>CM061066.1:87525988-87973488 GCA_030762895.1 Sophora flavescens
TCCTTTGCCCTTTTATCTACTTCTTCATTCCCCTTGAGCCTTGTTAACTCCAACTCGTGCTCCTTGAGCTTTCCAAACAAAGTTGCTAGAGACATTGTTGTAAGATCCTTAGACTCCATGATGGTTGTTACCTTGGGTTGCCATTCTCTACTAAGATACCTAAGTACCTTAGTCACAAGATCTTCATTAGTGAAAGGTTTCTCAAAAGAAAGCAGATGATTAACAATAAGTTGAAAACGATTTTGTACATCATTTATGGATTCATCATGTTTCATTATAAATAACTCATATTGATGCATCAATATATTAATCTTTGATCTTTTCACCTCACTTGTTCCTTCATGGGTCACTTGTAAAGTGCCCCAAATTTCTTTTGCACTCTTGCAATTATAAATGCGAAAGAATTCATCAATTGATAAAGCGGTGGTGAGGATATTCTTAGCTTCAAAGTCAAGTTGAACTTTTTGCTTTTCATCTTTAGTCCATAAACTTTTGGGTTTGTTTCTCTCTTCATCTCCAACACCATGTTTGGGGACAAAGGGACCATTTTCAATAATATCCCATAAGTCTATGTCTATTCCTTCAATAAAAACTTTCATCCTTGCCTTCCAATAAGGATATCCTTCACCATCAAAGATTGGAGAAGTGGTAGAAACGTGTTTATGCTTCCTACTTGATTCAAGTGTCATTTTCAAAACAAATCTTGAAAGCTATTAAGCATTATTCAAGACCCTAGCTCTAGATACCACTTGTTAAACAATATGGCACCTCAAGAGTGGGGGTGAATTGAGATTTAATCACTTTCTTGGAAACTTTGGTTTCTTAAAAATATTGTTCAAGAAACACTGTGTATGATGCAAAGAAATTGAGTAGAAGAAGAGAGTGATTATTAATGAATGACCTCAATTAAAAATCAGAGAATTAAATCCATCACAATTAACCAAATACAATAAAGAACAACAATTCATCAATAATTGCAAGAACTAGAAGAGTGAGGGAAGGAGAAGATCACACAAACAATTTTACTGGTTCGATCACAACCCGAGTGATCTACATCTAGCTCTCAAGAACCTTGAGAGATTCCACTATTTGAAAATTGTTTACAAGATTACAATTAACAAATCAAAAGGATACCCCACCTTTTACCTTTTATTATTTTGAGATGCCCCACTCAGAATAATCCTTACCTCATAAGGATTCCTCATCTTAGATTCAAGGATTCCCCACCTTGACTGTGATTTGGATGCCTCACCAAATCAAAGAAACAACAATTACAATTGATTTGTACACAAATTTTTTAACACTATAGTAGTGTTCTTTTTTCTAAGAAAACCCTATGATTTCTCTCAAAATGAAAGCATATGACTCAAGAATGTTTTTTTGGAGTGATTTTGACAGAGTAACAATAGATGAAAAGAGTTGTTTATTTTCATGTCAAAATCCCTCTTATTTATAGAAGAAAAAGTATGAGAAAGATAAGTTTTAAATTTGAAATTCTGTTTTAAAAATAACTGAAAGTAGTCGACTACTTTTTAGAGTAGTCGACTACTTTGATCAAGATAGCAACTGATTTGTGCCTTAACTGTCAAAGTAGTCGATTACTTAAACAAGTAGTCGATTACTTACACTGGTAGTCGATTACTTTGATCATTAGTGGCCAAGATATCAAGTTTCAAATAAAGTAGTCGATTACTTATCAAAGTTGCCGATTACTTTGATTCTAAGAAGGTTTATGGAATTTTTCAATAACAAAGTAGTAGACTACTTTTAAAGGTAGTAGACTACTTTTCTTAAAAACATAAAATAGATTATTTTCTTCACTAAACTAGTTCCAGAAACACTTTTCAAACTTGTTAAACCTTGGATTGTTTTTCAAAACTTATTTCAAACTTTTTCTTTTACGAAAAACTTATTTTATCCTTTTAAAAACATTTTGAGTCATTTGAGCTAAATCAAAAAAGAAACCTTTACAAATATTCCTATAATTAATTATTACATAGGAGTGTTATATGTGTTTGTCTCTTCATCATTAAAATACTTTGAATGTCGCATCTATGAAGCATTTGCATCTTGCATCGTCAGCAAGGAATATGTATAGCCTACAGAAATCACCCACATCCTCCTCAAGCATATGAAGCCTGTCAAGAAATTCCTCAATAGTTACCTCAGCCCCTTCAAACAATGACAGTGTATAACACTGATCATCCTCGTCACCTACCACACTTTCACCTATGACTGGGAGTCCAATTGCCAAGCATACGACAACAGGGGTAAAAGGAATCACCCTACCCATAGCTCTGAATCCCCCGGTACGCTCATCCCACTTGGTGACCAATTCCCACAATAGCACACTAGAAAATTTCAATTGTGCCGATATTTTCATCACCCACTTGAACGAGGTGGTCTCCATATGAAGTTGTTGTGTATGCGTAAGGTTGTGATTAACCTCAAACAACATTTAGGTGCTATGGCATCCCTCAAACAAACTTGCCAAGTATCAGTAAATATCAGTCCCTTGCTAAATAGATCGCACACGGGCAAATACAAATAGTTAAACAGTTTCCTTACATTGTTTTCATTTGATGATGCCATTCTCCTCACTTTTTTGTATCCTCTTTAGAGATGATCCAACACCTGCTAAGTTAGAAAATACATGATGTCAACAATCATACCAGCAAAAGTACACTTAAAAGCCAAAACAGGACAAGAAACCCCTTTCCCATCCCGCAACAAATGCCTAAAAAATAATCAAACAGCCATAAGCACACTCATAAGAAATTAATGCAGAAGTAAAAACCCCTTGGGCATCATTAGACCAGAGTAACAGGTTTTCACCCAACACTGACGAGTCAGCCACCAGAGAGACAAAAAGGACCATATCAGTTCATATACAACCCTGTACTTGGCAGTTAAACTTAAGCTTAACACAAAGTATTTTTCATTTTATCCTTTTATAAAGAAAGCCCGATTAATGGAGATTATTTGACCTGACCAGATTAAGTTTCATTGCATTTCATGAACCCCTTAATTTTTTGAAATTTGATCTGCAAGTTTTAAACACTAATATATGAAATAGAAAGATTATTTGAACTTCGATAGAAAAATATGGAATCAGATTTATGTGTTCCTAAATAAACATAAGAATGGAAATTAACCTCTTGACAATCTGTCAGTATAACTGATCTCGTATAATTCTAAAATATTCTCAGTCACAAGACTAAAGAAAAAGGATGCATGATGAACCATGACAAAATAAATACTCTGCTATGCAAAACGATGTTAATGGCAGTAATCAGACCCAAAAAGTAACATATCATAATCATAAGATTTTTTAATTCTTTAAATAAATAATTTCAAAAACTCATTCATGTTAATAGCACAGTCACTCTAAAAAATTTGCGCCTGCGTTTAAATACTTCAAATTTTGGAGCTTCGCTATGTTAATTTCAATGCTTATAGATGTTAACAAGTGCATCTTTTTTTCTTTAACATTTAACACAATTCCATGTCATGCTAGATCATTTCAATTACATGTTGGAGCTTCGTAACTAATAAGCACACTATGAAATTATTTCTTCGTAGATCAAAATAATTGTTCATAGGGCTTTTATGACTGCATAAGATAAAACAATCAAATCGATCAGTTCATAAAGTGAGAATGAACAAGTTCAAATCATGCATAAAAAATCAGTTATCAATTATAAAAATAAATAAACACATAAACAGGACCATATGCAAGATACAAAAATCAGTCATATCAATGCATGATATGAAAAGAATGAACCCTAATTAAACACCCAAAAACAAAATGAAAATAGAAATCCAGAAGCTGATATGAAAAGGAGAGCATTGGCAGATCTACATTTAGGTCACGGGGTGCACATGCACCCAATGACCTTGTTAAGGAACTACTTATACTTTTACATTTTCAAAGTTTGCCCCCTTGTTTTCATATAATTGCAGTCATGTCACTATCCTCATTTCCTTTCTTTCTCTCTTAGGTGAACTTTAGAAATTCTCTCATCTCTAATTTCTTTTGTTTTCAAACAAAACAAAGTTAACATTTAACCATTTCAAACCAACGACTAGTGACCACCATTACATGTTAAGATCCCTGAGTGAGTGTGATGAGAGTCCCACATCGACTATAGATATGACCTAAGTAGTGCTTATAAGCCTTGAGGGCTTTAGGCCTAACTCAACTTGTAAGGTGAGGACAGCTCAAGCCTTATAAGCATTACTTAGGTAATATCGCTAGTCGATGTGGGACTTTCAACACACCCTCTCATGCTCAGGACTACACATATGATGTATGGACAATGCATGTGAAATAACAGAGATCTCAACACACCCCTCATATCCAGGACCGGACATTTGGAGAGTGGACAAATGCAGGAGGAATAACAGAGATCTTGACCCAATAACAGATCTATGATAGACTTTAATACCATCTTAAAATTTGGGCTTTAGGCCTAACTCAACCCCACAAAACCAGCTTGTAAGGTGAGGACTGCTCAAGCCTTATAAGCACTACTTAGGTCATATCTCAAGTCGCTGTGATACTCTCAACAACAATAATTATTTGAAAAAATATATATATTGCCCCCACTGGCTCGGGGTCCTGGATCCGCCACTGAAGGAGAGAAAGATAACCTTGCTTTAAGGAAGCCTCTTCACCACCGTCTTCAAGAGGGATGGGAGCGTTTTCAAGCTGCGGAGATAGGGACTGAAGAGCCACACCAGAACGAGGGCAGAGGGGTGCTATTATCTTCGTGCTGCTGTGCAGAGAGGGGCTATCAGTCTTTGAGCTCCTGTACAGAGAAAAGTGGGGCTGAAAGCGATATGAGGGGCTAATGGATAGTGATGAGAAAGAGTGAGCATGGAGGGAAGATGCAGTGAGTATTTGGTGAAGGCAGGGAGTATTTCGTCGTGAAGGCAGAAGGTCTGGAGGGAGCGAGTACGCGGTGAGAAAGAGAGGAGTTTTGTGTGTGTTTAGGTTTTCAGAAACTAAATGAGGTGGGACCCATTACAAAAAGCCACTGGTCATGTATGAAGTCATGGTATGGGCTATCGAATTTGGTTGTTCATTTAACATTTTTGAGAATAAAATTATGTACTAAAAATAATCTTTAGTACGTTTTCTTGCTTTTAGTTTACAATTTTGTTCAATAAACCTATATTTAATTCTTCAAAATATAAGTGTCATTATTTTTGTGCTTTGAAGGATTTTGTCATTAATTTAAGTTTTTACTCAAAAAAAAAAAAATGACAACAAAACAATGTTTCATTTTTTTTCCCCTGGTCCAAATGGTCTTCTTCATCCTATGTTTTTATCCTTAACCTCTCCTTACATCTTATTTATTTTATTCTGTAAAATCGCCTATTTTTAATCATCTTGCTTATATTTTTCCCTCTCCTTTTTCTTCTTCTGAAGATTCAGAAACTTCTGTTGTGTTTGATTTTAGCTTGTTTAACACAAATGTCTTACATATTTCACCTTATTTACTTTCCCCTTCACTCTATTTGATATATGATATTCTTGGGAGAGGGAGGCCTCGCGGGGCGGGGGGTTCACCTCTGGTTTCATTGTTCTGTTGATGAAGTAATGGGTTCTGAGGGGGAGACAGGGGAAAGGAAATTGTTAGAAAAGACAGTTTGCACCAGTTCGTAAAAAAAAAAATTTGGTAGAATAATCAACTTTTTTTTTAATCACAAAAAACAATATTTCAATATAGGTGAAACTTGAAATACAAAGAATACAAGTACTATACTACAACATACTGTATCTATCAAGTTTGACTACACTACAAATACACTGTCATACTTTGAAATTTTGACCAACCCATGTGGCAAATTGGATGAACCAAAATTTGCCACATGGGTGGTGCACCATCGCACCACTTTGGTGAGACCTTAGCTGAAACCTTCATATAATAATATGCTAGGTAGGGTGTTACACGACCCCGGAGGGGTTGGCGTTAGCTAAGTGAAAGTAATGAAACCCTAATTCTGCAAATGTACCTAAAAATGTGGTGCCAAATACCTCCAAATCCAACCCATTCACCAGTTATCGACTAGCCGCTACACAGACCCACGCGACCAACCAAATCAATGAGATTGAATATTGACAGAAAATTTATCTAAAAACTAAAAGGAAAGGACGGAAAAGGATTAAATTAGATTCGCTCATGTTTTTCCATCATGTTGTGTAGTATAAAGAGACGAAAGTAAATTTCATGAATCCTTTAGAAATATGGATGAGTCCTACTAAAGTTACTTCTATCTTTTTCAAACACAGGACAAAAACTTTAGAGGATCTAAATCCCCTAAAAATCACGGGGTATCAACAGTCATGAAAGATACCGGTTAAGACCATTTTTAAGAAATTAAAAATAAAAAGTCTCTTTTTTCTGGGACTTTCAGCCCCATTTTCTCCACTATCCTTTTCACCCACCTTACTCTTGGGGCACAGATTCAATGGCTGACCATCAAGTGATGGATCAAAAGCTTGGTGAGGACTCCTATTACAATATGAAGTTAAAGAATAGATAATGGCATGATTCCTGAAACCAAGAATCACCATATATTTGAAATAGACAACAATAAACACGAGAATGGGGGTTGAATTGTTTTTATGAGAAATTAAAACAAGGTTAAAAATTTTCACACACAAGCCAGGTTCAGACAAGTGTGAAAAACACTGCACAGACAAGTGAGCTATCTGGTGTGATTTTAACATAAAAACACACAAACGCACGACTTGAAAACAAGTTTAATGTTCACACTTTAACCCCTTTAGTTAGACTACATATAATATAATCTAAGCAACTAAAGTGTTTAAGGGAAGAGAGACAAACACAATGATTTATCCTGGTTCACCCTTTAACAACTAGGGCTACGTCCAGTCCTTGGCAGCAGCAAGTTTTCTCCACTATAACTGATCAGGTTACAGACTTCAAGTATTATTTGCACACGTAGCCTCTTCAGGCTCCAAGACAAGTATTCTTTGCTCACCTAGCCTCTTCAGGCTCACTCAGGTTTGTTTGAGAGAAGATTGTAATAAATACAATTTACAAGTCTTTCACTAACACTCAGAAGAGTGATTTAAATGTAAGCTTAGAAAGACTGCGCAATGACTTCAAATGATTGAAGAATACATATTAAAAGAATGAAGTACTGAATGTGCAGAGTAATGGCTCTTTAATGCTGTGTGGTCTCTATCTTCATCTTCAATGACTTCTGTATTTATAGACTTCAAACATTTAAGATTCGTTAGAGACATTCCTTCAAAGTTTAGCTATAGGAAGATCTCCATTAAATGCAATAGAGACATTCTGGGCAACCATTAATGCAAGAGGAACGTTGGTTGTACTCTAGCACAAGATCATGGCTTTATGCATTATGTAGCAGCCAAATCAGAGTTGTACGGGTTGCTTATGTACTTTGCAGAGCACATTTCCCTTTTCGTGTAATGACCAACAGTACTAGGGAATAAAGCATGTCGAAAACATTCTTTAACTGGACTTCGTTTTTGAGCTCCTAGGTTGCTTGTGAGTATGACCTTCTGACTTTCTTGATAAACGTGAGAGATAAAGCTTCAGAGACTTCTTCATGAGGGGACAGCTCTCAAAATCTCTTTGTACTTGTGTTCCTCATCGAAGGACCACGGATAAGTGTGAGAGCTTCACATAGACAAGTTGAAACTTCAATGCAGACAATCAACAATCTATTTAGATACAGGTTGACTTTTACTCTACAGACAGGTGGTCTTTTATGTGGGCAGACAAGTGAGAAAAAGAATTCTTATCATTGTGATCTGCAAACTAGATAAATAGGTTAGCATCCAATATGAAGGTTAATTAAATCATTAACAAATGTTTAGTTTTCATCAAAACTTTGTGCAAATGCACATCAGACATTTTAGAGACTTAACAATCTCCCCTTTTTTGATGATGAGAAACATTCAGATGATTTAATGAACCTTAGAAAATATCAACAGTTAAGACAAACAGGATTCAGACAGGTTGAGATTTTCTTAACCAGATAGGTTGTGTATATAGGTACACTTAGGTTCAATTCATATTAATTATTTCAGAGCAAAAAACACATAGCACATTTATCAGTTCAGAGCAAGATATCAATTTAGAGTGCATTTAACTTTTTAAATTAGAATTATTTATTCATCAAATAAGATAAGTTATGCAGCTTAGACATGTTCAATTTTAATCATCTTAATCTTTACCTTCTCCCCCTTTTGTCAACAACAAAAAGGAAACAACTATA
The DNA here is from genome assembly GCA_030762895.1 of Sophora flavescens. Lineage (NCBI taxonomy): Eukaryota > Viridiplantae > Streptophyta > Magnoliopsida > Fabales > Fabaceae > Sophora > Sophora flavescens. Next base: position 87,534,272 of record CM061066.1, read on the forward strand.
ATGCAGAAAAGCATAAAACAATAAAGATAGAAGACAAAAGTATATTTTATTCATCATAAGCTTTGTACAAGGCAGATCTTAAATACAAAAACTATTGAGGCTGACTAAAGAGCAAGAACAGAGATTTTACTCTCTTTTCTAACAACAGCCTAGCATGGCTTTCTTCATCCAGCTGTCTTCTGGTTTCTTCTAGTTGAGCTTGAAGAAGATTGAAGCGATTGAGATCCACCAGCTGAGTAGTGGGGGCTTCTGTGGTGAAGCTAGTTGATACAACAGACTGGTCTGAGTACTAGGGCAAGGCCAAAATTGGGGGTGCTTTGGGGCACAGAGAAAGGTGAAGAAATACGGGGGAAGACATATTGATGAAGGGTTCTATAGTAAAAAAAAAACAGAGAAAAACAATTTTGAATAAAGGTTTGATTCTGACAAAGTCAGTATCAGAAGAGGGAAAGACAGAGGATAAGAGATAGACGGGTGGCTCTAATCTGAAGAGGAGGGGGAAGGGGTTTTTCAGCAAGTATAGAGGGAGGTAGGGGTAACAGAGTATCTATGTAACAAAAGAAGGATGATGAAGCTTTAATTAACATAAAGAAAAACCTAGAGGGAGAAGGTAACATTACAACAGAGGCAGGATAATGAGTTCCTTCCAGTATTCTAATGAAGATAACTATAGGGGGATAAAATAAAATCTCCCTACAGGGATTAAGGATATGAGGTGGAGGTGAAGGGATGATAGAAAGGTTTGAGAAGCTTATAGTCATCAGAGATTGCAAGTCTGACACAAAGAGACTTGATGATATGCTAGCTTGTTATTTGGGAGTTGCATCCCTGTGAACTACTATGTACTGACATGTATCAGACACTACATCATAGGATGTGTTTGGGTTTGATGAGAGGAGACAGGTGAAGGAGGTGGAGACACGTGTGCTGAGCGTTCAACAGAAAGGGGAGGAGGAGGGGAGACATGTAGGTTAAGTATACCCGGGTGAGAGGGAGAAGATGGTTCAGGAGAGGCTGATGGAAGAACCACTTGATTTTCAGACATCCTCAGCTTCTTCTTTGGTAGAGGAGGATTAAGAGGGTCAATTTCTAGATAGACAATTGTCCGTGTCCCAACAGACAGGTCTTCAACAGTTGCAGCAGCAACTTCAACTTCTGCAGTTTGAGCTTCTGCAGGCACTTCTACCCTTGCAGCAGTTGCTACAGCAGTAGGCATTGGGTAGCCTGACCTTCTCTTTCTTGGAATGGGTCCCAAAAGAAGAGTCTTCTTATCCTTGGGTTCCTCTAAGGGTCTTGTCTTCTACTCCCCCTGAGCAGGTGCTTTCTCTTTTCTGGGAGCAGACTCAACTTGTCTGGTCTTAGAAAAGGTCTTTATATGCCTTCTTCTCTTGCTTGTTTGTACTGATTCAGCTTCTGATGCCTCAGCATCCTTGGTCTTCCTCTTGGGAGACAACTTCTTCAGTTTGAACCTCAAAGGTTCAACAGTCTCTTCAGTCTCAGTAGAGACCGGGGGACTTCTGTAACTGAGATCTTTGATCCTGTCTGCCTACCTTTCCAGCAGGCCTCCAGAGCTTTGCTGAGATGGGAACCTCAGATTCATCAATAGAAACTATTGGTTCTTTCTGTTTTTTCTCAACAGCAGTCTTCTTCTTCTTCTTCTTCTTCTTCTTCTTCTTCTTCTTCTTCTTCTTCTTCTTCTTCTTCTTCTTCTTCTTCTTCTTCTTCTTCTTCTCTTCAGCAGCTTCATCTTTCTGTTCTTCCTCTTCCATAGGAATTCCAGGAATATTCATCATAGACAAGTTCTTCTTGTCTATGGGAAAGGTCATGTCCACAAAATTTCCATCTCCAGGAACAAACAACTTGTTCCTAAAGAGTCTTGTAAGCAGCATTCCATAAGGAAATGCCTGCATGTTGGTCCTCTTAACCAAAGATTCCAGGTGGGTGAAGATTAGATCATTGATGTCCACCTTGATCTTGTGAATTAGATGATACAGAGTGAATTTGTCCATCTTAGTCACATTGTCCTCCGAGCCTTTCAGGACAGACTCTAGTAGCAGCTTATGCATGAATCTACACTTTGTGACCATGTTCACTGGCTTCAAGTTGGTAGGTTTTAGAACATCATAGATAGCAATATTGATGTCATCAATTCCAATCTCATCTTCCCATTCGGACCTTAATCCAGCTCCAAGTCTGGGACAACCAGTGACAAGTTCCACAGAACTTAAAGAGGCAAAGAAGGTCGAGTCCAGCACGCGAGCCCTAACGGTTTTGGTTCCATCCACTGGATTTGTAAGAATAACAACACTGGTCCAGAAGTCTCTGACCATCTTTGGATGAACCAACTCCTTAATATCAAAGAAGGAGGTCCACTTGGAGTATTCCAACTCCTCTGTGACATCCATACCCCATTTATTAATTTACTGAAGATCTACAACTTTCCTAGCCAATATCTTCTCAACATCAGAAATTCTCATGTTGTATTTAGCAGCAATTTCTTCAGAGGTGAGATGTTTCTTGGGTGCCATCGTAGAGAGAAGAGAGTTCTAGGGTTCTGAGGGATTTATAAGGGTTTGACAGAGAGAGATGAAGACGAAGAGATTCAAGGTTTTTGAAAGCATAAAGGTGCAACCTTTCTGACTCTTTGTCTTTTATAGTCATAAAGGAAGGAGAGAGAAAGAAAACATTTGTAATTTTAAACAGCACGAGTTACGTGGGGAACTACAACGCCCACTTAGATATAATGAAAACATGGTTTCAAGAATTAAAACTGTCGTGCACATCATTAGCTTCAGATTAATAAGTGTTATTAAATAATTAATAAACATTTTAACAAAAACTGTTGAGTTCAAGCAATATGACTGAGAAGGGTCAGACATGTATCACAGACAGGTGATATAAAAACAATAGACAGGTAACATCAGACATGTCATTCAACAATGCAATGCATGTTTAGATTATCTCGAATAAATATAAACCTATCTTCAGCTAAGGGTTTTGTGAAAATATCAGTTCATTGATTTTCAGTTTTAACAAACTTAATATCAAAGATACCTTTCTAAACATAATCCCTTATAAAGTGATGTTTGATTTCAATATGCTTAGCCTTAGAATGCTGAATTGGATTTTTAGTTAAACAAATAGCACTTGAATTATCACACCACACAGATATATTATGCTCATCAATAGAGTAATCCTCAAGTTGATGTTCTACCCATAAGAGCTGAGAGCAACAACTAGCAGCTGAGATGTATTCTACTTCAGCAGTAGATAGGGCAATAGTTGTCTACCTTTTGCTTGAACAGGAGACTAAGATGTCTCCAATGAAGTGACATCCTCCACCGGTACTTTTCCTTTCGATTCTCTCTCCAGCAAAATCAGCATCACAAAATCTCACTAATCTGTATTTTTTAGTTCTCAGATACAGCAAACCAAGATTAGTAGTCCCAAGCAAATATCTAAATATTCTTTTAACAGCTTTCAGATGGGACTCTCTAGTATCAGATTGGAATCAAGCACACATACAAACACTCAATTGAATATCAGGTCTTCTTGATGTTAAGTACAATAGAGAGCCAGTCATACCTCTGTAAACAGTTTGGTCTACCTTTTTACATTCACCATCTTTACTTAATTTTTCATTTGGTTGTATGGGAGTCTTCATAGATTTAGAATTTTCCATATTGTATTTCTTAAGTATCTCCTTGGTGTACTTTTGTTGATGGATGTAGATTCTATCACTTGTCTGCTTGATTTGCAGTCAAAGGAAGAACTTTAACTCTCCCATCATTCTCATCTCAAATTATGCTTGCATTAGCTTGGAAAATTCCTTGCATAGCTTTTCATTAGTTGCTCCAAAAATAATATCATCAACATATATTTGGACTATAATGAAATTCTCTTTTGAGTTTTTCTTAAACAGTATCTACTTGTCCTCTAGTAAAACCATTATGCATGAGAAAAGAACTAAGTCTATCATACCATGCTGTAGGTGCTTGTTTCAAACCATATAGTGCCTTTTTAAGTTTGAAAACATGATCTGGTTATCAGGATCTTCAAAACCATGGGTTTCTTAACATACACTTGTTATTCAATTATACCATTTATAAAAACACTTTTTACATCCATTTGAAAAAGAGTGATTTGGTGTTGTGCAGCATATGACATTAATATGTGCATTGCTTCTATTCTAGCTAAATGTGCAAAGGTTTCAGTATAATCAATACCTTCCTATTGGTTATAGCCTTGAGCTACTAACCTTGCCTTATTTCTGACAACGTTGCCATCTTCATCCAATTTGTTTCTGAAGAGCCATCTTGTTCCAATTACATATTTGTTTTTGGGCTTGGAGACAAGTGTCCAAACATCATTTCTGGTGAATTGGTTGAGTTCTTCTTGCATGGCAAGAATCCAGCTTTCATCCTCAAGAGCTTCCTCAATGCGCTTTGGTTCCATTTCTGACAGAAATGCCATATTGATCGTTTCTCTTAGAGTAGATCTGGTTCTCACTCCTTCTGAAGGATTTCCAATGATAAGATCCTTAGGATGATGAGATTTGACTTGTCTTCTCTACTTGTCTATCTAGCTCATTCACAAGTTCTATCTTGGTCATATCAGGTTGTTGACTTTTTGGCTTTTTATGTCAAGACCTGTAAGATCATCTTCTAGATCTGATAGTTCTCTATTAGTCTTTAGACCATCATTAAACTTAACATGAACAAATTCTTCAATTACTGAAGTTCTGGAATTATAGACTCTAAATGCCTTAGACATGTCAGAATAGCCAACAAAGATACCTTTATCCACTTTGGAATCAAACTTCCCAAGTTGATCCTTAGTGTTCAGAATGAAACATTCACATTCAGATGCATGGAAGTAAGATATGTTGGGGCTTTTATCTTTCCACAATTCATAAGGAGTATTCTTTAGAAAAAGGCCTTATAAGTATTCTGTTTTGTACATAACATGCAGTGTTTACTGCTTCTGCCTAGAAGTATTTAAGGAGATTATTTTCGTTGAGCATAGATCTAGCCATCTCTTGCAAAGATCTGTTCTTTCTCTCAACTACTTCATTTTGCTATGGAGTTCTAGGTGCAGACAAAATTGTGAGAGATCCCATTCTCCTCACAAAATAGTTTAAATTACTCATTTTCAAATTCTCCCCCATGATCACTTCTAAGGGTAGAAATACATAAACCTTGATCATTTTGTACTTTCTTACAGAATACAGAGAAAGCCTTAAAAGACTCATCCTTGTGGGTTAAGAAGAGTACCCATGTAAATCTAGAATTGTCATCAACAATGACAAATCCATATTTTCTTCAAGCCAAGCTAGCAACACTAACTGGCCCAAGGTCTAGAGGTTGATACTTATTTTTTAGATTTGAAACTTGATTTTACTTGTTTACCTCTCTGACATGCATCACACAAGACATCTTTCTTAAAACTAATATCAGGCAATCCTCTTACAAGGTTATCATTTTTCAATTTTTAAATTAGTTTCATACTAGCATGTCCTGGTTTCTTATGCCACTACCATCTTTCATCCTCTTTAGACATCAGACAGGTTACACTTTGATCTGAGAGATCAGTCAGTTCAATCTTATACAGATTTTGTTGCCATCTAGCTAAAAAGAGGGTTTTGCCACTTATGATTTTAACTATGCATGAATCCTTGGAAAAGGAGACATCAAATCCTCTGTCACATAAATGACTTATGCTAAGTAAATTGTGTCTTAATCCATCAACCATAAGAATATTAGATACATAAGGAAGAGGGGGTTTACCACCAATAGTACCAATTTCTATAACCTCCCCTTTCTGATTGCTTCCAAAGGCTACATGTCCTCTTTTCTTAAGTTGGAGGTCTAGGAACATAGACCTTTCTCCGGTCATGTGTCGCGAGAAGCCACTTTCCAGGTATCAGCAGTGGTGTTTTTGTTAAGTCTCTAAAATGTTTGATATGCATTTCCCTAAGTTTTGATGAAAAATAAACATTGGTTAATGATTTAATTAACCTTCATATTGGTTGCTAACCTATCTATTGAGTGTGCAGATTAAAAAAAAAATAGAATCAGACGTCCAACAAAGTGAAACAAGCAGACGTCCAACAAAGTGTAACAAGCAGACGTCCAACACTGTAGTGTTTGAAGCGCACGTCCAAAACACAAGAGAAAGACACCCGCGTCCAATAAAAATATCAGAAGGCCGCGTCCACTAAAAGTATCAGAAGGCAGCGTCTTCTCAAAGTATCAGAAAAACCCGTACAGTGAGGTATCAAAATTATCCGTCCAATGACGTGGCACTTGGAGCGCGTCCATCAAAGTATCAGAATAGCGCGTCCATCAAAATATCACAAAAGACCGTCCAGTGAGGTATCAAAAAGGTCCATCCAATGACGTGGCAGATGGAGCTCTTCCATTAAGGAATCAGATGGAGCTCGTCCATTAAGGAATCACTTTGAGCTCGTCCAATAAAGTATCAGCAATGCGCGCCCAATGACGTGGAAAATGGTGCTCGTCCGTTAAGGTCAGAATGTTTCCATCCACCAGAGTAACTGGGACTCTCGTCCACCAGACTAACAGAGGCTCTCATCCACTAAAGGTGACAGAAGCTCTCGTCCACTAAAGGTAACAGAAGTGCTCGTCCACTAAAGGTGACAGAAGCGCTCGTCCACTAGTCTTTGGACTTGCTGAGTCCTTAATATGGAGCTCGTCTACTAGCCCGAATGAAAACTCAAATGACTAGATAGACGTGATTATTTTCAAGATGGAAGCACTTATCTTATGATCACGAATTCTTTAAGGATTATCAGAATCTTGGTTCAAGAACCAGAAAGAGACTTGAAGCCTTCTCTCCTACTCAGTTTCACGATTATCAAGAAAAGTCAGAAGCTACTCTCTCAAGCAACCTTGGATAATCAGAACCAAAGACCAGTTAAAGAATGCTTCCAACGTGCTTTATTCCCTAGTACCTCTGGTCCTTACACAAAAAGGGAAGTGTACTCAACAAAGTACAAAAAGCTCTCTGCTTAACTTTGATGTGGCTGTAGCACGATGAATAAAGCCATGATCCTTCATGTTAGAATACAACCAACGACTCTATTGCATTAATGACTGCCCAGAACGACTCTATTGCATTAATGACTACTCAGAACGACTCTATTGCAATTAATGATGTTCTGCTTAAAGCCAACATCTGAGAGGATGTCTCTAACGGATCCTAAATGCTTGAAGACCATAAATACAGAAGCCATTGAAGATGAAGAAAGAGAATACACATTGCATTAAAAACGCCATTACTCTGAGCATTTATTTCTTCATTCTTTTATTCTTTATTCTTCAATCATTTTGAAGTTATTACGCAGACTTTCTTGAGCCTTACATCTAAACCACTCTCTGAGTGTTAGTGAAAGATCTGCCTGTGAGAAATTGTATTTATTACAAACCAAATCTCTCAAACAAACCTAAGTGAGCCTGAAGAGGCTAGGTGTGAAAACAATACTTGTCTTGAGCCTGAAGAGGCTAGGTGTGAAAATAATACTTGAGTCTGTAACCTTATCAGTTATAGTGGATAAATCTTGGTGCTGCCAAGGACTGGACGTGGCTCTTTGATTTGAAGAGTGAACCAGGATAAATCACCGTGTCAATCTCTCTTCCCTTAAACTCTTTAATTGCTTTAGTTTTTCTTGCATCTGTCAAGTGGTGTGTGTGAAATAGTCACCCATCCATCATGTATTCTTCCACTCATCCAAAGCTAGCTTTCTGTTTGCGAAAAGATTTCAGCTTTGCTTAAATTCTGATAAACACAATTCAACCCCCCTTCTCGTGTTTATAGTTGTCTATTTCAGTTGGTATCAGAGCTCAGCCTCTGGGTTGAGCATCTAACAGTGTAGAGGTAAAAGGTACTGAAGAATAGACATGACGGCTGGAGCTAGTACAAGCGGAAGTCATCAAACTGAAGGATCCTCCCTAACCAGACCTCCTTACTTCAATGGAGAAAATTACAACTACTAGAAAGATAGATTTCATTGGTTTATTCTATCCACAAACTCTGATCTTTGGGATGTCATCACAGATGGTCCATTCATTCCCAAGAATGATGATAACACTGACAAACCAAAAGCTCAGTGGACTGCTGCAGAAAAATCAAAATGGGAGCTAAACCACAAAGCCAGATACAACATCATTTGTGCTCTCAGTCCGGAGGAGTTTGAGAAGGTATGTGCCTGTGACTCTGCAAAAGAAATATGGGACACCTTAGCTGTCACACATGAAGGAACAACAAAGGTCAAAGAGTCAAAGATTGCCATACTTGTTAGAAAGTATGAACTATTCATCATGGAGGAAGGAGAATCTGTTGCTCAGATGATAGGAAGATTTCAAACTATCATCAACAGTTTAAAATCTCTTGGCAAAGTCTATACCAATGCTGATAAGGTTGGTAAGATTCTGAGAAGTCTACCTAAACACTGGAGACCTTTGGTCACTGCTATCTCCCAAGCCAAGGATCTCACTACCTTGACTATGGATGAACTTCTTGGAACACTCATTGTGCATCAGCAAGAACTTGGAGATGAAGCTGCACCAAAGAAGGGCAAGTCAATTGCTCTGAAAGCTGATCAAAAGTCAGCAAAAGGTTCCAAGGCTCTGAAGGAAGATGAGTCATCCAGTGATGCTGACCTATCAGAACTCAAGGATTCTGAGAGTGATGAAGAGTTGTCTCTCCTGACCAGGAAGATAAAGCTTCTCCTACAGAAAAAAGAAGTTCAGGAGGGATAGGCCATTCAGAAGGTCCAACAAGGACAAGAACTTCAAAGAATCCACCTCAACAGACAAAAGTCCAATTGTTTGCTATGAGTGCAAAAAGCCCGGTCACTTCAAGGCTGAATGTCCTCAACTCAAGAAGGCCCCTTTTAATAAATTCTTCAAGAAGAAGAAGAAAGGAATGGTGGCTACTTGGGAGGATCTGGAGTCAACATCTTCTGATGAAGAAACTGAGGAAGAAGCCAATCTCTGTTTGATGGCCAACACTGAATCAGACTCTGATGATGAGGTACATCCTAACTATGAGGAATTACTTGATGCTTATGAGGAGTTGTTGGAGGAATCCAACTACTTATCTAAAGCCTTCAAATCCCTCAAGAGAAAGTATGTAAAGCTCACCAGTGAGCATAAACAGAAATCTCAAGAGTGCGAGAAGCTGGCTAAAGAGAACAGTGACTTGAAGTCTGAAAAGTCTAATGAAGCTAAGATCTCAAGTGAAACATCACCATCTGAAGAAGTTGAAAAACTTCAACAAAAAGTGGAAGAGCTCACTTCTGATATTGCCAAATTTGTTAATGGTAGAGACAATCTGACTAAGCTACTTGGCATTCAGAAGCACTCTCTTAACAAAGAAGGTATTGGATATGTCCATCAGACACATCATAAAGTATCAACTAAAGCTTCTAAAGTATCTGTTAAGTCAACTGTAACCAAATCAACACCTATTTGTAACTTCTGTGGAAAAACTGGGCATGTTATGTCTAAGTGTATCCATAAGAAGAGAAGGAAGTCTTTACAGACTCCTAGAACTAACAGAAAAGGACCCAGAAAAATATGGGTACCTAAAGATCAAATAATTTTTGTTTCAGATGTCCTCAACAGGACAAAGAAAACACCACTGCTGGTACCTGGACAGTGGTTGCTCACAACATATGACAGGATAAAGGTCTATGTTCCTAGACCTCCAACTTAAGAAAGGAGGACACGTTGCCTTCGAAGGAAATCAGAAAGGGAAAGTTATAGGTATTGGTACTATTGGTGGTAAACCCCCTCTTCCCTCTATATCTAATGTTCTTATGGTTAAAGGATTAAGACACAATTTGCTTAGCATAAGTCAATTATGTGATAGTGGTTTTGATGTTTCCTTTACCAAGGATGTATGCATAGTTAAAGACTGTAGTGGCAAAACCTTCTTTTCAGCTAAAAGGCAACAAAATCTTTATAAGATTGAACTGTCTGATATCTCAGATCAAAGTGTAACCTGTCTGATGTCTAAAGAGGATGAAAGATGGTTATGTCATAAGAAACTAGGACATGCTAGTGTGAAACTAATTTTTGAATTAAAAAGGAATAATCTCGTGAGAGGATTACCTGATATTAGCTTTAAGAAAGATGTCTTGTGTGATGCATGTCAGAGAGGTCAACAGATAAAATCAAGTTTCAAATCTAAAAACCAAGTATCAACCTCAAGACCTCTTCAGTTGTTACACATGGATCTGTTTGGACCAGTTAGTGTTGCCAGCCTGGCTGGAAGAAAATATGGATTTGTCATAGTTGATGACTATTCTAGATACACATGGGTACTCTTCCTAACACACAAGGATGAGTCTTTTAAGGTTTTCTCAGTATTCTGCAAAAGAGTACAAAATGAGCAGGGTTTCTGTATTTCTACCCTTAGAAGTGATCATGGGGGAGAATTTGAAAATGAGCAGTTTAGACAGTTCTGTGAGGAGAATGGAATCTCTCACAATTTCTCTGCCCCTAGAACTCCACAGCAAAATGGAGTGGTTGAGAGAAAGAACAGATCTGTGCAAGAGATGGCTAGATCTATGCTCAATGAAAATAATCTCTCTAAGTACTTCTGGGCAGAAGCTGTAAACACTGCTTGCTATGCACAAAACAGAATACTTATTAGGCCTTTTCTAAAAAGGACTCCTTATGAATTGTGGAAAGGAAAAAGCCCCAACATATCTTATTTTCATGCTTTTGGATGTGAATGTTTTATTCTGAATACCAAAGATAATCTTGGAAAATTTGATTCTAAGGTAGATAAAGGTATTTTCGTAGGTTATTCTGAAAAGTCCAAGGCTTTTAGAGTTTACAATTCAAGAACTTGTATTATTGAAGAATCTATTCATGTTAAATTCAATGATGGTTTAAAGACTGATAAAGAACTATCAGATCTAGAAGATGATCTTGCAGGTCTTGATATAAACAAGCCAGAAAGTCAACAACCAGATCTAACCAAAACAGAACCTGTGCCTGAGGCTGAAAGACAAGTGGAACATACCAGTCAGCAGACAAGTCAAGATCTTCATGATGATCTCAAAAGGGATTGGAAGTTCAACACTCATCATCCTAAGGATCTTATTATTGGAAATCCTTCTGAAGGAGTAAGAACCAGATCCACATTAAGAGAATCAAGCAATGTGGCCTTTATTTCAGATTTGGAGCCTAAATGCATTGAAGAAGCTCTTGAGGATGAAAGCTGGATTCTTGCTATGCAAGAAGAACTTAACCAATTCACCAGAAATGATGTCTGGACTCTTGTCTCTAAGCCTAAAAACAAGTCAGTTATTGGAACAAGATGGGTCTTCAGAAACAAATTAGATGAAGATGGTAAAGTTGTCAGAAATAAAGCAAGGTTAGTAGCTCAAGGCTATAACCAACAAGAAGGTATTGATTATACTGAAACCTTTGCACCTGTAGCTAGAATAGAAGCCATACGCATTTTAACGTCATATGCTGCACAACACCAAATTACCCTATTTCAAATGGATGTAAAAAGTGCTTTTCTAAATGGTATAATTGAAAAAGAAGTGTATGTTAAACAACCCCCTGGTTTTGAGGATACTGATAAACCATATCACGTTTTCAAACTTAAAAAGGCATTATATGGTTTGAAACAAGCACCTAGATCATGGTACGATAGACTCAGTTCTTTTCTCATGCATAATAGTTTTACTAGAGGACAAGTAGACACTACTCTGTTCAAAAAATGCTCTAAAGAGAACTTTATTATAGTTCAAATATATGTTGATGATATTATTTTTGGAGCAACTAATGAAAAGCTATGCAAGGAATTTTCAAATCTAATGCAAGCTGAATTTGAGATGAGCATGATGGGAGAATTGAAGTTCTTCCTTGGATTACAAATCAAGCAGACAAGTGATGGAATTTACATTCATCAACAAAAATATACCAAGGAGATACTCAAGAAATACAAAATGGAAAATGCAAAGCTCATTAAAACCCCTATGCAACCCAATGCAAAACTAAGAAAATATGATGAAGGTAAAAAGGTAGATCAAACTGTCTACAGAGGTATGATTGGCTCTCTACTGTACTTAACTTCAAGCAGACCTGACATTCAATTTAGTGTCTGTATGTGTGCTAGATTCCAATCTGATCCTAGAGAATCTAATCTTAAGGCTGTAAAAAGAATATTTAGATATTTGCTTGGAACTACTAATCTTGGTTTGCTGTATTTAAGATCAAAAGAATACAAATTAGTAGGATATTGTGATGCTGATTTTGCTGGAGACAGAATAGAAAGAAAAAGCACTAGTGGAGGTTGTCACTTCATTGGAGCAAGTTTAGTCTCATGGTCAAGCAAGAGGCAGACAACCATTGCCTTGTCTATTGCTGAAGCAGAATACATCTCTGCTGCTAGTTGCTGCTCTCAACTCTTATGGGTAAAACATCAACTTGAGGATTACTCTATTTATGAACATAACATATCTGTATGGTGTGATAATTCCAGTGCTATATGCTTAACTAAAAATCCAATTCAGCATTCTAAGGCTAAGCATATTGAAATCAAACATCATTTCATTAGGGATTATGTTCAAAAAGGCATCTTTGATATTAAGTTTGTTAAAACTGAAAATCAATGGGATGATATTTTCACTAAACCCCTCGCAGAAGAAAGGTTTTTATTTATTAGAGATAATCTAAACATGCATTGCATTGTTGAATGACATGTCTGAATGTTAAGCTGTCTGTGATAAATCTGTCATTACTCCTATATACATGTTCTTTAAACTAAGCATTAGTTCAGGGGGAGTAATGATACAATAGTTTAAGTGGAGTATGTCTAACCCTTTTTGATAAAACACATAAATAAAACTTGATAACCCTTTTTGATGTTGACAAAATGGGGAGAAAGGGAGAAATGAATAGGGAGAATGGTGGGAGAAATAGAATGGGAGAATGAATATGATATGACCTGTTCACTTAAGAAAATTTCAACGAAAGGGAGAAATGAATAGGAGAATGGTGGGAGAAATAGAATGGGAGAATGAATATGATATGACCTGTTCACTTAAGAAAATTTCAACGAAAGAGAGAAATGAATAGGGAGAATGGTGGGAGAAATAGAATGGGAGAATGAATATGATATGACCTGTTAACTTAAGAAAATTTCAACCTGTCTATATATGCTATTTTCTTTGTTGATATTTTCTGAGGTTCATTAAATCATCTCAATGTTTGTCATCATAAAAAAGGGGGAGATTGTTAAGTCTCTAAAATGTTTGATATGCATTTCCCTAAGTTTTGATGAAAAATAAACATTGGTTAATGATTTAATTAACCTTCATATTGGTTGCTAACCTATCTATTGAGTGTGCAGATTAAAAAAAAATAGAATCAGACGTCCAACAAAGTGAAACAAGCAGACGTCCAACAAAGTGTAACAAGCAGACGTCCAACACTGTAGTGTTTGAAGCGCACGTCCAAAACACAAGAGAAAGAAACCCGCGTCCAATAAAAATATCAGAAGGCCGCGTCCACTAAAAGTATCAGAAGGCAGCGTCTGCTCAAAGTATCAGAAAAACCCGTCCAGTGAGGTATCAAAATTATCCGTCCAATGACGTGGCACTTGGAGCGCGTCCATCAAAGTATCAGAATAGCGCGTCCATCAAAATATCAGAAAAGACCGTCCAGTGAGGTATCAGAAAGGTCCGTCCAATGACGTGGCAGATGGAGCTCTTCCATTAAGGAATCAGATGGAGCTCGTCCATTAAGGAATCACTTTGAGCTCGTCCAATAAAGTATCAGCAATGCGCGTCCAATGACGTGGAAAATGGTGCTCGTCCATTAAGGTCAGAATGTTTCCATCCACCAGAGTAACTGAGACTCTCGTCCACCAGACTAACAGAGGCTCTCGTCCACTAAAGGTGACAGAAGCTCTCGTCCACTAAAGGTAACAGAAGTGCTCGTCCACTAAAGGTGACAGAAGCGCTCGTCCACTAGTCTTTGGACTTGCTGAGTCCTTAATATGGAGCTCGTCTACTAGCCTGAATGAAAACTCAAATGACTAGATAGACGTGATTATTTTCAAGATGGAAGCACTTATCTTATGATCGCGAATTCTTTAAGGATTATCAGAATCTTGGTTCAAGAACCAGAAAGAGACTTGAAGCCTTCTCTCCTACTCAGTTTCACGATTATCAAGAAAAGTCAGAAGCTACTCTCTCAAGCAACCTTGGATAATCAGAAACAAAGACCAGTTAAAGAATGCTTCCAACGTGCTTTATTCCCTAGTACCTCTGGTCCTTACACAAAAAGGGAAGTGTACTTAGCAAAGTACAAAAATCTCTCTGCTCAACTTTGATATGGCTGTAGCACGATGAATAAAGCCATGATCCTTCATGTTAGAATACAACCAACGACTCTATTGCATTAATGACTGCCCAGAACGACTCTATTGAAATTAATGACTACTCAGAATGACTCTATTGCAATTAATGAAGTTCTGCTTGAAGCCAACATCTGAGAGGATGTCTCTAACGGATCCTAAATGCTTGAAGACCATAAATATAGAAGCCATTGAAGATGAAGAAAGAGAATACACATTGCATTAAAAACGCCATTACTCTGAGCATTTATTTCTTCATTCTTTTATTCTTTATTCTTCAATCATTTTGAAGTTATTACGCATACTTTCCTGAGCCTTACATTTAAACCACTCTCTGAGTGTTAGTGAAAGATCTGCCTGTGAGAAATTGTATTTATTACAAACCAAATCTCTCAAACAAACCTAAGTGAGCCTGAAGAGGCTAGGTGTGAAAACAATACTTGTCTTGAGCCTGAAGAGGCTAGGTGTGCAAATAATACTTGTCTTGATCCTGAAGAGGCTAGGTGTGCAAATAATACTTGAGTTTGTAACCTTATCAGTTATAGTGGATAAATCTTGGTGCTGCCAAGGACTGGACGTAGCTCTTTGATTTGAAGAGTGAACCAGGATAAATCACCGTGTCAATCTCTCTTCCCTTAAACTCTTTAATTGCTTTAGTTTTTCTTGCATCTGTTAAGTGGTGTGTGTGCAATAGTCACCCGTCCATCCTGTATTCTTCCACTCGTCCAAAGCTAGCTTTTTATTTTCAAAAAGATTTCAGCTTTGCTTAAATTCTGATAAACACAATTCAACCTCCCCTTCTCGTGTTTATAGTTGTCTATTTCAGTTTTCTTTGTCCTATTAAGGACATCTGCAATAGGAATTATTTGGTCTTTAGGTACCCATTGTTTTCTGGGTCCTTTTCTGTTAGTTCTAAGAGTCTGTGAAGACTTCATTCTCTTCTTGTGGATACACTTAGATATGGCATGTCCAGTTTTTCCACAGAAGTTACAGACATGTATGGATTTAATAAATGTAGACTTAATAGACACTTTAGAGGTTTTAGTTTATACTTTATGATGTGTCTGTTGGACATATCCAACACCTTATTTGTTAAGGGAGTGTCTCTGACAGCCAAGCAGCTTGGTCAGATTGTATCTGCCATTAACAAATTTGGCAAGATCAGAAGTGAGCTCTTCCACTTTCTATTGAAGTTTTCCAACTTCTTCAGATTGTGATGTTTCACTAGAGATGTTAGCTTCATCAGACTTTTCAGTTTTTAGCTCACTGTTCTCCTTGGTCTATGTCTCACACTCTTGAGATTTATGCTTATGCTCATTAAGGAGCTTTACATACTCTCTCTTGAGGGATTTGATGGCCTTATATAAGCAGTTGGATTCCTCCAGCAACTTCTCATAGGCGTCAAGTATTTCTTCATCATCCGGGTGTACCTTATCATCTAAATCTGAGTCAGTGCTGGCCATCAGACAGAGATTAGCTTATTCCTCTGTCTCTTCATCATCAGAAGATGTTGACTCCATATTCTCCCAAGTAGCAATCATTCCTTTCTTTTTCCTTTTGAAGAACTTCTTATGAGGGGCCTTCTTGAGTTGAGGACACTCAACTTTGATATGACCATGCTTCTTGCACTCATAGCAGAAGTTGATTCTTTGAAGTTCTTCTCCTTGCTGAACCTTCTGAAGGGCTTATCCTTTCTGAACTTCTTTCTTTGTAAGAGAAGCTTTATCTTCCTGGTTAGGAGAGATAAATCTTCATCACTTTCAGAATCCTCGGGTTCAGACAGGTCAGTATCACTGGATGACTCGTCTGCCTTCAGAGCACTTGAGGCCTTTGATGATTTTTGATCAGCTTTCAGAGCAATAGACTTGCCCTTCTTTGTTGAAACTTCATCACCAAGTTCCTGCTCATGAACAGTGAGTGTACCAAGAAGTTCATCCATAGTCAAGATATTGAGATCCTTGGCTTGAGAAATAGCAGTGACCAAAGGTCTCCACTGTTTAGGAAGATTTATTAGTAACTTTCCAACCTTCTCAACATTAGTGTAAGTTTTGCCAAGAGACTTTAGGCCATTTATGATAGTTTGGAATCTTCCTATCATCATAGCAATAGATTCTCCTTCCTCCATGAGAAACAGTTCATACTTTCACAAGTGCAGAAAAAAGATTCCACATTGGTTATTTTTGGTTTTTCACATCGTTTTTCAAACTGATGTTGAAAAGACCGGTGTTGTTTATTGTTACTTTTCACATCGGTTTTAAAACCGATGTTTAAAGTACATTTTTAACAGCGGTTTCTAAATAACCTATGTGGAAAAATCACTTTCCACATCGGTTTTAACCAAAACCGATGTGGAAATTTCACTTTCCGCATCGGTTTTAATAAAAACCGATGTGGAAATTTCACTTTCCACATCGGTTTTTTATTAACCCATATGTAAAGTGAACTTTCCACATCGGTTTTTGAGTAACCGATGTGTAAAGTCTCATTTTTTTAAAACTCTTTTTACATTTCTATCATTCCTTTCCCCCGTTTCAGTAATCCAGATCAATACCAGTATAACATATTCTAAATATTCTCAACACAATCACTTTTGTACAACAAAACACACTAAATTAATATATACTGAATTTATTACGAACAATACATATGTACGTTCAATTACATTCATACAACAAAGATAACTAGAAACCAAAAAGCTATATATATGATATATTATAGATTTTATATCAAAATATATATGATTAGTCAAAAGTACACTATAGCTAGTACTTGATAAGTTTTTAAACTAGTTACTACATATATACAAACTATAGTTGGTACACTTCAAGAAAGAAAGTTGCCCAACGCCTCCTTATGTTGTTGATGTCGGAATCAGATAATGAAGTTGGATTGTTGAATATCTGCAAGTTTAATTGGACAAAAGATTATATCTTTTAAGTAATAAACTAACATAAAACATATAACGAATCTATAACTGTTACTTCTAATTGTTACCAATTAACATTTACCTCGTGCCATCTTTCAGTAATCGTGGAGGAGATAATTTCGAACATCCACTTCATCACATAGTATCCACATTCCCATGATCCACGTTGTATACGGGACTACGTCCAAATGAAACCCAATTAGAATATGAGGAATTAAATAGAAATCAATAATTATACCCACTGCATTTGAAGCGTTTGAACAAATAAATATCTTACGTTTGGAATAATCCATTTGATAGCCCGATGCCTTTCACCATGCAACATGTGGTTTGCATTAATAGAACTATCATGATAAAATAAACATTAATTAAAGTATATCTAATAGATTTCAGATAATTAAAACAACCGCATTACTGATTATAAAGTATTTTAATGCTTACGTTTCGATGATCATCTTCAGTTCATTCGCCGGCTTATTTCCAATTGAGCAGAAGAAGACCACGACGTTCATCCTAGGGTACAAGATCAACAGTTGCCAATGCTTGCTGTATTTACAGAACAATTAGTGACTAAGTCATATATAGTTATAATTAAATAACCGGTACTTACTTATTGAGATAAGGCACAAGGTAGAATTGATGATCATCTCGGGCAAGAATATCACGTATGGTGGTGACCAGGTCTTATGATGCTAGGAGAACATCACCTTGAATGAACATGGGGTCAATGAACCTATAAAGGGCGAGGTTACCCTGATCAACTAACATACGATGCAGATAACTAATATATTGAAAAAACATGTTAATTAACATAGTATTTAAAATTTAATTACTCAACTTATAAATAAAATGTACTTACGTGCACCATAGCGATAGGTGTGCAGAACTAGCCATTTCTTTATCGAGTACAATCTCCATAAGTTCCTTCTTTGGGATATACAGTTCGTCACCTGGACTGGCATCATGTTCCAACCTTACCAAAGCTACGTCATTCTCCATGGTAACAACCTGTATAGCCAGAAGTTTAAAAACATCACCAGGTGCCCCTTTGTCTACCCCCTAAACAACAAAGATATATATTATTAATCACAGATAAGTTATTTCATTCGTAATTAATTAAATGGTCAAATGAATACCTTGGCAAGAGCAGACATCTCTGGTCTTCCTGGATCCGACCTTTTAGGCAGAATATCATTTCCAACATCCTATAACAAATAAAAATAAAGAATTATCTTTAAAAAGTAATAAATAATTTCAACTATGAATATATAAAAACACAACTAACTGAATACCTCAGATGCAACAAGAAAGCTGACCAGTCTTCTTGGCCAGGGGATGAAGTTATCGGGGGCCTGACCCACTGTTTGAACCTCCTCGATGGGCACAGGGACTCGAGCATCAGCATCTCGAATAATCTCAACAACGACCCTCACCTGATCATCCGGTAATAAACGATGGTGTATGGTATTAACGAAGTTATTATGTGCCCTCCCCAATGCCACTAATTAAGCGACGATCATGGTGATCATCAACATACTGCTCACACCTATCAGGGTCGTCATCATCGTCGTCATCATCATCATCACCATCATCATCATTTTCAGACTGATGAGGAGGATCACATGAGCCCTTAGTGCTCACATGGATAGAGGGTTGGACACCGGCTGTCATCTGCTGGGACATAGAAGTCAATATTGCCAACCGCTGGGCAAACTGCTCGGCCATCTCCTGTCTAAGCTCAGCTGCAATCTCCTATTTTAGCCGTGCTCTATCTGCATCAACATCCCTGTGGCATAGGTGTGAAGATGGACCATGGTATAGGAGAATGCCGATGCCCCATCCAACACCAATGACACTGTCCGGGTGGTCTGGTTTACCGATGGCAGCAGCTAAGATATCATCGCGTCCTCTAGGAACAAAGGTTCCTTAGGTTACCTGCTCGTCCAAGGCATCCTATAACATATAAAATATCAGGTCACATTACAATTCGGTAACAATCTTAAAATGACAATTACAATTCAAACTATACTTACAATCTTCTCAGCTACTTGGTGGGCCTCCTCAGATGTATATTGTCCCGTTTTTCTTTATCGGGCCCTCTTCCATTTATGATGGCGTGGGGGTGGAGGTGGATTAACAACTTATGGACGATTTTCACTGTCAGGATCCGCCTGAGATGCTGCTTCCTGAAGTGCTTCTTTTCCTCTTCCATCATTATCTGACCATGTTTTTTATATCCCCCACGAGACATGACATGGGGGTAGACATTCTTGCTTTGGTTTTCCTGCCCCTTTTTCCTCTTCTCCTGTTATAAATAGAAGACAATTAAATTACATAAGTAAATAAAATTAATGAAATTACATAAATTTAGAGACAAATCAAATAAGTTAACCTGAAAGCTGGGATCATGTCGGCTCTGAACAAAGCGATCCCACGTCGCCTGGTCAAGAAACGGGTACACCTCAAGTGGGTTATTTTCACATGTTGGATTGAATACATAGTATCTGCCCAGGTCGACCTTAAAAGCCCTCCAACGCTCACCAGCATACTTTTTCAAACGCTTCTTCATATTCATCGTATCCAGGTGAGCTACATTAACACCAAAAGAATCAACGAATTACTGTATGATATTAATAATATTAAAATAAAGTAGATACAGAGAAACACAGGACGTAAAAGTATAAATACCAGAATACTCTCCCATATCTGATCCTTCACGTCCGCCGGTACATCTTTCCAATTATCAATAAGTATACTAGGCCTGCTTCTAGCAAGGGTCGCCACAAAACTGTTAAACTGCTCTACCATTTGCCCAATAGGATTGAGGTTATTATCAAAGTCTATTCCTATCCTTTGATTTGAACCACGGTTGGCAGTCAAATTCCTCATTCGTGTGGCACGTCTACCTTTTCTACCCGTAGACGGGGTCTCTGACCCGCTGCATGAATGAGGGATATCCTCAAGATCAGCCATGTATACCTGTTTAAACAAAAAAAAACTTGTTAGTATGACAGGATAAATATCAAACATAACTTATAAATATCGATCAACGTACGTAAACATAACTTATAAATATCAACGTAAACATATAATATGACTTTAAACATAACTCAAACTAAACTTACTTTGTGGTCAATTAGTAAAGTTCTCCCATAACCCTTCTTGGTGATCATTACGAGTAGCATGTACATCATCCACTTCATTTTCCTCATTGAAATTAGGCACCCGTGTTGAGAAAGAAGGAGTATCATAAATATCAAGAGTTGAATCTTGATTTCCCTCACTACCATTATACATGTTTTTCAGTGGAGAACCACTGATCACCTTTTGTTAGAAGGATCACGGATATAAAACACTTGTTTTGCTTGGGATGCCATGATGAAAGGCTCTTCTTTATTACCTACCTTATTAAGGTCCACCAATTTGAATCCTAACTCATCGGTTTGCACACCATTGTTATTGTCGACCCACTGACATTTAAAAATAGGTACTCTAAATTTCGTGTAATCAACCTCCCATATCTCTTCAATGATTCCAAAATAAGAAACGGATGCCATAACAGGGTTTTTATCTTTCGAACTAGAGAAATGCATGGACTCAGCGACGACCATAACCCTACTATTTTGCATAGTACTTTTGTCATCCTGGGACTTTATATAGAAGGAAAACTTATTGATATCGTACCCACTCCATCATATGACATCAAAGTTAGGCCCCTGTGCTAGCCATTTTAATGTATCAGAAGCAATACCATCCTTTGCAATTTTTTCTTTAAACCAGTTCAAGAAAGTCTTGTTATGCTTGTTCAAACACCATTTCTCATTCATTCTAGGGTAAGTTTCATTGATGATGCTTTTGTGCTCACATAGGTATGGTTCAACCTCATCAGTGTTATTCAATATATACAAATGTGCTTGAAGAACTTCCTCCCGATCCATGCTCTTAACAGTGATACCTTGTGTACCCTTACCATCATATCTTCCTTCGTGACGAGACTTCGGAAGCCCTACAGGTTCCGCTTCTGACATGTAGTCTGTACAAAACTCATCTTCTGCAACATACCTTTCAACGATAGATGCTTCAGGACGGTATGGATTTTTCATATATCCTTTCAAGATTTTCATGTATTGCTCAACCGGGTACATCCACCTTAAATAAACTGGGCCGCACAATCTAATCTCCCTCACTAGATGAACAATCAAATGAACCATGATGTCAAAAAATGAAGGTGGAAAATACATCTCCAATTGGCACAAGATAATGGCTGCCTCGTTTTCCAAGTCATCCAACTTTTTAGTGTCAATGACATTGCTACATATGGCATTGAAGAATAAGCATAACCTAGTAATGGCATATCTGACTTTTTTAGGCAAGATGTCACGAATGGCCACAGGTAGTAGTTGTTGCATCAAGACATGACAATCATGAGACTTTAAGCCAACTAATTTGAGATCTTTCATTAAGACAAGTCTTTTGATATTTGAAGAGTAACCCTGTGACACTTTGACTCCCCGTAGACATTCACAAAAACTTCTTTTCTCTTTTTTTTTTGATAAAGTATGAACTAGATCCCGTATATCCATCACAACTACATCCAGACGAGCATTCACACCATCCTTTGTCTTGCCTTGAATGTTGAGAAGCGTTCCGATTAAACTGTCACACACATTTTTCTCCACATGCATCACATCAATACAATGTCTTACATCAAGCTTCCACCAATATGGAAGATCAAAGAAGATCAACCTCTTCTTCCATATTTTCTTCTCGGTAGCCTTCTTCTGGGTCTTCCCATAGATAACATTAGTGCTATTCACCCTTTCATAAACTTGCTCTCCAGTCAAGGCCACCAGAGCAATTTCATTCTCCGGAAGTCCATTGAAAGCTTTTCTCAATCTACGATAAGGATGATTACGTCGGAGAAATCTCCGATGCCCAAGGTAAACTGTCTTCCTTCCATGTTACAGTTGATGGTAACATGTTCCTTCTTCACATATTGGACATGCTTTATGCCCCTTAACACTATACCGACACAGGTTCTTGCATGCTGAAAAGTCATTGATGGTGCAAAATAACATGGCACGCAATCTGAATGTCTCACGGAAATACCCGTCGATCACATCAACGCCTTCATCCCACAACTTTCTCAAGTCTTCAATCAAGGGACTCAGATAAACATCAATATCATTTCCTGGCTGTTTAGGACCCGAAATCATCATACTTGACATAATGTATTTGTGCTTCATGCACAACCAAGGAGACAGGTTGTAAATTACCAGGAGAACATGCAATGAACTATGAATACTACTTAAGTTTCCATATGGATTCATTCCATCGGTATCAAGTCCAAGCCTGAGGTTTCTGGGCTCATTGCCGAAATCCGGAAACAAACTATCAATTCTCTTCCATTGCAAAGAATTGGCCAGATGGCGAAGCTGTCCATCACACTTCCTCTCATCTGCATGCCATCTAATGTTCTTTGCGTCATTTATATTAGCAAACAATCGCTTTAACCGCGGAATCACGGGAAGATACCATAACACCTTCGCAGGAAGACCTTTGGTGACCACATCACAACTAGAATCACCATCCTTCACTTTGTAGCGTGATACCCCACACCTGGGGCACTCGTGCATCTCTTCAAACTCTTTCCAGTACAATATGCAATCATAGGGGCAAGCGTGTATTTTCTTATACTCCATACCCGTCGGACACAATATCTTCTTCGCCCCATAGTTTTGAGATGGCAATGTGTTGCCTTCCGGGAGCATGTCTTTCAACAACTCAAGCAATTCGGTAAAGCTGTTATCGCTCCACCCATTTCTCGCCTTCACATTGAACAATCTTAACACCGCTGACAACCGTGTGAAATTAGTGCACCCCGGATACAAAGCCACTTCCGCATCACTGCACAAAGTATCATACACATGTGCACGCCGAAAAGAGTCTTGCCCAACATCACGGATCATGTCCTCTAGTCCATCGTCCATTTCCACGTCATCAACTTCCTCTCTATCTGACACCCTCGGCCTGTCTAACAATTCACCATGACATATCCATGTTGTATAACTCTTGCAAATCCCCTCACAAATAAGATGATCACGTATCTCCTCGGCTTCTAGTCGTCTCTCATTCAAACAGTTAACACAAGGACAATAAAACCTTCCGTTACCACTATCAGGAGCATTAGTTTTTGCAAACTGTAGAAAATCTTCCACTCCGTTCTCAAACTCATCACTTGTCCGTCTAGCATTCATCCAACCGCGATCCATGACTAAACCAATAACTTCGTACTTAGTCCAACATATTCATCAACCACTTCTTATGGCAGGGTATGGCCCTATCCCATTCGAGAAGAAACTTTTTCAACATTCGGTTAACAGTTAGTCCTTAACTCTCATGCTCATACTCGACGAAATTTCGGCAGTATTTCCCTTCGGTCTCCGATGTACACGACTTGAACGCGATGACATCCACTACGATAAAGTATGCACTCGGAGAACGAAAGGAAATGTATCAATCCGAACTTTCATCAAGTATATAACAGTAGAATCAATGAATAACTATTTTAACTGAATGAAGAAAAAGTTTTTTCCCAAAATGCCCAACTTTGGACAATTCAAGATCCAATACAATGAGCGGTACATTAAGCACGTACACATGTGCTCATTCGTATTGCATCTCAAACGGGAAACTAAGGCTTTACTAATTATTGTGGGCATATTCTCGGATCAAATAAATTTTCAAGCAAATACATTAAAACTCCAATGAAAGATTTTCAGCCAAAACGATGGAAATCAAACCTTACTTTGTAAGTTTTCTCCAATACCATAACAGATTCCAGAAGTAGTACTGTTCAAGTGTGAAGGTGACAAATAGAAGCTTGTGGGAACAGTGTTGGAAGCAGCAGAAATTTGCTGAGAGTGATGATAGTAGTGATGATGATCTTGATTATGTTGACCATCATGATAATGATGATAATGGTGGGGAGGGTTAACAGAAGTAACCTCCATTTTCATGTGGTGTGAGAGAGAGAACCCCAACCAGTTATGATTGTTCTCATCATCAGTATTACTATCATTCATGCTCTTCATATTCCTTGAAAAGGTTTGAAACTGTTATTCCACTATCTATTGGGTGGGAAATAAACAAATAATATTAGAAAGTCTCTTTGGCTTCACAATATATATGAAGACATGGTTTTTGTTGTTTAGCAACAACAAATTTCTCACTATCAACTAAACTCTTTCTATGTTCTCTGAGCTCATCAAATATGTGACCTCTAACTTCTCCCCAATACACAACAAAATTGGTATATTTAAACTGAGCAAAAAGAATGAGTTTCAAGCAAGTGATGCTGGAAGCTTGGAAACACCAACTTCATTCCATAGGGATCTGTGTGTGTATGAGAAAAAACCACGTCTTTTTTTCTCTCTCTATTCTTTGTTTCTTTTTCCTTAAAAAAAGAAAACATGTCCCCCACTCAGCTTTTTTTTCTTAAACCTTATGCTAAACCCAGAATCAACATTTATAATATAACAACAAAAGCAAAATTCTCAAAAGTGGATAAGAAAGAAAGGACACATAAATAGTATTGGGAATACTAACTTATTTTGGTCAGTTTTATGAATCTGTGTGCCTTGGAAACTTGAATGCTAGTTGTGTGCTAGCAGAATCTAGTGACCAAATAGACTGAACGGGTGAAGATGACCAGTAACCGAGCACGGCGAGGGAAGAGAGACGACGGGTACGCGGTGAAGTGGAAGAGTGGCAGGGCGTGGAGACCTGGGCTCGGCGGAGATACGGCGGTTGAGTGGTGCGCCCGCAAGCGGTAGGTAGAAGACGAACAACAGGGGCGCCATGAGAGGAAGATTGTCAGGGTGTTTGGTTCATGGGAGGTTAGGTTTTCGTTCAAACCTTAGTGTACTCGGTAGTGTGCTCGTGATACAGTATATGGAAGAGCAGAGCAAAAACAAAGGAAAATGGCGCGTGACAGATGGAAGGAATGAAAATAGAAACAAAAAGTAGGGTTTTGTCAAATATTACACATTGGTTATCCAAAAACCGATGTGGTTAGTAATATTTCACATCGGTTCTATTATAACCGATGTAGAAACTTACGATTTAATTTAAAATTTCATTTTTTTTAATTTATTACATCGGTTATATAAAAACCACCGTGGTTAATTTATATTAGACATCGGTTCATCTGGAACCGATGTGGAAAGATAAAATTTTAAATTCTAATTTTTTTTTATAATTTTATACATCGGTTATCATAAAACCGATGTGGTTAATCTATATATTACACATCGGTTCAAAAAAACCGTTGTAAAAGATAAAAATTTAAAATTTAAAATTTTTTTGTTTTAAATTTAAACATCGGTTAAAATATAACCGATGTGGAAAATATTTACACATCGGTTAATTTTTAATCCGATGTGGAATCTTTGATTTTAATTTCAAAAATGCCACCGCCTCGTTTTACACATCGGTTTTTGGGAAAACGATGTAGAATCTCCGATGTTAAATGCATATTTTGCACTAGTGTTTCTGACAAGTATGACAGTCTTTGATTCCTTAACTTTTGTTGTTCCTTCATGTGTGACAGCTAAAGTGTCCCACATTTCTTTGGCAGAATCACATGCACATACTTTTTCAAATTCTTCAGGACTGAGAGCACAAATAATGTTGTATCTGGCTTTGTGATTCAGGTCCCATTTTGTCTTTTCTGCAGGGGTCCACTGAGCTTTTGGCTTGTCAGTGTTGTCATCATTTTTAGGAATGAATGGACCTTCAGTGATTAAATCCCAGAGATCAGAGCTTGTTGATAGGATAAATCATTAAAATTTATCTTTCCAATAGTTGTAGTTTTCTCCATTGAAGAATGGAGGTCTGGTTAGGGAGGCTCCTTCAGTCTGGTGGCTCCCACTTGAACTAGCTCTAGCAGTCATGTCTATTCTTCAGGACCTTTACCTATACACTGTTAGATGCTCAACCCAGAGGCTGAGCTCTGATACCAACTGAAATAGACAACTATAAACACGAGAAGGGGGGTTGAATTATGTTTATCAGAAATTAAAACAAGGCTAAAAACTTTTCGCACACAGAAGTTAGGTTTAGACAAGTGTGAAAAACACTGCACAGACAGGTGACCTGTCTGGTGTGATTTTAATAGAAAACACACAAACACACAACTTGAAAACAAGTTTGATATTCACACTTTAACCCCTTTAGTTAGACAACATATAAAATAATCTAAGCAACTAAAGAGTTTAAGGGAAGAGAGATAAACATAGTGATTTATCCTGGTTCAAACTTTAACAACTATGGCTACGCTCAGTCCTTAGCACCACTAAGTTTTCTCCACTATAACTGACCAGGTTACAGACTTCAAGTATTCTTTGCACACCTAGCCTCTCCAGGCTCTAAGACAAGTATTCTTTGCTCACCTAACCTCTTCAGGCTCACCCATGTTTGTTTGAGAGAAGATTGTAATAAATACAATTTGCAAGTCTTTCACTAACACTCAGAAGAGTGATTTAAATGTAAGCTTAGAAAGACTGCATAATAACTTCAAATGATTGAAGAGTACAGATTGAATGAATGAAGTATTGAATGCGCAGAGTAATGGCTCTTTAATGCTGTGTGTTCTCTATCTTCATCTTCAATGACTTCTGTATTTATGGCCTTCAAACATTTAAGATTCGTTAGAGACATTCCTTCAAAGTTTGGCTTTAGGCAGAGCTCCATTAAATACAATAGAGACGTTCTGGGCAGTCATTAATGTAATAGGAACGTTGGTTGTACTCTAACACAAAAGATCAGGGCTTTATGCATTGTGTAGCAGCCAAATCAGAGTTGTGCGGGTTGCTTATGTACTTTGCAGAGCACATTTCCCTTTTCGTGTAATGACCAACAGTACTAGGGAATAAATCATGTCAGAAACATTCTTTAACTGGACTTCGTTTCTGAGCTCTTAGGTTACTTGTGAGTACGACCTTCTGACTTTCTTGATAAACTTGAGAGAGAAAGCTTCAGAGACTTCTGCATGAAGGGGCATCTCTCAAAAGATATTTGTACTTGTGTTCCTCATCGAAGGACCACAAACGAGTGAGAGCTTCGCATAGACAAGTTGAAACTTCAATGCAAACAGTCAACAATCTAGTCAGAGACAGGTGACATGTGGTCTTCTATGTGGGCAGACAGGTGAGAAAAATAATTCTTATCATTGTGATCTGCACACTAGATAGATAGGTTAGCAACCAATATGAAGGTTAATTAAATCATTAACAAATGTTTAGTTTTCATCAAAACTTAGGGCAAATGCACATCAGACATTTTAAAGACTTAACAATATTGATCAAGACATAAAATTTGAAACTTGACTATAGCACCAATGTTATGTTTCAAACAACTAAACAACAGTGTAAAAGTGATGAATGTTTCATCTTACTAACCCTAAAGTTTCCTTGAAAAACTAGACTAGTTCGGGATCTCCCAGTTTGAGCATATGACATCATAACAGACGATAAGGTGGTTGTTTCTGCCTAACCAAGAGGGTGGTATGCTCCCCATTCACCAAACTCATATATGATCTCTTTGTAGTTATGAAGCTCAGATACTTAAAAAAAAGTATCATTGTCGTATCTGTGTTGGATACCAATACTTCCTGAATACTTCCTAATACGTATACAAAAAGTATCTGAAAATTTTTATTTCTTTAAAAAAATTTCTAATGCGACTTGGATACGACTTAGAGATAGCTTGGATATGGCTTGAAGCGGCTTGGGGACCTTGAGATACGACTTGGATATTTATTTTTACCCAATTTTAAAACACCATTTCAAACTTATGCACCCTTTCTTTCTCTCTTTTGTACTTTGCTCCACCGCCAAAAACCATTTATTTTTCCTTTGCACTTCTGAAACTTGTGTTTTTATCAATCCTTCCAATGTCCACCATCTTCGTTGAAGATCGCATGGTTGGTCTTACTTTTCTTCCTACAATGCTTGATTTCTTTTCTTCTGGCTCGAGTTCTCTTCGTCCGACAATTCTGGATCTCTTCTTCTTCTATATAAAATATATGTTTTTATTCTAAATTTTGTTAACGTATCCAGGCCATATTGCATCCTAAATTATAAGAAATTGCCAGTATTCCCATGTACGTGTTGTATAAGACCTGTCCTTCATAGCTTCATAGTCACACAAAGAAGTGTTGCTGGGTGTAGGGGTAGCAGTGTCGAGTTTTACGTAAGGGAGGGGGAGGCAATGGTTGTTCGGATTTATGTCTCAGACCTGCAATTTTAGAGAGTGTAGATCGGACAGAGAAGATAGAGAGAAAAAAAAGGAGAGTTGGATTGTGGGGAAAAGAATTTTTTTATAAAAAATTTGGCTTGCCTTTTATTGTTAGCTCTCCCTTCTTCGTCCTCTACGGGAATGGTGGTGTCGCCACTTGTGGTAATTGATTGCTGTTAAAATCTTAACCCTAGGGGTAATTGGAGGGCTGAAGTTAGGTGCCTAATGGTGCTGAAGGATGTCTATGCAAAGGAACGAAGGAGAAGGACCAAAATGTTGAGTTTGTTAATTCAATTAGTTAGTTAGTTTAAGAGTTAGTTAGTTTGTTGAGATTTGTAAGCTTGTGTTAGTTAGAGAAAGTGATGTGTAGAAGTCTATAAATAAACTTGGTGATAGTGTTCATATAGAAGGGTGTGCAAAGGTGTAAAGTTGTGTAATGTGATCAATAAGAAAGTGCCAAGAACAGAGAAATATCATTCTGTTCACATAGATTTTCGTTCTATCCCTTCCATCCCCTTTTGATCATTTTCTTTCTTTCATTGTTGTGTTTTCTATTCAAGAGTCTGTGTGTATGCCTTAGTTCTAACATTTGGTATCTAGAGCTTTGTGAGATCCTGAGAGAAATTGTGTTCTTGGTTGAGGGATCCTGTTACAAATCATGGCAACAACCATGGTTGCATCAAGCGGTCATTTTCCAGCAAATCTTCCCAATCTTGAATGGGAAGAACTACGACAAATGGTGCACTCAAGTAAGGGCAATTTGTGGCTTCCAAGACGTGTGGGAGGTGATGACAGTAGGTGGAGTGAAGGAACCAGGCAGAAACGCAACCGAGGAAGAAAGAAACGAATTCAAGGAGCTGAAAAAGAAATATTACAAGGCTCAGTTCATACTGCATCAGTGTGTGGATCCTGCACACTTTGAAAAGATATCCATGGCTCCTACTGCAAAAGAGGCATGGGATATTCTTGAAAGGGCTTGTGCTGGAGCTGACAAAACCAAGAAGGTGAAGCTTCAGACATACAGAAGTCAATATGAGCTGATAGAGATGGAAAGCAGTGAAGGGGTTGGAGCCTTCTTCAACCGGATTCTAACCCTGACCAACCAAATGAAGAATTGTGCAGAAACACTATCAAATCAATAGATAGTGGAGAAGACTCTATGATCAATGCCCTCCAAATTTGATCACATTGTTGTCTCTATTGAGGCATCAAAAGATCTTGAGAGCCTAAAGATTGAGGACCTACAGGTTGCATTCGAGGCTCAAGAACAAAGGGAGCAAGAAAGGAATGCAAGAACTGGAGTCAAGATTACTGAGCAAGCCTTGCAGGCTCAGTCAAGCTTAAAAGAATCCAGAGAAGGAAACAAAAACAAGAAAGGGAGGAGCAGATGGAAGGCTAATAGGGGAAGGCACCAGAACAACTTTGAATCAAACAAAGGTCACTCAGATCAGAGAAGCAGTGATCAGCAAAACAGAAGAGGTGGAGGTGACCCTCGAGGTAGAGGTGGCAGAAGGAAGGGTGAGAAGTTTGATAAGAGCAATGTGCAATGTTATAATTTCTCAAAATGGGGCCATTTTGCTGATGAATGCTGGAGCATCAACAAAAGGGAACCGAGGGGAGATGAAGCACAACTTGCACAGGAAGATGGTGATGATTCAAAACAAGTGTTGCTTCTGGCTACTACCAAGAATGAAGGTGATAGCACTGGTTCTTGGTACCTAGATACTGGTTGTTCCACTCATATAACAGGAAGGAAAGATTGGTTTGTCAAACTTGATGCTTCATTGAAAAGCAAAGTCAAATTTGCTGATGACAGAACTCTCACATCAGAAGGGTGTGGTTCAGTGTTGATAAAAAGAAAGGATGGGAATCATGCTCTCATTACAGATGTGCTATATGTTCCAGGTATGAAAAACAACCTTCTAAGCCTTGGTCAATTATTAGAGAAAGGCTTTACTATGAGAATGGAGGACAGTGCCTTAAAGGTGTATGATGATAGTAAGAGGTTGATTCTAATAGCTCCATTAACCAAGAACAGAATCTTCAAAGTGGAGATTAGCATAATGGAACATAAATGCCTAGCTACTGCTGTGAATAGAGATGAATGGCTATGGCACTTTCGACTTGGACATCTAAACTTCAGGGACTTGAATCTTTTGAAAAGATTCAATATGGTTCATGGCCTTCCTCATATACAAGTACCTAATGAATTGTGTGAAGAATGCTTGGAAAGTAAGCAGCCAAGAAATGCATTCAACCAGCAAGTGCCAACCAGATCCTCACAGAAGCTTGAGGTGATTTTCTCTGATGTCTGTGAACCATTTCAGATTGAATCACTCGGAGGAAACAGGTATTTTGTATCTTTTATAGATGACAAAACTAGGAAGTTGTGGTTATATTTGATCAAAAAGAAAAGTGATGTGTTTGAAACTTTCAAGAAGTTTAAATTGCTTGTTGAAAAACAAAGTGGTAGCTTTATTAAATGCTTAAGAACTGATGGAGGTGGTGAGTATGTGGCTGAGGAATTCAACAGGTTTTGTGAAGCTGAAGGCTTAGTGCATGATATCAATCCTCCATACACTCCTCAAAGACAATGGCATCGCAGAGAGGAAGAACAGAACCATAGTCAACATGATCGAAGCATGCTGAAGTCCAAAAGCCTGCCAAACCAGTTTTGGGGTGAAGCAGCAGTCACTGCTGCATACATATTGAACAGATGTCCAACCAAAAGACTCAATGGAGTAACACCTGAAGAAGCATGGAGTGGGAACAAGCCAAGTGTGACTCACTTTAGAGTCTTTGGATCAGTTTGCTACAGGCACATTCCAGACCAGCTGAGAAGAAAACTGGATGATAAAGGAGAGCAGTTGATACTTGTAGGGTATCATTCAACTGGTGGATACAAACTATACAATCCAAAGAACAAGCAAATTGTTATCAGCAGAGATGTGATCACTGATGAACACAGATGCTGGAATTGGGAAACAGAAGCCATTGAACTACAATCAAAGACACTAGTAGATCTCAATGTTGATAAAGAAGTGATAATTCCTACAGCAGTCTCTCAAAGCAACAGGCCACAGAGACTGAGACAAGTTCCCTTAATGCTACAAGACTATGAGATGTTGTCTGACTCCAACATAACAGCAGAAGGTGACTTAGTGCAATTTGCACAATTCTGTGATGCAGAACCAGTAACACTCGAAGAAGCTATGAAGGATCCAAAATGGATTAATGCCATGGAGGATGAACTGAGTTCAATTGAGAGGAATCAAACCTGGGAACTTGTCCCATTGCCATCAAAGAAATAGCCAATTGCAGTCAAGTGGATTTACAAGGTCAAAGTAGGTCCAAATGGAGAGGTGATCAAGTATAAAGCCAGACTTGTGGCAAAGGGTTTTCAGCAAAGGGTAGGGATAGACTATGACGAAGTCTATGCACCTGTTGCAAGAATTGAGACAGTGAGATTGATTGTAGCAATTGCAAGTATGAGAAACTGGACCTTGCATCAGTTGGATGTGAAGTCAGCTTTTCTAAATGGACCAATTGATGAGGAGGTGTATGTATCACAACCCCCAGGCTTTGCAATAACTGGTCATGAAAGTAAAGTGCTGAAACTGAGAAAGGCCTTATATTGCTTAAAGCAAGCTCCAAGAGCTTGGAACAAGAGGATCAACAGCTTCATGATACAAAGTGGTTTTGAAAAATGCAATTCAGAGCATGGTGTTTATGTTAAAACGGCCAATGCTATTGACTTTCTACTGGTGTGCTTGTATGTTGATGATATACTGGTCACAGGAAGCAATGAGGCTGAGATAGCTGAGTTCAAAGTGCATATGATGAAGGAGTTTGAAATGACAGACTTAGGGCTGTTATCTTACTTCTTAGGAATCGAATTCATAAGGACTGGAAGAGGTATTGGCATGCATCAACACAAGTATGCTAATGACCTCTTAAAGAGGTTTGGTATGCTGCAATGCAACCCTGCATCAACCCCTGCAGAAACTGGCATAAACCTCGAGAAGGATGGAAGTGAAGAGTTGATAGATCCTACCTACTACAGACAGATAGTTGGATCACTGAGGTATCTCTGTCATTCCAGACCTGACCTAGCATTTAGTGTCGGCTTGATTAGCAGGTTCATGGAAAGGCCAAGGACACCACATTTGCTAGCTGCCAAGAGGGTGCTGAGATATGTAAAAGGCACTGCTGATTTTGGAATTTTATTTCCAAATGGAGATGAAAGGAGAGAAGAGGAGCTAATGGGATACTCTGATGCAGATTGGTGTGGTGATAAAAATGATAGAAAGAGCACTGCAGGCCATGTTTTCTTATGTGGAAAAGCCCTGATTCCTGGAGCTCAAAGAAGGAGTCAATTGTGGCATTATCTTCATGTGAAGCTGAGTATGTGGCAGCTTCAATGAGTGCTTGTCAAGCACTTTGGTTGGACACACTGATGCAGGAAATTCCGATAAAAGACTCTAGTGCAGTGAAGCTGTTAGTAGATAACAAGTCTGCAATCAACCTTGCAAAACACCCGATAGCACATGGAAGAAGCAAACATATAGAGACAAGGTTCCACTTCCTTAGAGATCAAGTAACCAAAGGAAGATTGAAGTTGGAGTACTGCAGAACTGAAGAACAATTGGCAGACATATTGACAAAACCACTGAAGCCAGAAAAGTTCAGAGACTTGAGAACCAAGCTTACGGTTGTATCACTAGCTGATTTGACACACGAATGATATGTTGCAAGTGATAGATGGAGGCTAGGGTGCCAACATAGTTGGGATGTTAGTCTCCATAGTAATGCAATTAGCATATCATTGTTTTCCCCCAAACTGAATTAGGGAGGTGTGTTGAGTTTGTTAATTCAGTTAGTTAGTTAGTTTAAGAGTTAGTTAGTTTGTTGAGATTCACTACTAGAAAACTTGAATTTTCAGACGGAAATGTTTCTGTCGGAAATTTTCCGAAAATTTCGGACGGATTTCAGACGGATTGTGTTATTTTTTATATTTTCCTTGATCCGTCTGAAATCCGTCCGAAAATTTCGGACAGATTTCAGACGGATTGTGTTATTTTTTATATTTTCCTTAATCCGTCTGAAATCCGTCCGGAAATTTCGGACGGATTTCAGACGGACTGTGTTTTATATTTTCCTTGATCCGTCTGAAATTCGTCCGAAAATTTCGGACGGATTGTGTTATTTTTTATATTTTCCTTGATCCGTCTGAAATCCGTCCGGAAATTTCGGACGGATTTCAGACGGATTGTGTTATTTTTTATATTTTCCTTGATTTATCTTACATCCGTCTGAAATCCGTTCGAAAATTTCGGACGGATTTCACACGGAATTTGTTATTTTTTATATTTTCCTTGAAAAAAGATTAAATAATTTATCTTATAAATATGATTAAAATATTTGATCTTAATAAATTTAAAAGTAAACAAGATTTATGAATAAAAATTAGAAAACATATTTAGACTAATAAAATGAAATCAATCCCTATTAAAGCAATCCGTACCGGTTTAGTTTGAGTAATTAAATTACTCTCTCCTTCCCCCCATCAGACCCGTAAACCCCCCTTTTCTCTTTCTTTCTTTCTTTCTTTCTTTCTCTTTCTTCTTCTTTCTCCTTTCAGACCCATAAACCCCCCTTTGATTTCAGATTTTAATCTTAAAGAATAAACCTTGTTTTATGAAATTGGGACTGTGAATTAGTGTTTCCCTAAACCAATTTTATTATTCTTTAGTTAAAATGAGTTTTCCCCAAATTGTATTTAGGAGCCCTAAACCCCAATTTGATTTTATTTGAAGTTGGTTATGTTTTTGTGAAATTAATTATGATTTAGTGCAATTAGGACCCTTAATTGATGATTCCCAAGTTCTCTTTCATGATCCTTTAATCAAAACAAAGTTTCCTCAAAGGGTATTATGGGTAAGCTTCAAACATGATTTTCTTTGAAAATAACCTTGTTTGGTAATAAGATTAAGTGTTTAGATCAAATTAGAATGTGTGTTTGGTCATGCGTAATTGATTTCTTGATTTCTGATTGTTCCACGTTGTTTGATTCCCTCTCTGAGACGTTTGACACAGCTATGGTTGCTTGATGGAGTAGATAATTACACTCTTGGAGCTAACGTGAGCATTAAGATGAGGATCCTTTACTTGTTTGTTTATTTTCAATTACATGTAATGAGTGTTGCAATTACTCACGGACTGATGCAAGATCTAGGAAAACATATGTCCTGTTTGATGGGTGGATGGGTGGAGTTTCCAAGTTTCTTCTTTCATTTTGTTTACTAATTGCCATTCTATGCAGAGAGAGAAAGTGAGAATGAGTTAGAGAGAGAGATAGGAATAAGAAAAACAAAGGAGGGTTATTGAAGTTTGAAGATAGGTGCTGCAAAAAAATAAAATAAAACAAAAGGAAAGGGATATAAATGAAATGAAAATGGGATGATGTTGTTTCTCTGCTAATTGTAACACCCTAGTTTTTACACATATGATTAATTATTTTATTTGGATGCTTATGTTAATTTTGTTATGTGGTTTAGTTTGAGTAAGACTACAAAAAAACAATTGTTTAGAGACCGTAATATTCGGTCGCTAAACAGTGTAAATCGGTCGCTATTTAATTTAGCGACCGATTAAGGGTGGTGGCTGAATACAACCTTAGCGACCGAATTAATATTTCGGTCTCTAATTGGCGACCGAATTTTCAGTCGCTAAATAATAATAAACGGTCGTTATTAGGTTGGTCGCATTTTTTGGGTAACCATTTCTAGCGACCGATAATCAGTTGCTAGTTCGGTCGCTAATTTTAGTTACTGTTAACCTATATTAGTGACGGATTTTTGGTCGCTATATCTCATCTGTAAATGTTAAATAAAGTTTAGCGACCGAATTATTGGTTTCTAATTCGGTCGCTAAACTGGTTATTATTACTTTTTTTTAATTTTAGTTTTTAAAATAATTTTTTTCTGATTTTCTTTAAACGTTAGAAAAATTACTAATAAAAGATACCAAATAACTTATGAAATATACAATCATAAAAAATAATAAATATATATAAAAAGAATAATCCAAAATGTCGTACAAGAATCGTTTAAAGTCAAAAATATGGGAAAGAAATCAGTCATGATGAGGGGGAGATGGAGGAATCCAATCATCCTCAGCGTCCGTACCACCGACGTCTGCTAGCTGATCGTCCTCTGCAGAGAGCGACATCGATGGCTGGCGGTGGAAGCGGAGGAACGGCGGCAGCGGCACAAATCAAAAGCATCATCCTGAGCAAGCTCGAGTCTGGATCCTCATCTGCTCCAAACACCAGCCGATGTGATGTCCGGCCCGCTCGATGCTCGCCGCATCGCATTCTTTGGTGTGCCTGAGTCAACTGTGCAATCTGGTTCGCCATCTGCTGCTCTCTCGCGCTCTTTTCCCGAAGCTCCGCGTTCAGCTGCGTGATGGTGTCCTGCATTTGGTGGAACTGCTCCTGAGGGACGGTATTGGTGGAGGAAGGAGCAGGCGTGCCGGACGATGAAGCGATAAACTCGCCTCCCAGGTGTCCGAGGCCATACACGTTCCCCTTCTTGTTCCTGCCCCCGACGACCTCCAAATAAATGGCATTATCGTCAATGGAGACAAGAAAGCAGGGCCCATCACCAGTCAAAGCCTCATCTTGTGACTGTGAGGCACGTGATATGGCATCGTCCTTCTTCTCGTTGAAGCCAACCTACAAAGTATAGTTGAAGAGATTTAGTTAAAATTATATCTAATATTAACAAATCATTTATAATAAATTACAAGTAAACACTAAATTATTTTTTTGCTTACAGCATAGTTACGGGCCTTGTCGTTGACCCATGTCCCCGACTTCAACTTCTTCGTCCTCTCCACCAACTCCATAGCAGTCGGGGCCCACTGTTTCTGTGCTTTCTGCACAGAATAATATAATATTAAATTCATAAGAATAATTAAAAATGAAAACTAATTAATTAAATAGTATATTAAGTCAAAAGTTTAATGTATTACCAGCTCGTCGTAGTGGGCGGCGGCTGATTTAGACCCACCGGTCCAAGCACATGTGCCACCATCAGAAGCTCGATTACGCCGAGCTGTGGCCTGGATCTCCTGGAACTTCTCAGTAGCCCAGTACTGGTCCAGGTGCCTCCTGATCTCAGGATCCACCTACCTCCCCTTATTCTGACCCTTCCTCAGCTTGTTCGTCAGATTCTTCATGACCAGTGAGCCTTTATGCTCAAATATGTCCCTGACGAGAGCCTTTAAAGCTAAGTCCCACCTATACTCTTTCTGCAACTTACAGTTGTTAGGAAATTCGTGTGTAAATATATATAATGTAAATTTAATTTAAATAACTTAATAAATTGTTACCTTAAACTCTAGAAACAACTGATCCCTATGGCCCAGTGGGATGGCCTTCCATGTAGGCCATGAACCATCAAACTTGCGTCGCAGGATCTTCGATATCGAATCAGAAGGGCCCTTCGCGGGCAGAAAGCTGCAGCAAAATTAGAGCATTAATAAATGTTCTAAATAAATTAAAAAAACAAGTAAATAGAAATTAACGATACTTTATATATATTAAAAAATTAAATTAGCATACTCGTTATCCCCCCTGGGGATAAGAAGAATCCTCCTGTCGGATGGACCACGACTCTCCTGTCCCGATGATAATGATGGTCCTGTCGTCGTAGGTGTGGATGATGAGGGTGCAGCCTGTGTCCCGACCACATGAGGCTGGGTGGGGGGGGGGGGGGGGGGGGGGGGGGGCAACTCCATCACCCTGAAGTGTCCCGTCCACAGAGGTGCTGGTTGGGTGGTCTCGATCTGAAGGCTGTGGGTCGACCGGGGAAGGGACTCTCGCAGCACGACCTCCACGACGACCCCTATCTCTAGAGGAATCTGCCGTCTGTGAAAAAAATGAAAAGATGATTACACAACAGTGTAAATAATACAAAAATAAATTATCTAATAAGTAGAATGACATTTACACAATGAATTATGACATAAATAAATTACATATGTAGAATCTCCGTCACTAAATTCACCCTCACTCTCATCAGTATCGCTTGATCGGAATGTACCTTCGCTAGATGCATCCAACTCGGATTGATCCATTAACTCTCTTTCAACTTCTTCCCCATTTCCGGAAATGTCCACCAGAGAATTAACAATAATGTCCGGGGTAATTTGTAACGGTACGTGGGGTCTTGAAAACTCATCATCTTGGTACGGAGCATCTTTTTCAGGCTGGTTGATTACTTTATCAGTAATTATACTGCGAGCCTTTATCTTAATAACACCCAACCAGCCATGATGTCCTTCGGGATATGGCGAGTAATAAACCTGCTCAGCCTGTTGTGAAAAAATGAATGGGTCGTACGCCTTATTATACCTTCGAGACAGCCTAACTTGAACAATACCATAATTTTTATCTATTTTTGTCCCTACGTCAAGAGTAGGATCAAACCAATCACACTTGAAGATAACTAACTTCATCACGGGGAAACCGGTATAATCGAGTTCAAGAATGTCAGTTAGAACCCCATATAAATCATCCTCTACATTGCCATCAGTGGCTCGTACACAAACACCATAGTTACACGTCTGCATTCCTTCATTCCATGTTTTTGTGTTAAATTTATATCCATTTACAAAATAAGTATTCCATGATGTAACCCATCTGTTAGGCCCCCATGCCAAATTTGTCAACAATGGATTTTGAACATTGTTTTCTGGATCTAGTACCTAAAAAATCAAATATTATATTATTCTTATACATGCTATATATTTAAGGAGATAAAATGTATTTCAACAAATGAAGGTGCTTAACCTACATATTTACTGAACCACGTAGCAAAGTGAGAAGTAATTTCTCGATCAACCTGATCGTTTGAAATGTCAGGTTGGAGATCCCTTAGAAAATTGTCGTACATCCTACATATGGGAGATTAACAGCAGGACGATTAATAATCATAAATGTCAATTGAACTTATAAAAGACATTGTAGAAACTTACTCTAAATATGGCGCGACCTCTTCACAATTTTGAAGGATATACAGATGAGCAGCATTAATGTCACGCTGCTCCAAGAAATATCCTTTTGATTTGCCATTAAATCTGCCCGGATAGTTGAATATTGATATAAGAGGACTAGTTGAACTTCCTTCGCCCGAATCAACGTTTCTAGGCATCCTTGTCCTTCTCGTGTTAACTTCGTCCGGATAGAAATAAGAGGCAAAAGTGGAACTCTCCTCTACTAAGTATGCTTCACAAATGGAACCCTCCACTCGTGCCTTGTTCTTGACTTTGTGTTTAAGGGAGTGCAAGAACCTATTACAGAGGGATACATACAAATAATTACTAGTTTTAGGGAAAGCTAAACTACGCTCTCGTGTTCGTGAATTTCATATGTATTAAGTAAAATAGTTGATGTTGTTTACCTCTCAAATGGATACATCCAGCGGTATTGGACTGGGCCACCAACTCTTGCTTTGTACGGTAGATGAACTGGCAGGTGTTCCATGGAATCAAAGAAACTCGGCTGGAAGATTTGCTCCAGCTTACATAACAAAACGGGTGTCTTGACTTCCATATCCTTTAATTGATTCAAATTTAGTGTTGTCGATGTAAGCTCCCTGAAAAAGTGGCTAAGCTCAACAAGTGGGTTCCAAATTTGCTTCGGTAATGCGTCGAACGCAATTGGAAGCAATCGTTGCATGAACACGTGGCAATCATGACTCTTCATTCCATGTAACTTTGCTTCCTTAATGTCAACACATATACCCATATTGGAAGCATACCCATCTGGTAACTTTAGTTCTTTAACCCACTTACAGACGACCACTTTCTGTGCTTTGTTTAGTGTATAACTTGCCTTCGGTTTGATAAGTCTGCCACGACCACCGTCCTGCAACTCAAGCTCCTTTCGATTACAAATGTCAGTCAGGTCCAATCGGGCTTTATTTGTATCCTTTGTCCTCCCCTTGATGTCCATCGCAGTGTCAAACACATTCAAAAACACATTCCTCTCAGTATGCATGACATCAATGTTGTGACGGAGTAGCTGCGTCCTCCAATACGGCAACCTCCAAAATATACTTTGTTTTGTCCAATTATGGTTGACGTCATAATCAGGAATATGTTCTCCTCGGGTTTCATGGACGAGCGGTAAGTGCTGTACTCTGCGCCATACATTAGAACTAGTCAAACGTGGTGGAGGCGGTGTTGTCTCCGCACAACGCTTCTTGAATGCATTCTTGTTCCGCCTATAAGGATGATCTTCTGGAAGGAATTGACGATGACAATCAAAATATGAGATCTTTCGACTGTTTTTAAGCGTGAATGCCTTCGATCGCTCCATACATATTGGGCATCCAAGCTTCCCCGCGGTCATCCAACCCGACATCATCCCATAAGCAGGAAAGTCGTTGATCGTCCACATTAAAGCTGCTTTCATGATGAAATTCTGCCTCAAAGATACGTCATATGTTAAGACACCATCATTCCACAGTATTGTCAACTCATCTATCAGCGGCTGTAAGTACACATCAATCTTACCTTTTGGATTAGACGGACCCGGAATTATGACTGTTAGGAACATAAACTTCCGCTTCATGCACATCCCCGGGGGAAGATTGTACGGAGTCAGGATAACCGGCCAACAAGAGTATGCTTTTCCAGACTGCCCAAAAGGATTAAATCCATCAGTAGATAACCCCAATCGGACATTGCGAGGGTCCTGCAAAAATGCCATATGAACCCTATCAAAATGCTTCCAAGCTTCTCCATCAGATGGATGACACAAGATATCTTGCTCCCTCTCATGCTCACTATGCCACCTCATGTGAGCTGCAGTGGCCATCGAAGAGTACAATCTTGTAAGTCTTGGCACGAGCGGAAAGTACCACATCTTTTTTAGCGACCTCTTCTTCTCAATGCCCATCCTAGTGGTTGTCTTATACTGATCCGCACCACAAAATCGACAACATGTTATGCTTTCCACTGAATCATCCTTATAGTACAACATACATCCATTCGGGCAACAATCAATTTTCAAACACCCCAGACCCAAATTTTCCACAGACTTCTTAGCATGATAAAAACTAGTAGGCATCCGATTGTCTTCTGGCAACGCCTTGGACACTGACCTGGTGAGGCGATTAAAACAGCCTTCTTACATATTGTAGTCAGATTTGATACTCAACCATTCCATGCACATCGACAACTCCGTGTACTCCCGACATCCTTTCCACATTGGAGATCGTGCAACACTCAGCATATCATAGAATCTTTGAGCTTCGGGATTCGTATTCTCATCTATGTATTGGGAACCCATTCCACCATCTTCTCCCCCATCTTTTTCTAGTACAACACCAACCGATGGTCCAGCATGATCCATTATCATCTGCTCGTATGGATTCAATTCTTCCCTCCGGTCACCACTTCCATAGTACGAACCTTCAACCACAATCGGGTTTAAGTCAGGCAACGTCTGACCATGGTTACTCCACCAATAGTAATCA
The DNA here is from genome assembly GCA_030762895.1 of Sophora flavescens. Taxonomy (NCBI): domain Eukaryota; kingdom Viridiplantae; phylum Streptophyta; class Magnoliopsida; order Fabales; family Fabaceae; genus Sophora; species Sophora flavescens. The sequence goes on from CM061066.1 coordinate 87,575,450, forward strand.
GGCATGAAGCCCTTCTCATAAAGATCGGCTACAACTCCATCCACGCTTTTGAAAGATTGACACTTGCATCTTTTGCAAGGACACCTCAATTGATCACCGCCCAGTCGTATAAATCTCTCCTGGCTAACAACAAACTCTATAAACTCACCCACTCAAAATCTATACTCTTCCCTAAGACGTTTATTCCGATCCAACCTACGATACATCCATTTCCGATTCTCCGGAATATCCATTGCTGGCAATTAAATAGCTTGACCAATCCTACAATAACACTTATATATTACGGTGCATTCCAATAACTCCATCAATCTCGTTCTTATGACAAGGTATGAACCTATCCCATTCGAGAAGAAACCTTTGCCACACTCGGCTACTAATAGTTATTCCCATATTCAAATACCTTATACTTGACAAAATTTTGGCAGCATTTCCCATCGGTCTCCAAGTTACACGACTCGAGCACGGTCAGAATCACCGCGATCAAGTATGCACCAGGAGAACAAAAGGAAATGCATCAGACCGAGATTTCAAAAAGTATATAAGGCATTTGAACATTGAAATGACTATTGTACGAGTGTGAAAAATGTTTTTTCCCAAACTATCCCACTTGGACAATTCAAGATTCAATACAATGAGCATGCATACCTTGATAAGTTACGCATGCTCATTAATATTGAATCTCAAATAGGAAACTAAGGCTTTCGTAAATTAATTATTACCTCTAACAGAAAATAAAACCATTAACCTATAAATATTGCAACATTGTTGAGCTTATATAAATTGCAGCGTAAATCAATACAAACTTAGATTAAATATTGTAGCAAACATCCTATTGAGCTCCGCTCTCCACTAACAAGTAGCAGTTAATTGTCAAACACATGCATAATTTCTAAATTATCAGCACACAACCAGCATCCCGCCTTTCGGACAGGATCACATCCTATTGAGCTCCGCTCTCCACTAACAAACAACACATATTGACAAACACATGCATAAACATTAAATTATCAGCATACAATCAGACAAGATCACATCCTATTGAGCTCAGCTCTCCACTACCAAACAACACAATAATTCACATAATACATTAGAAGCACCACACATATCAGTACCTATTAGACAAAGCAAAACCTTAAAAGAGAGTATTGAGAGAACTTACCTATTCGACAAAGCAATACCAAGTAAGGATAAGGGAGGAGCCGTGGACAACGAAGATCAGACAAGGACCTATAATGCATAAATAAAAATAATCGTGTCAGCTGAAATGACAACATTTGATAATATTACTTTAACCTTATACTAATTTGATATATATTTTTATAAACCAAATATCATTTTGAGATTTTAACTTAAAAGAGTTATAATTTACTTTTGGATCCATGCAGAGTTGGGAGACCAACCAGTGAAGAATTTCCAATGCAGAATCCGTCACGGCCTGGCCGTCACGGCCGTGACAGACCAACCAGTGAAGAAGTTCCAAGGCAGAATCCGCCACGGCCTGGCCGTGATGGTCATCATGGACAAACCAACCAGTGAAGAAGTTCCAAGGCAGAATCCGTCACGGCCTAGCCGTGATGGCCATCACGGCCGTGACGCGCATTACCAAATCTTATACCCAACAAACACCCAGGCAGAGAAGCACAAAAAAAAAAGGGCAAAGACATTAGAAAATCAGCTTTTCTATCAAGTTGTAGTGCCCGTGAACACAGCAAGGCCACAATTACCAAATATATACTAGCCACACACAACATATAGCAGCAAACTAGGACCAGCAGGAGAAACTCCACACGACTTACAAAACAAAGCCAAGACTAATATACATTAAATAGAACATATATCAAAAACCATTGACCGCGCTGTCGCCACGCGCCAAAAAGAACGAGCGTTTATGAAAATAATGTAGTATAGAGCGACAACTCGGATCGTCTCTCAAGGACTCTTTAGGTGTTGTTATTATTAACAGAAAAAGTTAGAAATGGGGGGTTTTGGATTGAAACTAAAATAAAGAAAACAAAACAGAACAAAGAAAGAAAACAGAGCAGTAAAACAGATTAACAAATAAACTAAAGCGATTAACCTACTGCTTTTGGTTTACCAACTATCATCGGTTCATGCAAATTCCTAGCCCTAAGCAGATTCTAATCCCCTCCCGGTTGTAGCAATAATTCACAAGCGGACCCACTACTACAGATATATGTCCCTATTCCCGAATTAAGCAAACGGGGTTAAGCACTTCGTGAACTAAGCGAACACGAAACGTACACACGTGAATTAAGCAAACGCGATTATATATAGGAACATGATATCACCGAGATAAACCAACACAACACAATATACTCCTGAATTAAGCAAACAGAAATATAAAGCATGGCATTGAAAAGAGAAAAGGAAATGAAAACAGGAAATACAAGAACCTCAAGTATGGATAGAAACCAATTACAGTAGATTAATTTAGGAGACTAGTTCTCCATAACAAACATAAGCAGAAAAGGAAAGAAAACAAACTACAACTACTGACTAGCTAAGACTAGCCAAAACTGACTAGCCACTGGCCCCCCCTCTCAGTTCTGCCTAAGACTACTTATATACACGTTTCTGGAATCCAAGTCCTCGCGAGGCGAAGCACTGCTCGCGAGGCGAATTATACGAAAGGTCTTCAACTCTTGGTCTTCTCGCGAGGCGAGTATACCATTCGCGAGGCGAACTCTTCAAATTCCCAACTGTAACGCCCGTGGCCTTCAACACGGGTAAACCGTGATGCTCTCTGACTTCCAGGTACTCGCGAGGCGAGTCCTCCTTCGCGGGGCGAAACAGAAAGTTTTGCAATTTCAGGAACAGTCACCTTCTGGTTCGCGGGGCGAGCAGCCTTCTCGCGGGGCGAAAGCTCCAGATTTATTCCTTTTTTATTAACCTGAAAATAGAAAATAAAAGTAAATACTTTATTCACTCTAAATCAACTAAATTAACTTAAAAACACTTTACAGACTCAAAATACTACTTAGGGACAATCAAGTCTAATTTGGGCGCAAATGATATAAAATTAGCACAAAGCCAAGGTTTTTATTAGTTATAAAACCAGTTAACCAGAGGCTCATCAACCATCTAAGAAAATTATGAAAAAAACACCAAAACTATAACTCAAAAGCACACCCAAGTCATTGCTACCAAGCACATGCCGATGGATCAAGTCTAAAAGATTCAGAAACTTCACAGCTTAAAAATGATCAAAGCATACATAAATATATACATGTGACATATACAATATCATTGAAATAGTAATTCATTTACTCGAACAAGCTTCAGCAGATGCAATAAAATATTGACAATGAGACCCAGGAGGAGACAAGCCTTGCACAGTTAGCATGGTTTGGCAACCAAATCCATGAACCATTTAAGTCCATAAATCAAACACGATTGAGAAAACCGACCATAAAGTTATCAAAATTACATTTGATTTATTTTAATGACACAAAATTCAATATATTGTTAGCAAGTGCAACAGCAACAAGCCAAAATCATAGGAGCTAAACATGAAAATCAAGACAACCCAATGTGGAGACAAGAAAAATAAACCCACAGTTCAATCAACTGAGAAACAAGAGATGATACAAAACTACACCAAGGGAACAGTCAGAAGAAGAAACTAAAATCATAACACCGTGAAACAAGGTTTAAAACTTAGGCATGCCATTCATCTACTGTTCAGAAAAGCTTGTCATGCATGCCACCTTGTCGACAGGTTAAATTGGTGTACCCCACAATGCTACTTCAATTTGGACGTGTTTTACCTATAAAGGTAGATATGGAGTCTGGACAACCAATCTCATGCCTTTGTATGATAATAGTAAAGGAACACGGGAATCCAACTTAAACCTAAAACTGCACATACTACCCACTACTGTGCTCTAGAAACCACAAACCGAGTAATAATAAGCCCCCCTGTCAGAAGAAAAAGAAAAGACAAGAGGAACAAATCAAGCCAAGTCTATCATAATACAGAATGGGCCTGATTGAAAATTTATCACAATGCTACATGATATTACGGAAATATAACAAATAAAGATATGAAGCAACTAAAATCTCCATGGTAGATGCACCTGATACTTTCACATCAGACTGCTCCAAACTACTTATAGACACACTGTCCCTATGAAACTTACTGTCATTCTACTTTGAAAACAACCTCCTGATTAGCTGAATGTCCAATCTCTAATTAACTCAGCACTGATTCTGAGTTTACATGGCCATTCCCCCCAGAATCTCCTTAGCTGAATCTCCCTCACCCTTGCTACCAAATATCCATTCTGTTAGAGAAACAGAGAATGAGAGAAGAGGAGAGAAGACAAGGTAGCTTATCCTTAGTGGTGGTGGTGTCACTGGAGCTGCGGACAATGGTGGCTCAAGGGAGGCGGCTCAGGTGCGCTACAGAGACAGATACAGAGAGACATCAGAGACATCAGAGAGAGAGAGAGGGGGAAGGTGGAATCACTCACCGGAGGTGGCATGGCGGTGACCGGAGCACAGACGTCGCGTGGTGGCAGGGAGGAGCAGAGCGTGCAAGAGAGAGAGAAGGAATGAGAGAAATGGGGAAGAAAGGGGAAGGGCTCGCGATTTAGGGATTTTAGTTTTAGCGACCGAATTATTCGGTCGCTATATCGGTCGCTAAATGGGTTACTTTGAATTTTGAATTCATAAATTCAGCGACCGATTTAAAATTCGGTCGCTAACACGCTCTATCTTAAATTTTTTACGCGCCATTTAGCGACCGATTTAATATCGGTCGCAACTATAAAATATATTTAAACCGTTGCATTTAATTCGGTCACCATTTCGGTCGCTAAAAAATCATAAATTTTTGCCTTTTATTTTCCTTCATTTTGCGACCGAAATAGAGACCGATACCTCTGCTACCCTATATTTCGGTCGCTATTTCGGTCGCAATATCAACTCTAATCAGTGTTTAATTTAGATCCTATAATTGGTCGCCATTTCGGTCGCAAACAGCAACCACCAAATTCGGTCACTATTTTCGGTCGCTAAATGAGCTTTTTTTTTGTAGTGTAATTAAATTACTCTCTTCAAATTATTTTATTGGGTGCGTTAGTATTGACTTATTTCAGTGAATGCAAGCTTACTAGACAATAAGTTACACTATTTTCACTATTATTACCAGTACAGAAAAATATTTTAAATAATAAGATTAAGAGAAAAGCATTTTCATATTTTCATTCTATTTAATTTTAGAGTTGAAAATAAACTGGTTTGACATTTATCGGAGATTAAATTTTGGACTGAGTATTTTCTTAGTTGATCAGTTCAACTATTAATCTTTACTCTAATTTGAATTTCGAAATCATATATTTATCAATCTTTATTTTTAGATTCCAAAAAAAGTAAAAACATAATTATTTTAGGCTTAATATTTATCACTCATTTTGTACCTATTACTAAATAATTAACTTATAAACCTAACTTTCTCATTTTTCTCTCTTTCTCTCGACGCCTCTCCCTCACTTTCTTTTTTCTTTCTCTGCTTCTCCTTCTTTCTCCCTTCTTCTTCTTCCCCACTTCTTCTCCCCCCAAACTCAGATCCTCCCTCTTCCTTCATGTCTGGTTCGCGCCGCCACTAGGGAGGCCAACGTCCGACTTCGTTTGGTAGCAGAGAAGACGACGCGCGTTCTGCTTTGTTTCGCTCCTCATGTTCACGTCGTGCCTTCGCCACGGGTTAGCCTTCCGGTGCTGTCCAAGGCCGTTCGAGAGCCGTCCAACCACCGCGCCTGGTAGGGAGCCTCACGTAGGGTCGTTTGATTTCTTCCTGAACTGTTGTAGCAGCGCGAAAATGGAGCTCTGTCGCTGTCTCGGGTCATCCGCCGTCATCACCACCTTGGGTCGTCGTCACAGTACCTCTTCCCTTCACCTGGGGTAAGTGAAATCTCATCTATTTTGCTCAGATTCAGAAAACCCCAAATTGATTTTAAAACCCTAAACCCTAGCTTTTGAATTCAGAGTTTAATTTTGAAATTGAACCTTGTTTTGTGCAATTGGGACTATTAATTAGTTATTCCCTAAATCAAATTCATCATTCTGTTGAATGTTCATTTGAGCAGATTGAACAAGGTACCAATAACTACTTTGACTTTTCATGAAACCATCTTTGAAGCTTCTATGTTATGAAATTATAAAATTTAGTGCTAATTATTTGTGTTGCAGTCATATAGCTGAGATGCAGTTATTAGTTATTATTGTAATTTAGTTTGTGATAGTTTCAGTTGTGGCTACCCTTCTGTGAAAAGAATGCAAATTTTTGAAAGTGTGTTTTTTGTTGTGGGGACTTTACATGAATGATATAAAAAAGTTTCCTTCTTCATGTTGTTGGTGTGGCCACTTGTACAAATTACTTGCTTTCTTTGTTAGGAACATGGTTTTATTATACTATCTCTTGGTTTAGTCACTGAACCTTGTTTTGACAACACAACTGTATTAAGTGTTAGCGTTTGATGGCTTGGTGTTTTTATGAGGGGATTCAAGGAACTTGTAACTGTTTGCAGTATCGTTTGTCATGTTCTGCAACTCTAGTCATGTAGCTTGCTAGTTGCACCTTGCATTCCTAATGATTTTAGGTACTGACTTGCAGAATTGTATCTGTTTTATTGTTGACATCATGTCTAAATTGGTATTCTATGTATGTCATTTATGTAAATATGCTGGATGCACATGCTTGTCTCTATATTTGTCTCAGCAGCTGTTGAATTACGTCCTGACTATGGTGTAAATTGCTTGGCAGGTTTCTCTAGCTTCTTGAAGTTGGATAGGATCATGTTAAAGCTCATTTCTTTTCAGATTTATTCTAATTTAATGTTGTCATTTTAGTTGGTTGAGAAATTGTCTGCCAAAGCACCGTATGGTCCCACCAAGATAAAAATACTGTCTGCTATTACTGAGGAGCATAATATCAAATGGGAACCCAAGTCGTTTGGAGATAATGATGGAAAGTCTTCGCAAGACCTGTTGGTGGGCTACTAGGCTCCTCCCAACATAGGTGCTTCCTCACAACTTAGACCGATGGATGATGTATCTACATATTCATATGAGCAGAATGCAAGTGGTGCCTCTAGAAAGGCCGGTGGCAATCAGTCAACGGCATTAGGGGTGTCTAATCCAGAAACTAGACCTTCAGGTAAATTTTTGAAGACAATAATTGCAAATGAATTTGGGGGTTTTGTTCTTTCTATTTCTTGAATATTTGGGATTCTTTCTTATAGGAACTGGAAGACAAGAAATGGATTTTAGAGATTCGAGCTCTGAAAATAGGAGTGCCTTTCCTATGGGTAAGCAGAATAGGAACATGGAATTCAAAGATGCTGCTTCTACTGCAGAGGCTGCTGCAGAATCTGCAGAACTTGCAAGCATGGCTGCAAGAGCAGCTGCTGAACTTTCAAACCGAGAGAACATGACAAGTCAGTACTCAAGTGGGTCACATAGTTCTTCTGTCAACTTTATTTATTTTTTTGTTTGGTTCATTACATGACCTTCACAGTTCACAGTGGCTTGATCTTCTGATAGTTTTTAAGTCATGACTTTTGGATTGCATGCAGCAATTGGTATTTGATTTTTAGAAGTTGTATGGTACCAAGGCTGTATTTTGTAACAATAGTCAAATTCATGATTTTGTGATTGAATGTGAAACTGCAAATGTTAGTGATCGGTGCCATATAATTCGCATAGATAATGAAACTGTAATGTAAGTGAAGTGATCTGTCACGACCGTGATGGGCATCACGGCCTGGCCGTGACAGCTTCTGCCTTGAATGTTGCTTCACTAAATGGTCTGTCACGGCCGTGATGGGTATCACGGCCTGGCCGTGACAGATTCTGCCTAGGTGTCTGACTCAGTTGACATGTCACGACCTTGATGGGCATCACGGCCTAGCCGTGACAGCTTCTGCCTTGAACGCTTCACTAAATGGTCTTTCACGGCCGTGACAGATTCTGCCTAGAAAGGGTCTGGCTCAGTTGACATGTCACGGCCGTGAAAGATTTTGACTTTTCATTCTTCCGTGGGAAATCCGTCCCAAATCCGTTGGAAAACAAAAATAAATTTGTCCGAACAAACCAACAAAATCACAACATCCGTCCCAAATCCGTTGGAAAACAAAAATAAATTTGTCCGAAATCCGTCTGAACAATAACCAAAATCCGGATTTCCACGTTGTCCATATTCTGTCCGCAATCCGTCCGTAAATATTTTCGGACAGAATTTGGGGCGGATTTTATAATTTCCAACGAGGCTTTTTCAGACGGGTGCCATTCCGTCCGAAATCCGTCCGAAATTTGTCCAATTTTCGTCCGAAATCCGTCTGAAATTCTATCCGAAAAAGATGGATTTCTAGTAGTGATTTGTAAGCTTGTGTTAGTTAGAGAAAGTGATGTGTAGAAGTCTATAAATAAACTTGGTGATAGTGTTCATATAGAAGGGTGTGCAAAAGTGTAAAGTTGTGTAATGTGATCAACAAGAAAGTGCCAAGACCTGAGAAATATCATTCTGTTCACATAGATTTTCGTTCTATCCCTTCCATCCCCTTTTGATCATTTTCTTTCTTTTATTGCTGTGTTTTTTTTTTTGAAGAGTGTGTGTGTATGCCTTAGTTCCAACACAAAATATAAATACCAAAAATATATGAATCTGAGTTTTTAGTTTCCCATTAACAATCTCAATCGTTGCAAGGAAGATGTTTTTGCAAGCAGTGATGCTATTTGGTATTACATGAATCACGACGAATTGAAGAGAGATAATAAAAATGGAGGAAGATAAGGAAGTCAATGATGTTGGAATGTGTGGGCTAAGCATATAAATCATAGTTGGAGAGAGATAATGAATAGTACAATATTTGTCTCATAGCGTTCAACACCTTTTTTTTTTTTTTGCAAGTCCACCAAAGTTTCCATGAGTTTTGAAAATAGTAGTATAGTACTTTGATAACAATAAACAATTTACATTATATTTATTCTTTTCTCCAGTGAAACTGAACAGAAGAAGGGAAACATCCATTTCTTTTTATTATAAAATATCAAATAAAGAACTTTCCATGTCTTTTTTTTTCTTCTTTTCAATTATATTTCTTTTTCTTTAAGTTCCTTTTATACCCAACACAGTTTTTGAGTCGACTTGATATTATGATTCTTTCATGTTAGTGAGTAATATGAGAGGGCGTTGATGCAACTTTTTAAACATCAAGTTTAGATATTTATAATTATATACTTTCATGCGAATTATAAAGCTTCACTATATATGTCAAAACTAATAGTACATATGTATATGTAAATACATCACAAGCAAATATAGCACGCGTAAAGTTGTAAAAGCAAACATGGTGACAGTATATAGTCGAATATAACATAATGCAAGTACTGGGATTCAGTTCTATAGCTCATGTAATGCTATTAAAACTGCCTAGTTATTCATGGGAGCAGTGTCTTTCTTCTACTTCAACTTGGGAACCCAAACAACATGATCCTCAGGAAGAAAGTGGCAGACAGGGACAGTTCCTGGTTGAACTTTGAGCACTTGGAAAGCCAGATGCTTAGGATTCCATTTTGATGTGTCTGTGTGGCACACTGCTACAGCTTTGACTCTGCTCCCATCAACACCCTCCAAAGGAACAGAGTAAGCTCTAGTGGTATCTGTTTTGTGACAGTAAAAAACTGCAAATGGGTATTTCTGCTTGTGGCACACAACAACCTTGTCCTCTGCCAACTTCTTTACTCCTGGTGCTATGGTGTATTTCTGTAACTTGGTTTCTTTGTTCACTTCTGTTGAAACAGCCTCAACATTTTTCCCTAGCTTGGAAGTGCTGAAATCAACCATTGACTCAAGTGAAGTTGCGCAATACTTTTCCTCTCCCATAATGCCCTTCTCTTCACACTCATTGATAGTTTTCTTCATGATCTCAGCCTCATTTGACCCTGGTTTGACGGAAAACTTGTTCAATATGTCTTTCACCTTGTTTGATGAAAAGGGTATGGAATCTGCAACTTGGCGAGGCAAGAAGGTTGCTTTATTTGAGGTCTTAGTGAAGTGCAAGTCCAAGTTTGTTCCATGATGCAAGTCCTTTTCCATGAAGAAAAGTGCCACATTGGGGTCATCATGTATTTGGGTCTCGGTGGCTGCATAAAGGTAATTAAAGGGCGAATACCCCGATCCACCAACATTAACATTAGTGCCACTTCCTTGATATCCTTTTGCTACACCAACATTCACACCACCGTACCCTACATCAACGGAGGTGGATTTCTCTTCTTTCCAATCTGCAAATTCAGCCAACTTCGGTTAAAAATGCAAATTGAAATCTGGCTTTTTTTTTACAGGCAAATGTTTGTAATTAATATGTTATGTTAGTGGGATGTTAAAATCTAGCTCATTTAGATTTCTTTTTCTTGTCATGTATTGTTTTATACAATGAGTTGCCATTGTCAACCTAGGATATGATATAAATATGAAACAAGGATATTGATGAGAACTATAGTATAGCAAAACAGTTCATTATTATAATTATCCACTGTTTTAATTTTATTTTATTTTATCTATCATCACTTTTGATGATACAGCTTGGAATTATAATAGGCATGAGTATGATTTTAAATTATGGTAAGCAACCGTAATTGTCATCACAACAATAACGCTAAACATAACGTTACTGCAAATCGCCACCGTAATTTAAAATCGTGGCAAATAAGTGCCCGTTGAACTACTGTACTGACCAGGGCGTAGCAGATCAGTGATGGATTTCGGTATTGGAGTGGTGGGAAGCTTGGACTTCCAGTAAAGTTCAGGAGCTAATGCAGCATTAGTGGCCACTATCTGCATTTCGAAATAGAACCTCATTAGTTTCTCATGACAGAAACATTTTTACGAAAAAATAATGACCTTGAAGTTCAAAATGACAAATTTAAGTGGGGTGCTGGATGTAGTTGATGCTCACCATGAGAAAAGTAATGATGGGGAAAAGATGAAACTCCATATTGGATCGGTGAAGCTAAAACCAAATGCGTAGAGATGAAAATGATAGAATTATTAGAACTAAGTGATCAAGTGAAGTTGAGAACGAATGATGTTCTAAGTTCCTCAAAGCGTTTATATATAGTGAACGGTTTCTCGAAAGTAGATTGCTTGAACTGCAATTGACCACCAATTTTATCAACCAGCTTAGTAGTAACTTCAATTCAACTACCAATGTCTCAACGACTTTAGGTGCTCTTATGTGAACATGGGACATGTGGGAAGAGGAAGAGAGGGGAAGGAGAATTGATTTGAAATTGGGTAAAGATCTAGTTTGGTTGAACATATGGCTAAAACAAAGGGAACGAAATAGTTAGAGAGTGAAAGATGGAGGAAGATCCTTTATCCCATTTTCGTGTCTCATTATTTGTCTTCCACCAATCATAATTTATCATTTAATAAAATACATATCGAGATATTATTTTTTGATACAGCAGATTTATATCCATAAAAGAGTGAAGAGATAGTTGATTAAGTGACACCAAATCTCTAAGGACTCCTAGAGCCATGATAGAAATATAATGTCTCTAGGTAGTGCTTTTGTAAATATAACTTTTAATTTGAGTGGCTATAACGCTGGCGCTGGCGCTGGCGCTTATGAAATTTTCATATAATCAAATTCTGCTTATGCCAGAATATCTATGCGTAGCATATCTTCTCATTCATATTACTGGTTAGACCTGCTTTACAGTCTTTAAAAAATATAGAAAGAGAGAGAAAAGTGTAAGTTGTGTACTTGCTTTCTTTCATTGGATTATAGCACACGTGCATAAGCATGCCATGGTCCATGGATCGAACTAACTCACGCCTTAAGATTTTGTTTGTGAGTTAGGAGGGAAATAAAAGAGAGCAAAGGGGAAGTAAATGAGAGGAAGGGATAGAGAATGAAAGGATTATGTCTCTTCTTATTTGGGAATATGTTTTATATGAGGGGAACGAATGAAGGGTTAATGACATGCATTTATAATTTTACCATTATTTGAGACAATTAACATGATAATATTCTTTAAATATTATTAATCTAAAAAAAGTATTTCTCCAAAAATACCCTAAATTAATAATTAATGTTAGTTTTCCTCCAAATAAAAAACCCAAATTGGGGGACCAAAAAAAGTGGGAGGAGGAGGGGTTTGAAGGATTTATTAAAATCCCGAAAACCTTCTTCTTCAATTTTCTGAACTCACAAATAAGGGTGTTCTTCCAATAAACATTCTCTTTTCCTTCATTTCTCTCTAAAAAATAACTCACAAACACACCATAAGTTGAGAACCAATGGGTAAAAACCCTGTTCAATCAGTCGAACCAGAGATCAGTCAAATAGCGGGCCAGAATGGCCTAAGCCGTGGGATACTTTGATGGACCCACTCATCCCAAAGGCTAATTAGGGTGGATTCCGAAAAAAAAAATCTAATTAATTCTTAATTGTTTTTTCCTTTCAAATAAACATATTAATAATCAAATGTACCTAATAATAACTTTTTAACAACACTTACCTTTATAATATTACTAGATGTTGTACTCGTGCTATGCATGACCATATTATATGTTTTTATAATATTTTGTTTGGATTGTTATTTTTAAATTTTGAAAATTAAACTTAAAATTTGTTCAGTTTTTTAGATGAAAAATTATTGAACGAGTGTTTTGTGTTTTGGACTTCTAAATATAAAGAATTTGTTTTTATTTTTAAATTCAAAATATTTGCATAACTAATTGAATATCAACTTTATGTATGAGTTATATTTGAAGTAGAAAATATTGAAATAAATTTAGTTACATGTATGAAAAGAATTATTTTGGCTTTTAAATATTTGATACATATATAAATCAAAATGTAAAGTTGCTTGTTGAAGTCCTTTTAAAAGAGAAAGAAAACTAATAAGAGTAAGATATAAACTGAAACAACCACTAAATAATAATAATTTAAGAGTAACTTAAATTGTGAAAAAACTAAGTTCATGTTTGATATGAACTATTGAATTAAGCTAATTAACTTTCGCGTGGTCTGTAACAGATTTGGATCCTCTCTATCGCCTCTCTTTCCATCCCCTCTTCATCTTCCTCTTCTCTATCTCTTTCCTTTTTCCTCTCTCTTTTTTTCCATCATTACCCCTCCCGTCTTTACTCTCTCCTCCTCTGTTTGTTTATGGTGCAACAGAGGCAGCACCGATGAAGAGGATCCAAACGGGTGATGCACGTGGTATTCATAGATTTTTAATATATTTTGTTTGTATTTTATTTTTTGAAATTCAAAATATTTGGATAATCAAATAAATAACAACTTTATGTATTAGTTTTATTTGAAGTAGGAAGTTTTTAAATAATTTTAGTACATGCATTAAATCCATTGTTGTGGTTAAAAAGTAAAATGTTTGGCACATAATGTAAATTAAATTGTAAATTTGTTCGTTGAAGTCTCTAAAAATGAAAAAAAATTCCTAATATGATTTTTGACCACCCTTTATATAAGAAGTGAAAAGAAGGAAGGAATTTTGTGTTATATGATGTGAGACTATTTTTGCCAAAGAGATAAGTGTACATGTTTTATCGTTTTATAATTTTTGTAATTTCTTTTATTTATCTGTTCTCTATTTTAAATTAAATTCACTATAAAAAGTAAATATTTTTTTATTTCAAACAATTTACTAATTTAAATATGTAAATCAAATTGTAACTCTGTTCATTAAAGTATCTGAAAAAGAAAAAGATTACTAATATAACTTTTGACCACTCTTTATATAAAAGGTGGGAAGAAGGAAGGATATTGCATTCTTTGATGTGAGACTACAATTGCCAAAGAGTAAGGGTACATAAATTTTTTTTTTCATCTTTTTTAGTTTTTGTAATTTTTTAAATATATATTTCTCTATATTTTTTAATTAAATTCACACATCAAAAGTAATGCTTTGATTTAATTGAGATAATTTATTAATTTTAATAAACTTTATTAATTTATGGATGTTTATATAAAAGTACTGCCCATTTCTCTCTCTCCTTTGTTGATAACCTTCTAAATGACAACATCGTCTACCAAAAAATTCACCACGGATCATTTCAAGCAAAGCCGTGACCACCATCATAATTCTTAAGGGGTATCAGCCAATCCAAATCGATTCAAACCATAAAAATCAAAAATCGAATAAACCAAAAATCAAAAAAAATTGAAAACCCAAAAAACAACAATTTTTTATTGGATTGGATCGGATTTTGGATTCTATGGTGAAATCCAATCCAATCCAAACCGATCTATTATATACATATACTATTATTTTTGAAATTATAATATTACTCATACTTAAACATTATTCTTCAAACTTTTAATATGTCCCTCATTCTCTTTAATATTTTTGTTGGAATGACATATATAAGGCTATTTAAAATAAATATTAATGTCTTGAAGTTATATTTTACTAAAAGTTTTGATGCATAACATATATATATTTGATTGAGTAATCATGAAAAATAGGAAAACAATTAAGTAAATTTGAAAAATAATTAGCTACAATTTATTTGTAGCCGATTCAAGGAAAAAAAAAAGATAAGTGGGAGTAGATATAGAGAATTAATATAAAAGAATGTGTTAAAAAATATCAATAATTTTGTTCTTCTCAAACTCCCAAATTAAAATGAAGATGATCTTTTATCCACTATTAAATAAGTAGAAAGGACACTTGACATTAGAAAAAAAAATAAAGTACCACAAAAACCGAATTATCCAATCAAATCCAAATCGTATTTGATTGGATTGGATCGGATCGGATCGGATCGGGTCTTTTTAAGGAAGCAAACCGATCCAATCCAAACCGCACGATGTTTTCATCATTGGATCGGATGACTTTTTAACTCAAAACCGATCTAATCCAATCCGCGAACACCCATAATAATTCCCTTGAAGGTGTCACTTTGAAACCCACCCCTATTGGATGGGATCCGAGCTATCTTTCAGTAGCGGTAGTATCATTGCCAAGTGTAGAGAATAAATAAAATTGTCAATCACAATGTAGATATAATTTAAATAAAATTTAGAAGGAAAAATACATAAATGTAAATACATAGAACATGAAAACTGAAATATTGAACCAATGGATCCTACACATTTACCTATGACAATTAAAATTCAGAAGGCAAAATAGTGAAACAGTACACACTTGTAAATGCCTAGAACATGAACAAAGTTGCCTCAATCAAGTTATTGCTGCCGGATGGGATCCTATCTCTTCCGGTACCGCTAGTACCACCGCCAGGTGCGGAGAACAAATAAAACTGTCAATTACAATGGAGCTATAATTTGATTAAAATTCAGAAGGCAAAATACATAATTGTAAACGTGTAGAACATGAAAACTGAAATTTTGAACCGATTGATCTGCAAACTTACCTATAATTCAATTAAAATCCAAAAGGCAAAATAGTGAAATACATACTTGTAAATGCTTATAGCATGAACAAAGTTGCTTTAGCCGAGTTATAGCTTTAGATTGGAGTTTGGACTATAATAGCATGAGGTTTGCACCACTATAGATTCTGAAGGAAGATTCTTCAAAATGATGTCTACGCCCAATGCCCTGCACCACAATATTAACCTCTCATTTAATTAAATATTAAATTTGAGAAGGTGAAAGATAACTATGACATTGACAACATGATAGTTCATCAAGGGATTCTATATCATGTAACTCGTGCCATAGAAAAAGAAAATAATGCCAAATGGCCGGTACCACCACATTGACCTCTAATAGAAGCAAGCACCATCAGTTTTCCATTTCAGGTTTTAAAAGGTAAAGCCTAAAGCCGCCTGTTGGAGAGGAGAAACGTTTAAAGTTGATAAACAAAATCAATGGAAAATGCTACCAGGTTAATCAATATGCAAGTGTGTTGAAAGACAGATAATATTTCTGAATATTCGGGCTCTATTATTGAGTATTCAAAATGAAAAATTGTTGATTACAAAATTCCAGAGGCTACCTTTTATAATAGCCTGAGCCCTAAAACAGAAAGACTAGCTAAACAGATAAGTATAATCTGTTGAAACAGAAAAGATGCTAACTATCCAACTGATGCAAAAACTAATCACAACTAACAGAAGATTATACAAAATAAAATACAACTACATAACAGAATGGGTAGAATCCAATTTTAATACTCCCCCTCAAGATGGAGTGTGATAAGATTAAACACCTATCTTGCTAGCTAAGTCTCTGAACAATTTTGCTCCTAATGCCTTAGTGAAAATGTCTGCTTGCTGCATCTTAGTAGGCACATATTCTGGCTTGATGGCTCCTGACTACATGTGTTGCCTAATAAAGTGGCAATCCACTTCTATGTGTTTTGTCATTTCATGATACACTAGATTTGCAGCCAAGTGTATGGCAGCCTGATTGTCACAATGCGGAGTAGTTGGCATCCTACAATTCACTTTCAGGCCCTTTAGAAGGCTATGCAACCAGAGAATCTCACTTGCAGCATGGGCCATGGCTCTATATTCAGCTTCGCTGGAGGATCCAGAAACAGTAGTTTGTTTCTTGGTCTTCCAAGAGATAGGAGCAGACCCTAGTTTCATTAAGTATCCAGTAGTTGACCTCCTTGTTATGGGACAAGAAGCCCAGTTCGAGTCACAGTAACCAATCAGTTGTAAATCATTCTCCTTAGGCAGCAATATGCCCTGACCTGGTGTGCTTTTCAGATACCTTAGAACCCTGAGAGCTACATTCCAATGTGTTTGTTTGGGATCCTGCATAAATTGACTTAAGGTGTGCACAGAAAAACTCAAGTCAGGTCTGGTTATGGTTAGGTAAATAAGCCTACCAACAAGTCTCATGTACTGTGAAGGATTCTGACAAGGGTCTCCTTCATCTAGAACTACTTTTTGATTTTGTTCTAAAGGAAACAAGGCTGGCTTGCAACCAAGCATGCCACATTCATTCAATATGTCAAGAATGTACTTTCTTTGACACAGAAAAGGGCCATTCCTGTCTCTAGTTACTTCTTTGCCGAGAAAGTATTTAAGAATACATAAGTCTTTCACGTGAAACCACTTACTCAAGTATTCCTTAAAAATTTTGAATTTAGTGTTACTGTTTCCAACTATCACTAGGTCATCTACATAGACTAGAACAGCCAATAAAACATTATTATGATCAAATATGAATAAACTGTGATCTGCTTCAGATTCACTAAAGCCATAAATAATGAGAGACTGAGACAACTTGGAGTACCAATTTCTAGAGGCTTGTCTCAGTTCATAGATGGACTTTCTCAGCCTGCAGACCATACCCTTTTTAGGAATAGAATAACCTTGTGGAGGTTCCATGTAAACCTCCTCATCCAATTCTCCATGAAGGAAGGCATTGCTCACATCCATTTGATGGAGCTGCCATCCTTTTGCCACAGCCACAGATAACAAGCACCTTACAGTGGTCATTTTGGCCACAGGTGCAAAAGTTTCATTAAAGTCTTCTCCCTCAATTTGGGTATAACCTTTGACAACTAACCTAGCTTTATAATTTTCTATTTCCCCATTAGCTTTATATTTAAGCTTGTAGACCCATTTGCAGCCCACGAATTTCTTATTTTTAGGAAGCTGCATAAGCTCCCATGTGTTGTTTTCTTTAAGAGCTTTAATTTCATGTTCCATGGCCTTTCTCCACTCTTCCTTTTGGACAGCTTCTATATAACTTCTAGGCTCATCTTGTTGAGCAATGGCATCCAGGTAGGCTTTGTGTTTATCAGGGAAACTGTCATAGTCTATATATTTGGAAATGGGATATTCTATGTCAGTCTTGGATGCTGGTTGCAATGACTTGAGGGTAGGATTGTTGGCAGTGTTATAACAGTAATAGTCCTTTAGATATGAAGGAGGTTGTCATGTCCTAATTTCATTTCTTATGGCATGTTGGGTGGCCATTTGAGGCTCCCCCTGGTTCAGGACATCTGTTTCAGGAATCTCAAAATTCTGAATGTCCTGTTCTTGTTCAGAGTCATCTCTGTTATGCTCCCTTTCAATTATTTGGTTATGTAAGTCCTCAGTTTCATGAACCCGAGGAACTTGGAAGGTGGAAGACTCGTCCCCCTGAGAATTACCTAAGTTGTTCTCAATATTTGGGCTTAAAGGAAAGATGTTTTCATAGAATATGACATCTCTTGATACACAAAAATCTTTAGTCTTTAAATTATAGACTTTCCAACCTTTTTGCCCTAAGGGATATCTTATAAAAACACATTTTTCAGCCCTAGCATCAAACTTATCTCTATGTTTGGAAGCATTTCTCATATAGCACAAACATCCAAAAACTCTTAGATTGTCATAAGATGGACTCTTGTTGAATAACATCTCATAAGGTGTAATGCCTTTGTTGTCCACAGTGGGAGTCCTATTTTTGATGTAGGTGGCAGCTAGGATACATTCTCCCCAAAATCTTATGGGTAGGTTGCCTTGAAACCTCAAGGCTCTTGCCACATTGAGGATATACCTGTGTTTTCTTTCCACTCTCCCATTTTGCCGAGGAGTGGCAACACAGGATGTTTCTTGAGCTATTCCTTCCTCTTGAAGGAACTTTCTAAGGGTGGAATTTAGAAATTCAATTCCATTGTCACTTCTTAGTTTCTTAATGTTCCTATTAAACTGTGTCCTCACCATATTGTGAAAAGACTTAAGAACATTACTAGTTTCTCCTTTATCCTTTAAAAGGTAAACCCAAGTTCCCCTTGTGTAATCATCCACAATGGTAAGGAAAAAATGGGACCCATTACTAGAGGGGGTATGATACTTCCCCCAAAGATCACCATGTACAAGACTGAAAGGTTCAGTTTCTTTATTTTTACTTTGATAAAAAACAAGCCTACACTGCTTTGCCCTGTGGCATACATCACAACATTCTACTTTATTGAAATTAAAGTTGCTACAAAGTAAAGGAGAGATACACTGCAAGGATTGGTTGGATGGGTGCCCCATTCTTACATGCACAAGTTAGTGAGGTCTCTTCCTGCCATTGCCAAAACTGAAGTTTCTGCATCAAACTTGACCACATAGACTCTATTTTTCAGCTCACCTAATCCAATCCTCTTCTTCGAAATTTGGTCCTGTATATCACAAACATTCTCAATGTAAATCACTTTACAGTTCACATCACAGATCAACTTATGAATTGAAATCAAATTACAATAAATTTGGGAACATATAAAACATTATGTTAGGTTATATTTTCATTTAGCTGAAAAGTTCCAATTCTTTCAACCAGCACAGTGTCACCAGTTGGCACTGTAATATGAAAAAGGCTTGTCAATCTTCCTAACTTCCTTCAAAAGAGTAAGAAGGTAAGTCATGTGGTGTGAAGCACCACTATCAAGGACCCAAAATTGACTTTTAAGCCTATTCACAATACCAGCCATGTTTTAATGGTTAATCAGAGTTCCATGGAAAGCATGCCCTTTGATGTTGCCATCTCGTGACTCCTTGCCTTGAACTTCATCAGTATGAGCATGATTTGCCAAATTCTGTCCTGTTGCCCTATTGTTGTTCCTATGAGTTATCCTCATATCCCAATTGGCTGGATATCCAACGATCTAGAAACACTTTGCCTTGATATGACCTATTTTCCCACAATGCTCGCATTTTGGTTTGGGTCCATCTTGATTCCTTTGCTTATTGTTCTTTGTATAGAATGCAGCAGCAGAGTCATTCTTGTTGTTCCTTTCTTTCTCAGCCAAGAATCGTGATTCCTCCCTCACGACATGGTTAAAAGCTGTGCGCAGTGTGGGTAAAGGTTCAGTGTTGAGAATGGTAGCTTTGACATGAGCATCTTGCTCACTGTCTAGTCTGCCAAGAAAGAGATGCAATCGATTTTCTTCTTCTCTCTGTATAAGAGCCTTTGCAGCTCCACATGAGAATTCGGGAAGGGTCTGGAGTTCGCTCAATTCGTCAAGATAGCCTTTGAATTGCATGTAGAAGTCTTTGACACTCATTCCCGGCTCTTGTTGAAGCAAGCAGAGGGTCCGCCATAGCTGATGGATTCTTGGGGCATTCGTCTGAGCAAATCTTTCTCTAAAATCTTCCCAGATCTCCTTTGCAGTAGAGGCATGAGAGATGCTAGCATGTAGCTTAGGGTCGACTGAATTCAAGATCCATGCCAGAACCATCGAATCGGCCTTATCCCAGAGATGAAAATCGACAACATCCATTGATGGCTTTCTGATACTCCCATCGATAAAACCTAATTTGGTTTTCGCCCTAAGCGCAGTCTTCATAGATCGGGCCCAGGTTCTGTAGTTATCGCCATTTAGGGTTGCAGCTACAAGAGGTATCCCTGGGTTATCTGAAGAGTTTAAGAGATAGGCAGGGTTTGGTGCGGAACTGGTGGATTTGCCTTCGCCGGAGGTATCTTCTTTCTTCTCCGGTGAGGTCTTCTTTTGCTTCTCAGGATCATCACTCTGTGATACCATGTTGAAAGACAGATAATATTTCTGAATATTCTGACTCTATTATTGAGTATTCAAAATGAAAAATTGTTGATTACAAAATTCCAGAGGCTGCCTTTAGTAATAGCCTGAGCCCTAAAACAGAAAGACTAGCTAAACAGACAAGTATAATCTGTTGAAACAGAAAAGAGGCTAACCACCCAACTGATACAAAAACTAATTACAACTAACATAAGATTATACAAAGTACAACTACACAACGGAATGGGTAGAAGCCAATTTTAGTAATGTGAATGGTCATCCAATAAAAAATGACGTTGCCCAGTTAGTAGGTGTGATAAAAGCAGTGCAAATTTTGAAAAAAAAAAACTCATTTAACTCAAGTAATTTTACATTGTTACCCCCACCACATATAAATTGCTTAATAAATTGACATTTTTATCCACATACTACTCAAGTGATTTTACAAAAATACCCCAGCCACCACCTTCCTTTTAATAATAAAGATTAATAATAAAATTATAAAAATATTGGTGGAGTATTATTTTAAAGTGGATGTCCAATTATTATTAAAGAAAATTATTATCTTTTATTAACTTAGTAAAATTTGATTAAAAAATTGCTAATAAAACTTGATTATAGAATTTGGTAGAATTGGTGCACTATTCGTATGCTAAGATATAATCTTTTATAAGTATTAGGTCATAAGCAAATAACGTTAGTAGTTCACTGCAGGCACTATACATGAGAAGCCTAAATTATTTATAGCCAAGAGTGTCAGGAGTGAAATGTCATAATTACACCGAGCATATGTGGTTCACGCTCTTATTTGCCTCTTCTTCTTTCTCTCTCTCTTTTTATTCCCAGGCATAATCAAAACGTGACACTTGCAGGGGGTGCTACCTAGGGTGAGGCACTCTGTGAAGTGTGAGGCACTTGCTCACACTTCAGAGTGCCTGTGTTATTAAAAATTGATCAGCATGTCAGACCGGATAGGCATGAGAACCGGTACTGTCGTTATCAACTCAGCTTTAAACCCGGGTGAATCGGATACAACTTGATTGGCGGGCCGACCCAGAGGATGACGTCATCACCCGTTCCCCACTGACATCAGCACGTGGAAGGGAAGTTTTCCAAACAAAATTCACCAAAACACCATAGGTGGGAATTGAGCTCAGGTGGGAAGCATAGATGAGTAGAAACTACACCACTAGACCAATGCTTCTAAATGGTATATGTTCACAAAATATTATATATATACATAGTTTAACTATAAAATTTATATATTTAATATATACCGGTTCTTACGGTTCAACTAGTGACTCACCTGTTGGACCAATGACCCATTGACCCAGTGTCCTAACCGAGTCAATGATTGGTCCCGTTTTAATAACACATCGAAACACTTTATATAGCCGTATGATTTAAAAATAAATTAATGGGCGGTTTAGATCTATTGGTCCAAAAAAAGGCCACCTTAACCTGGTAATGCAAGTTACCCAAAAAAGTTGAAAATAACAATTTTGTCCATCTCTCCCAACCCAACAGCTACCCTCCCACCCAACCAGCCATCGGTTGTAGCCCTACAATCACCGCCTTCTCACTCTGGCAATTTCGTCCTCTACATGGCTAGATTGAAAGAAATTTTCGGAGGTTGCCATGGCTGAAACCTAGATCTGTCCATTCGGGGCTTTAAAATTTTGGACATTTGAACATTTTCGGAGGTTGCCATGGCTGAAGCCTCAAATGTGATGAAGCATCATTAGCGGAGGATTCTACAATACTCCAACCTTAAAGTTGAGTATCCATCCTCCCATGGGTATAATAGGTATTCAAGTAAAAAAAAAACAAAAAACAAAAAAAAAACTGTAGTGCTTCTTCTCCTGTTGTCAATGCCTATCGACTCCAACTATGCTTCCACCATCACCTTCTCTTGAAATTTCAAGAAACCACACCCATAAATCTGTCATTAGCCGGCCCACAATAATAAATTCAAATTTTGGATCCATACTCACCCGGGGCAACAAAACATAAATTGGAAAAAAATAAAAAAAAAAGCTGCAAAGACTCTCTGCTTTGTCCCCTGCTAGTTTTCAAGGAGATAAAAGAAGGGTAAGTTCCGCTTGACGACGCACAAAAAATTATTAAAAATTGTTATTATCGAAATAAAACAATTTTCTATTTAAAACCCACCCTAGTATCTTACTGTTGCTACCCACACTGTACAGGGATAAGAAATTATGATGATGATGGAGGAAGAGGTAGAAGAAGAAATGGAGACATGTTTGATGCTCACGAAATAAACCTAAACTACAAGTTTGACGCTCATCGTATTGCTTCTTCGATTTCACTCGACCAGAGACGAGGGTCGTAACGGCTGGACAGGGGGGTGTTGCAGTAGAACAACTGCCTGACTGACTTGCATGCAGAGAGAGAGAAGGAGCGAAGTGAGGGAAGGAGGTGAGAGAGAGACGGGTATGAGTTTACCTTCTTACCCTTCTCCAATCTGCTCTAATCTGGACCGTAAGTTTTTTTTTTTGATAATATATATGGTGCAAAGTCATGGAGGATGCAAACTCCACATTGGCAATGGAGTATTGAAGACAACACCTTCAATAGAAACGTGACGTTGACATTTGGAGTGAAGTTTCACTCACCCAGAGGAAGAAGATGAAGGCCTGACCATCTCGACTGGAAGGCACCATTGTAAAGGACCACGCAGTGCCACCACCGTAGGGAGCATCCCACCGTCATCAAGATTCAACCATACATGAGTAAGAAAAACGCTAGAACATAGAACCCATTTGAGAGACGTTTCTAGAAGACATGGAAAGGAAGAAGAGATGAGAGAGAGAAGAGAGGGAAACAAAGGTTAGTAGGAGAACAGGCGTAAGACGACTGACTGACGATGGCAACGTCGGCAACTTGAAGTCGTAAGGAAGATTGAGATCTGGAGACCGGCAACGACAACGTAAGGAAGAAATTTGATGGAACTGGAATAAGAGAACGGTGGCGGCCAGAACTGGAACTCGACTGTGGGCTGAGAGAAAGAAAATGGGCGGACTCACTGAGAGGAGAGGAAGGGGGAAGAGTGGTGGGGATAGGGATAAAATGTCAATTGGAAGATAAAAGAAATTAAAAAATTAAATAAAAAAACCTGAAAACTTACTATCATAAGTGATTTTAGTGGTACATGGGTGTGGCACTTGGTGAAGTGCTTCACCCTAGGCAGCACCCTTGTAGGATGTTTTAGTAGAGGTGCAATATCAACAAAAGGTATCTCATTATTCTTTAAACTTTTTGGTTTCCCTAACTTATACATAGCAAATGAAAGGTATACAAAAGCTATCAAAAAGCATGCACATTATTTAGTCCTGGAAACCTTATACTTAATTTGAAAAGCCAAACTACTAGATCCACATTCCTCATTTTGGGTTAGCTTTATTACATGCTTGCATATAAGTTTTTGAGTTTTTATTTTGTTTAATATTTTATACGCATAGAGGAAGGTTTTAGCTTATGCTTAAGCTCGAGTATCTTTTTAAAAAACACAAATTTATATTTTAGATAAATTAATACTAAGGAAGTTATTAATGGATATTGCAACATTCACTACGTCAGATTCGACCTTTAATAACACATTCTTAATAACATTTTTGAGAAAAAAATTTAAACAGTGCACGGAGGTTTTTAATAGTGCTTTCCCAGCGAAACACTATTAACATATATACTTTTAAAAGCATTTCTCAAAGTAAACACTATCTTTACCTCATACATTCTTTAGATAAACACACAAATATTAATAGTACTTCTCAAGGGAAGCGCTATCGTAATATACACTTTTAATAATGTTTGGTCAAATAAGCGTTATTGAAGTTATAAGTGTCATAGAGCTTACAAGAGCAAACATCATATTTCCCTCATATTAAAACAAAACCTTATATGTGACCAACTCTATGTACATTAGTTGACATAGTTCATGATGAAATGACACAGCAACACTAGAAGGGGGTTGAATAGTGTTTGTGCAAATAAAATTTTCCAGCACAAACAAAAGCAGATCGACCAGACACTGTATATGGACGTCTTGTTCAGAAGATTAAAACACTTGGAACTATATAATCACTCCCCATGAATTAGTAACAATAAACTAAAAGCAATAAATAAAAGGGCAGTGAAGGGAAAGTATACTCAAGAGATTTATTCTGGTTCACTCACAAGCCTTGGACTAATCCAGTCCTTGGTTCACCAAGTTTTTTCACTATAGTTGATAAAGTTATAGACAAGTATTATTTGCACACCTAACCTCTTCAGGCTCCACAACAAGTATTCTTTTAGAAAGCATCTCCAGGCTCTACAGGAAATGAGATTTATATGAAGCAACAACTTCAAGATTACAAAATGGCACATCAACCAACTAACACTCAAAGAGTGAATAACGCTTTAGAACTGGTATGATTGCAAAGATTGATCTTCTCTTAATGATCTTCAGTTTTGAGAAGAATATCAGAGTTTCTTTTTTAGAGAGAGAGTAGCTTTTTGCGTGAGTGTTTTCTTTCTCTATTTATTGTCTCTGTCTTGTATTGTATGTTCTCTATATTATCTATTGTGTTATATTCATAATTCTTAAAAGTCTTCGTTTTATACCCAACTGAAATAGATCCATTGAGAGACATTCTTCAGGCATCAGGCATCTTCTTTTTGTTCTCTGGATATAAAATAGTCGTTCTGACTTGAATTTAATGTTTGCGAATGTTAGAGAGCTTTGTTGGCCAGAGAGCTGAGTGAAGTTACTTTTATGGCTTGGGGCAGTGTGACTTTCCTTATTTGTGTAATATTGAGAAAGCCTCAGAGAAAGGTGCTTTTAGCTTATTACAAGAAAGAGAGCTGTAGCAGATACTTTATGCTTTCTGTTTTTTGTCCCTTTCTGGGAAATAAGAATATTAGTATTGTATTCTTATTTTGAGTACTTGTTTCCTTTCTTCGATAAGTCACTTTCCTTCAGATCTCAAAATAAAACTTCAAGAGTTGTTTTTCCTTTAACGTCCCTTAGTGACAATGGTTTTGATAAGTTGTTCAAATGCTTCTTTTAGAGTATTCTTCTATATCTGACAAGTTCTTCAGATGCTTTCTTTGTACTTGTCAGTTCTGACAGTTCTTCAGATGCTTTCAGATTCAAGTAAATAACCTTGCTTGATATTATCTTTTTGGACAACTTGTAGAGATTGTATGTTTAGGCTTTAACCTGATCTTGACTTGAGTTGGTCTTCAATCATTCTTCATGGAATTGCATATTTGGCTTTTCAATCCTTCTTAGAAACTTGTTGAAAACATTCTTGATGTAGCTTCCAATAGTTCTTGACTTTTTCAATCTTTGTTGCAAAGATGTGAAAATCTTGTTGTTCATTCATTTGATATACAAGAAGAATTTCTATCTAAGCTTTGTTTGCTTAAGATAGAGTAGATTTCAGTCTTCATTCTTCAAGGAGATCTTCAATCTCTGTAGGCTTTACAGTACCAGACGTATAGCTTTATCTTCAGCTATTGGTCTAATCTACGGACGCATCTGTCTTTCAACTTTGACTGTGATCATTAAGACTTTTCGTCGGGCTAAATTGACTAGCTTCATCATCTTCAAGAGAATTTATGATTGAATCTTTTATTGGACAGCTGAACCGATCTTTAGCTTGTTGATAACTAATCAGACACTTGCTTCAGCTGATCTTTTGATTCTAAATACGAGAGGCATATATTGAACTTTGTTCTTCCATTTATTTTTGTTTAATTTGTACTTATTGTTCAGTCACAAAGCGTCTGACTCGATGTCATGCGTTTGACTCTCTATTTGTTAACCAACGTATTTTGATGAATCCAAACATTAAGAAAATGACTTAATTGAATTGTCTGAGTATTGCTAATCATCTACTTGATATGTGTAGGAAAGACAACATTTGAACAGGTCAATCTAAGGATGAAAGAATCAAAGAACATTCCACGCATCTAACTCCTTGGATTTATTGAATCTTCTACGGCAATGCGTCTGATAAGACTCATAGAAGCTGAAGCCTAGTTTCAGAACCAGCTCTCAATATTAGACTCCTTGAAGATGAAGAAAAGCAACCTAGATCCTAAGATCAAGAAACAACTTGATAAACATGTTTAAACATCTGAAAGAAAGAAGTGTCTGAACTCTTAAACTGAAGCTGAAGATGAAGCTATGGACTACTCAGTTTTGAAGTTGACACAGGCAAACACATGAAGGGGGGTTGAATTGTGTTTGTTAATAATTTTGAAAACAACCTTTAAAACAGTTTTTGCACACAAGGAGATTAGAAATAGAAGCAAGCACAAAGAAATACATCCTTTTTAAAAGGTTTTAACAAAAGCAATATCAAAACCCCTCAGTTAATAAGAAACAAATAAAGCTGTAAGAGCTAAGAGATAGAAGAATCACACAAGATGTTTTATCCCGGTTCACTCTCTTCCAACCAAGAGCTGCATCCAGTCCCTTCTACGTGAAGGTTTTTCTCCACTATTTTTCAAATAGATTACAACCAAGTATATATTCAGCACCTCTCCAGGCTACAAGTATTTCTTTCTTACCAAGCCTTTTTAGGCTCTAACTCTAACAAAGAGATTTAACGTTTGATCTTCTTAACTCACTATTTGCGAGGATATGAAAGTTTAAGATTAGATGAATATTTTCACAATATTCAAACTAAAGAATACAGACTCTTGCTTTTGAAAGAATATTAGAATGAGTGATTATCAACTTGGCAGAAGTTGAGCTAGCAAGGTTGTGCATGAAAGAGTTGTCCTTCAGTATCTCAGGTCTTCTTATTTATAGTGACCGTCTTCTTCACTTGTATTTCTTCAACGGTTATTTTGAATAATCCCATTTAGAGATAGCATTTAATGCATGATATCAGTTGTGACTGATAGCTTGATTATGGCAATGCTGAATAGTACTCTTGGTTATCGAGGTAACCTGAAATTGGAGGCTTACTGCTCTGAGTATTGCAGCTTGAGAACTTGTTGTTCCTCCTTTGTGTACAATCCAGCTTTTTCAGCCATAAAGTTGTCATTTTACAGATCATTTTGCAGTATCTCATTGTATGATTTCTGCTTTTTGCATTTCTTAATGGTACTATGTTTCTTTTACAACATGGTAAAACATTAAAGGAGATAAAACAAATGTGAAGAACAAATATTCTATTGAAATAACTATCAATCATTTGAAATACATTCAAGAGATTCGGATTGTATTTATTCATTCAAAGATGGAGCTCATCTACTTAAAAAACTCTGTCTACTTAGTTATATGTGAGACCAAGTCTGTTTCAACAAATTATTTTGCTCGTCCGATGACGTGGCATATCCTCTCGTCTATCAAGTCTTTGGACATGCTATTCATCAATGAGTTATAAAGATCTCCGTCTAGTGATGTGGCAGATAGAGCTCATCTACCTGATTACTTTATTTTTCAGTTCATTCAACTTTATCAATTACTTTTGTCTGCTTACGTGGCAAGATGGACGTGCTTATTATCAAGTCTTCGGACTTTCTGTATCTAACAAATTATTTTGGTATTCGTCTAGCAAACATTTAGAGCCTTGTCTACTTAAGAAAACAACCTACTCAAATAAATAAATAAGTAACTTTACCAAAATATTGAGCAGCCCGTCTACAAGGGTGGACGCGTATTTTTCAATGAAAACTTATCCCATATTTCCTTTACTTATATTTAAATATTCCTGCATAACTGAAAGCACATGTTAGATCTCAACTAACACTTTGCCAAGCAAATTTAATCCTTTTGTTAGCATCAAAATTTAGAGATTATTTAATCCAAAACCACTTTGGTTCCAACAATCTCCCCCTTTTTGATGATGAAAAAACTAATTAAATTTGAAAAGCAAAGTCTAAGAGAGCTTGCAGGGCTCCCCGTAAGACAAAGCATTTAAATAATTAAGCAGAAAAAGCATATGAAAAACAACTGCATATAAGCTAACAGATAGGTGCAACAACTTATCATACTTAGAGTATATATGAAGGAATAAATAAGCATAGTCAGCAGATATCAAAGAAAATAAGCAAACATAAGTGTCAGAGCAGCTAACAAGTAGAAAAGAATATGCATATGGAGACAAATATGAGCTTTTCAAAACTGACTTTTTATATGTATATAAACAAATCTCTTTCCTTTCCTTTCTCCCCCTTTTTGTCATCAGCCAAAAAGGTAAAAGGAGTGGACCATCATTGTCAGTATAAAAAAAGAAGGATAAAAGGTTATGGTTAGGCAGGAGGAGGTGGTGGAGGTGGAAGGTTCTGAGTCTGGCTTTTCTTGAAATCCATGAGGAATTCCAGCATTTTAGTCACAACCTCTAAGGTTGGAGCCATTGAAACTTGGACTCTTTGAGAGACTTCTTCACTACAAAAAAAATCTATTTAGCGACCGAAGATTTCGGTCGCTAAACATGATAATTCGGTTGCTATATAGTTTAGCGACCGAATTAGCGACCGAATTAAGGGGGTAGCAGAAACCCTTGTGGCTAAATGTTTAGCGACCGAACTTGTATTTCGGTCGCAAATTTGCGACCGATATTTTGGTCACAAAATTATATATTTCGATCGCCGTATAGTTGGTCGCATGCTCAGCTCACCTAATTTGGTGACCAATATTCGGTCGCTATTTCGGTCGCAAATTTTGAATTTTTTTTTTAAATTTTCCTGTAACTTAATCCTACTGACCAAATTTTGTTTTTCAACTATTACCTCATTGATTTTTAATTTTTGATATAAACAAAATACACCAATATTTTTTTTGAATAAATAGAAAACATAAATATGATGTACTAACGATCCAAAACACCACAGTCAATATGATCAAGAAAACATATACATTAATTAACGCAAGTTTAATAATTGTTTATAAAAGAAAAGTTTAATAATGTACTAATTAAGGATCAAAACATAAAAATACACCACAGTCAATAAGTACTAATCAAAATATCAAAACTCATCAATCTTCCAAAGGGATGAACATGTAGAAGCGAGAACCCCCAAGGTACTTAAACTTTGTCAATGCACCAGTGGTCAACAAATACAACTTCCTGATACCATTTGTATCTGTTGCAAAATATGGGCGATCCTCATGGATTACTATATTCCCATTGAACATATTTCTGCTTTTGTCTTCAATAGTCACAACACGCGGTATTTCTTGTTCCCACCGACGGTAGAATAATCGCGGGATTGAAATCAAATCCTGCAAATACACAAGAACAATTTAGTAAATGATTAGTTTATGCCTTAACCATCATTACGTGAATCCTATCATTATTCTTAAGTTGATGAGATACTGTACCTGGTCTATATGGATGACTGTCTCAAAACATTTAGTCGGATCCATTTCTGATAAAACGATAAGGAAAACAAGTCATATGTCTAAACTTCATCAAGTGATAATAAGAAAAGATGGAAAGATCCATGTAGCATACTAGCATGTTAAAATAGAACAAAGAATGCAACTTCACCTGCAACTTTACAGATTAACAAACATAGTAGTTTTCAAGAATGCAGATGCTTTTACGTCGTTTTGAAGGATGGTCACAGGGAGGACTTTTCCTACCGGAAGTGCCTAGATAGCCTAGTAAGGATGGTCATCAACAAATATTTCTGGAAAGCTCCATTTCCTAGTGAAACAAATGAGTAGAAAACCAGAGTTGCTTTCATAATATTGTGTACAGAGCTGCTTTCTAATGTGAATAATGTTTGAATGATGACGGCACATCATGCATGTGCCTGGCAAACTGTGCCTAGCCCTTCATTTTATCTAACCCTATACTTAATCCTTCATTATTCACAGCAAGTAAACAGCTGCATCACAGAGGCTATAGATCATACTATTGTGAGATATTCCCTGAGGCAATATAACAGAACAATGAACAGCCTTCAAAGACATAAATTCAGCCAAGATATGGAAAGATAAACAGACCAGAAATTACAATGCAGGTGGGTGCTTTGAGGCTTTAAAGTTTAAATTATACAACATGTCAACAATCAACAAAAAACCAAAACCTGTTTATGTTTCGCAGTCTCACAGGCAGCAATGGCATTCTGTGGCTCAAGGAAACATCAATTCTAATTTCACAGTCTTGACTTTTGATATTTCAATGCATTCAAAAAAAAGTTACAAAAACAGATTTCTCGTGCTTTCTCAATGAGAGCTTCCTAATCCTAATAGGAGTGATTAAATAATGACACATGAAAACAAATGATCATCACAACTCACAACTCACATGAAATACAGAAGTAGCACTTCTCAGTAGTAAGCAATAAAGCAATGAAGTTCAAGTTACAGGATGTTCCGATATTAGAAGTAGCGAAAAATTGGGGTGTTACAGGATCAAATATATATATATCAAGACTGGTCAAGTCATGAGATCCAAACACATCATCAAAACCAGTTCCATTAACCCCGAGTCATGTTGCTACTACAAGATACATGGGAGGACTAGGTGGTTGAAGTTCAACACCGTCATCTTCCTCCTCGGTTAACCCATCTTTCTCATTCTCTCTTTCATCAATCAAATCCATCACCATCTTCCCCCCAAATCAATGCTGTATTATTTATATAGAAAGCTCAGAATTGAGCTACAGACCAAAAAAACAAGCATTTACAGAAAACTATATACTTGAACTAATGCCTAGATAAAGATATGACCGAGTTACATGAAACCACGAATGTGAACTAAGTAAATGGGGATCTAATCAAGTTTCAGAGAGCATGGATTAAGTAAATACAAAGCATATTGTACATGTTGTAATAACATAGTAAATGCACAAACCAGAGAAATAGAGAGAGAGAGATAGAGGCGAGGAGAGACGAAAACATACCAGAGAAGGAGGAGGACGGCGGTGCTGCTCTGGTGGTGCCGGCGCCGGTGGTAGCCGTGCGGAGAAGGAGGGAACTGAGAAAGAGAAAAAGTTAGAAATAGATAGAGAGATAGAGAGAGGAGAGCTTACCGTGATGGTGGTGGCCGGAGGAGGGGCGACAGTAGCGAAACCGTGGTGGCCGGAGGAGAGAAAGAGAGATCGAGTGAGAGAGAGGAAGAGAGATCATGAAATGGAAGAAGAAAGGGGTTTCCTCATTTTTAGGGATTTTAGTTTTTAGCGACCGAATATTTCGGTCGCTAATTCGGTCGCAAGAGTGCCATTTCAAAATTTAAATTCATAAATTTAGCGACGGATTTTTTAAATCGGTCGCTAACACGCACTGTTTTAATTTTTTTACGCGTCGTTTAGCGACCGAATTGATATCGGTCGCAAATGGAAATAAAATTTAACCACTGCATTTAATTCGGTAGCCATTTCGGTCGCTAAAAAGGCATAAAATTTCTGACTTTTAATTTCCTTTATTTAGCGACTGAAATAGCGACCGATAACCCTGCTACGCTCTATTTCGGTCGCTATTTCGGTCGCAGTATTAACTCTAATCAGTCTTTCATGTAGATCCTATAATCGGTCGCCATTTCGGTCGCCAAAAGCAACCAAAAAATTCGGTCACTATTTTCGGTCGCTAAACAACCTTTTTTTTGTAGCGCTTCTTTGATTTTCTCTGTCATCTTTTCAACTTTTTCTTCAACTAATTTTCCAACCTTTTCATCAACAATTTTTCCAAGAACCTCTTCAAGATTAGGTGGCAGAGCCTGTTACCTTGAGCTTTCAGCAGACTCTTGAAATGTGCTTAATGGTCTTGAATGATTTGAAGGGTGCATCACAGCTAGAGCTAATGCTTGAGAAGAGTGTTTTCTGATGAGCTCTGATTGTGAATGGATTCAGCTGTTTCTTCTAAGTCAACAATAGTGGCATTTTGATCAGGTTCTTCAACAACAATTTCATCTGTGAGAGGCTCTGAAGTAGGTGAAGGGATCACTGAGACTTTTTTTGCCCATCTGATGGGGTAGATGAATTCTACATTTTTAATATTTATGGGAAGTCCCCAAAGGTCTTTATAAATCATGTAACGAAAGTTAGAAAGACCCCACTTTCCTCTGACTTTGAGAATTTCCTTCTTCTCTTCTTGGGTCAATCCAGAGGAAGATACTTCTCGTGTGTAGTGAATAATGTGAGATTTCTAAAAATCTGCAGCACGGTGTTCATTGATGATGAGTGTGATTTCACCTCATATTTCATTGATATTTTGCATGCATTTTCATATAGCTTAGGCATATTTAATTTGATTTTTGTTAGTTTTTACCTTGGAACGGGTAAGGCGGTTTTGTGGTGTTGTTGTGCAGGAATTAAGGATTAAAATGCTCAAGATTAACCATGATGGAGCTTGCATGAAGATGGGGCTTGAAAAGTGAAGAAAATGAGCCAAACAGAGCCCATCACGGCCTAGCCGTGACAGCCATCACGACCATGATCGAGTTGAGCTAAAAAGAAAGAAGGCTAAAGTCAGAACTGGTCACGGCCTGGCCGTGATGTCCATCACGACCGTGACATGCCAACTGAACCAGACCCTCACAGGCAGAATTGATCACGACCTAGCCGTGATAGTGGTCACGGCCGTGACAGACCAACCAGTGAAGCAACCTCCAAGGCAGTGTGGTTGCTTGGGATTCAAGTTACCCTAGTCTATAAATAAAGCACTTAGGCTTGAAAATAGGGGACTTGGGAGGGACTTTTTGGGCTGCTCCCTTAGGCAAAATTACGATTTTCTCTCTTCTTCTTCTTCTTCTTCTTCTTCTTCTTCTTCTTCTTCTTCTCTTCTCTTAGGTTTTCATTCATGTTTTTGTTAATCAAGCTTGCTATGATAATGGCAATGCTTGAGTAGTAGTTTTATTTCTAGGGATTGGGGCTATGCCCAAGATCTGTTTTATGTTATGAATTGATGTTTTCCCTTTGTTAATTTTGATTTCACTTTCGATTTGGTTTCTATCGCATGAATTACTTGTGAATTTGGTGTGCACTTATTTGCATGTCGTGGATACTCTAAGGAGGAACCTAGCGGTGAACTTAGGTATTGGATCTATAGGAATCAAACTTAGGACTTAAATCATGAGAGTTAGAAGCGGTCCTTCGAGGGTTCACGAATTATCACAAAGCTTAAAGGGTTGAATTTAAATTCAATTACCACGAGAGTAGGGGTTGGTTTAATTGGGCATGGTTTTTGTAACCTGATGAGTGTGATTTCACCTCATTTTTCATGTACATTTCTGCATGCATTTGCATATAGTTAGGCCAATTTAGTGTTGATTTTGTATAGTTTTCCTTTGGAACGGATGAGGTGGTTTCTGTGTGTTGTTTTGCAGGATTCAGTGGAAAAATGCCCAGAAATCAGCCTTGGTGGAGCTTGGATGAAAAAGAGCTAGAAAAATGAAGAATATAGCCAAACAGAGCCTATCACGGCCTGGCCGTGATGACCATCACGGCCGTGATCAAGCAGAGAAGAAGGCAAAAGTCAGAGACTGTCACGGCTAGGCCGTGACAGACATCACGGCCGTGACCAACCAGAAAATGAGGGCTCGCGTCGCGAATACTTCTCTCGCCTCGCGAGAGTTAAAAACTTGAAGACACGCCTTGGACAGAAAGCGTCACGGCCTGGCCGTGATGGACATCACGGCCGTGACGGGCGACGGACCTATAAATAACAGCACAGCAGACAGAAAGGGGGACTAACTTCTAACCTAAAATAATCTGCACTTGGAGGCAGGCTGAGGCTGGCGGCTGGATAGGGTTTCTACCCAAAAAGGGGGGCGTTTTCTCTGCTCTTGGATGGGGAGATGATGGAGGAAGCTTGTCTATGAGTGTTCTCCATCCCTTTTCTCATTCTGTTTTGTATTTCCTTTTATCATGAGTAGTTAAATCCCCCATTGTTGGGGTTAGATGTAACTTTTCTGAACTTAGTTGTATTGTGATGCGGTTGTTTTAATACAAGTTTCTATTTCGTTATGAGTATGTGATTCTGTGTTTAATGCTTTCCTTGGATTAGCTACCCATAGGAATGATAGGTTGCTTTAATAGATGACTGAAAGGTTGGTGTTAAGGCATGCTCATGAATCATATGCCAAGTAGGTCAAGAATCTAGACATAGGTGTTGGCTGCTTGCAATCTTATAAGTCTTAACTTAATGCAAAATCTCAGGTTATTCCACCTAAGACATTAGGGTTTAATTTGGGGTTTTAGGCTCAATGCACCTAAGACATTAGGCTTGAGTACTTTAGAAAAGGCTTGATTGGCATAATTGAATTAGGACTTGTGTTAGAAGCCATTTCATTGCAGCTAAGGGAGGATTAGTGTAGTCTAACCCTGACAATTCTAGCCACATCCCTGTTTGCATACCAAGTGTTTGACAAAATTCCAAAAAGACAAAAATATTTTATTTCTTTATTTTCTGTTTAATCTCTCATATTATAGTTTAGTCTAGATAGTTGTTAAGTTTGTGAATTGGTAATTGACAACCAATCCCTGTGGATACGATAACCGGTCTTACCACCGTATTACTTGATTGCGACGAGGTGCACTTGCCTTTATATCTAAAAAATAACGCAACAAGTTTTTGGCGCCGTTGCCGGGGATTGGTTTTGTCAATATCAGTAGTAACAAATGAGACAACTAGTTTAGACATTTTTTATTTTATTTTTCTGTATATATTTGATATCTTTCTTTTGTTAGTTTTGTATATATTTGTTTTTGTGTTTCTTTGATCTTGGGCTTAATTGTTTGTGAGGTGAAAAAATTGATTAGATAGGATCATGGACTACAATTGGTATCAACCACCTGATGCAGAATTGGAGATATCTGAGTTGCAGCTGCGGGTAGATATGCTGCAATTAGCCGTAAAAATCCAACAAGTGAGTAATGAGCTGTCAAGGGCACAAATCTCTCCTCCACCAATGGTAGGTTGTTCTGAATGGGGAAATCAATTTCCCAACACTTCTACTCCATGGTGGGGGAACCCTCCAAACAATACTTTGATGGATGAAGGGGAACATTGGGAATCTTCCACACCTTGGTATGATGAGCCATCCCCATTGGAAGTTGCTTGGGAGAACTTCAAATCCGCATTCCCAGTCGAGGTTGAGCAACCTATCCCGGATAGTCAACCTCACTTAGAGGCTGTTTTGGAGAACTTCATGGCAACAACAATGGAAGAATTAAAGAATCAAGAAGATGCCATTCGAAGTCTCGGGGTACGTATTGAGGAACTCTCTAACCTACTATCCAAAATGCCAAATGAGGACTTGATGGATAATGATGAAGATGATGCAATGATGGATGAGGAGGAAGAAGAAGAATTGGGAGCAACCGAGTCAAGAAGTGAAGACCCTGTTTTGGAGAACATAGTTGCACCATTTCCCATTGAACCCTTGACTAAGGAGCCTGAAAGGAAGAGGCAATTGGAGGACATCTATTTCACCATGCTTGGAGATGATGAAAAACTTTTGGAATTAGATGGTGCTATTGGTTCCTATGCATGTGTGGAATGTGATGGGAGAAACACTTGTGTGGTTTGTGCGGAGATTTCTGCATATTTGGAAGGTGATAGATTTGGCAATGCTGAGAGTGAAGATTGTACAGTAGCCAGAAGAGCTACAACGATCCTCTCGAGTTGTTTGCCACCTCACATTTTAAAGCGATCAACAATGGAGTTCATGCCTCTACCTGAGGTTGAACCCCATTTTTATTGGGAAGATTTTGTGGATGAAGGGGTCAATTTTGACCCAAGAGGGAGTGAGAAATTCAACACATTTGGTGAGGTCACCATGATTTTCAAGAGCTCACTCCCATATTTATGCTTTGCAAACCGTGGGATCCGATTGAAGGATCTTACATGGTTAGCATTCCTTGGTCCTTATACCACAGGTTATGGGATCCAGGTGGATGCTTCTTAATAAGTCAAGCTAGTGACGTTAAAGAAGCGCTTATTGGGAGGCAACCCAACTTTTCTTAACCCTTCTCTTTAGTTAATTTTGTTTTTGCTTTAACCTCTTGAATAATTTGAGAAGCTCGAGAGGTTTGTTAATAATTTTGTTAAGTGTCTTCAGATTTTGAATAAAGGAAGGAGAAAAAGAGCAGGGAGAAACAAAGCCAACAAGCATGTGAGCCAACACCCGCTACCGCCTCGGTAAGCCGTTCCAATTTTTGCTTTATTTTATTTTTTCTTCTCCTCTCTCCAACTTGATTGTTTACATTGGGGACAATGTAAATCTTTAAGCTTGGGGTAGGGGTAATCTTTTTGCTTGCATTGTAAATATTGCATTCATATAGGCTTAAGTTTGCATGATCACATGATTCGGTTGCCCCTGCTTAGATTGAGCATCTGATTGTGAGAGCTAAGTGCCAATTTTCTGTGATAGTGAATTCTTGAACCCAATTCTGTTTATTCTTGTGATATGGTTGCAAATGAATATGCTTGAGATGATCTTGGATAGTTGATGATTAGCATATGTTTCTTTAGACTTGTGTTTTTCACTGGTTCTTGAACTGATAAATGTGAGCTTTTGAGCCATTAAGGGGTACTCACTAAATCTGCCCCCATTCTTTGTGTAGAGTGTTATTCCTCTTGGTTTGTTTTCTCTAGAACTTGACTTTAAACCATTTTAAAGCTTAAAATTTTTTTGGAAACATTTTTGAAAATGATTGAGGCAATAGGTATTTTTCTGGCCTTCTGAGCTTTGAATGTGTAAATGCTACCCTTAGTTGCCCAATTTTGAGCCTGAATGATTAAAATGCTTTTCTTGGTTCCCTGAAAAATTTGGATACATATACTTGATAAGGGACCTTCTAAAGTATTACAAAAGGGTAAAAAGGTAGTTGAAAGTGGGATGAAAGAATCAAAAAAAAAAAAAAAATAATTCTCTTGAGATGAAAAATTTCCCCTTCTCCAAATAAAAGAAAAGAAAAAAAATAAAAAATAAAAATAAAAAGAGATGGGGATGACAAAAAAAAAAAAAAAAGAGAAAAGAAAATAAAAGAAAAAGAAAGAAAAGAAAGGTGGAAAAATGTATTGGAAACCCAAGAAGGTATTTTAGAAGGTCATGCTTTGCAATGCTTGATGTTTATGTAGCCTTTTGAAATATCCCTTTCTTGTTATCCCCACCTAAAGATTAATCCCATGGCCACGTTACAACCAAATAAAGACCTCTTGATTCTTAGGTGTTTTCATAAATAAAGTGGAGATTTGGTTGATAGTCAAGCATATGGTAGGAATCATTCCTTGAGGAAAATGGAGCGAATTGTCATATACTTGAACACTTGAGTGAGTGAGGCAAGAAAGAGAGCCAAGCAAATAAACAAGCTTGGGGTGAGCTACAAGTGAGCAAGAGTGCCCGAATCAGTGAGAATGTGAGTCTAGGAAACTTAAGCCCCTAATTGGACTTGAATTGATTGTCTCTTGCTGAATTGTTTGAATTGCCTATTGCTGGGATCATTTTACTCGGGTTCTTGGTTCACTATCCATGCTTTGACTGTTTATCTCTTTCCGGCCTTAGTTTTTGCTTGAGGACAAGCAAAGTCTTAAGCTTGGGGTGATTTGATGAGTGTGATTTCACCTCATTTTTCATGTACATTTCTGCATGCATTTGCATATAGTTAGGCCAATTTAGTGTTGATTTTGTATAGTTTTCCTTTGGAACGGATGAGGTGGTTTCTGTGTGTTGTTTTGCAGGATTCAGTGGAAAAATGCCCAGAAATCAGCCTTGGTGGAGCTTGGATGAAAAAGAGCTAGAAAAGTGAAGAATATAGCCAAACAGAGCCTATCACGGCCGTGATCAAGCAGAGAAGAAGGCAAAAGTCAGAGACTGTCACGGCTAGGCCGTGACAGACATCACGGCCGTGACCAACCAGAAAATGAGGGCTCGCGTCGCGAATACTTCTCTCGCCTCGCGAGAGTTAAAAACTTGAAGACACGCCTTGGACAGAAAGCGTCACGGCCTGGCCGTGATGGACATCACGGCCGTGACGGGCGACGGACCTATAAATAACAGCACAGCAGACAGAAAGGGGGACTAACTTCTAACCTAAAATAATCTGCACTTGGAGGCAGGCTGAGGCTGGCGGCTGGAGAGGGTTTCTACCCAAAAAGGGGGGCGTTTTCTCTGCTCTTGGATGGGGAGATGATGGAGGAAGCTTGTCTATGAGTGTTCTCCATCCCTTTTCTCATTCTGTTTTGTATTTCCTTTTATCATGAGTAGTTAAATCCCCCATTGTTGGGGTTAGATGTAACTTTTCTGAACTTAGTTGTATTGTGATGCGGTTGTTTTAATACAAGTTTCTATTTCGTTATGAGTATGTGATTCTGTGTTTAATGCTTTCCTTGGATTAGCTACCCATAGGAATGATAGGTTGCTTTAATAGATGACTGAAAGGTTGGTGTTAAGGCATGCTCATGAATCATATGCCAAGTAGGTCAAGAATCTAGACATAGGTGTTGGCTGCTTGCAATCTTATAAGTCTTAACTTAATGCAAAATCTCAGGTTATTCCACCTAAGACATTAGGGTTTAATTTGGGGTTTTAGGCTCAATGCACCTAAGACATTAGGCTTGAGTACTTTAGAAAAGGCTTGATTGGCATAATTGAATTAGGACTTGTGTTAGAAGCCATTTCATTGCAGCTAAGGGAGGATTAGTGTAGTCTAACCCTGACAATTCTAGCCACATCCCTGTTTGCATACCAAGTGTTTGACAAAATTCCAAAAAGACAAAAATATTTTATTTCTTTATTTTCTGTTTAATCTCTCATATTATAGTTTAGTCTAGATAGTTGTTAAGTTTGTGAATTGGTAATTGACAACCAATCCCGGTGGATACGATAACCGGTCTTACCACCGTATTACTTGATTGCGACGAGGTGCACTTGCCTTTATATCTAAAAAATAACGCAACATAACCCGAGAGGGAGCATTAACTTATTTAGGATAAATTCGCCTTCAAAGCAATTTTGATGATTAACAAGGGGTAGTCAATTTAGTAACATGAACAATCTTGTTGGTAACCCAATTCCTAGGAATCCCTTTTGATCTGAAAAATCCCAAATTGATTTACTTTCCTCTTTTAATTGATTGCATTCTTAAATATATGATTTTCTAAGTTAACTCTTATTACAAATATCAAATATTTTCAAAATCCTTTTTTTATATAGTCCAATTTAATTGGTTTAATAATTAGTTGTTATTTGAGATCACGGTCTCTGTGGGATCGATCTTTTTATTACTTGGCGACGAATCCGGTACACTTGCCGGAATCTAACACCATCAATTGATCAACCCAATGGATTCAGTATACAAAAAGAAATCCAACATTGAGTAGTCAAAAGTTTCTTGATGTAGATCAAGCATTGCTGATGCAGCTTCTGGCATGACTCCTTTGAATCTTCTATTCTTCTTGTCCTACGATCGGCAGTCTTGGACAGATTCTGTAAGGCATGATTCCAGCTTTGGCTGCTTCATTATGTCTCAGTTAGGATGGAAGGACAAAGTGTGCGACTCTATCAACTCTGAAATGACTGAATTCCCACTTCAGCATTTCATAGATGATCTAATCCAGGAAGCAATCAGAGGCCTTCCCATAGACTCTGGGATGCTTAAAGGATACCCATTTAGTGTCCCTTGGCATGATCATGGGAACATACTTTGAGGATATTGCTCTTTGCCCAGGGATGGTAGGAAGATTTTTTCTTTTGGGGCCAGTCTCCCAAACAGGTATAATGTGCCTCTCAACTCCATCAGTGAGGGGTATGAAAGGAGGAGTTTTGACAAGGTTAGGGTAAAATTTTCTACGGTGGAATTTGTTTAGGAGCAGGTGAGTGACTAAGGGTCCTATGTTGTTGTTCATTTGTGAATGCACTTTTGTGATTAATTTACAATCTGGATGGGGTAAATGGAATGGTTCAACAGGCGGGTTTACTTCTTCCTCATACTCTGGTAGGGGGTACCACCTTTTAGGAATATGTTCAGGTTCAGGTTGGTATGTGAGAAACAGAACTCTCCATTCCCTTTTTACTTTGGCCCAATGTTGAGTCACCGGCAAGTGTACCAGGTCGTCGTAAGTAATAAACACGGTAAGTAATTACCGAGGTCGGACACAGGGATTGGGCTACCAATTCTACCAATTTTCAAGAAATTCGATACGTTTGACCAAGTAAAAGCAAGTGGTTCATAAGAGAGAGAAAATAAGATAGCAATTTAAATCAACAAATCAATTAGAGATAAAGTAGGTAGCGATAAGACAAGATAAGAATTAAAATCTGGATTAAACATCTAAGGTCACAAATCCACCTACCCAATCATGCATAGTACCCAAGTGATGATGATCCCCTCCCTAAGTTCAATTGCAATGTCAACCAGGACCCCCAAATTCTCCTAATGACACTATCGTGCTCAATAGGACATATTCAACGATTGAGTTAATTACTTGCTATGTCTCATAACCCAATCATCAAACTCTATTAAATCTCGTTCCCTATAAGGTTGCACTGATCTCCTACTCACTCTCGTGCAATATTTAATCAGTGATCCCAATTCAAGTTCTAAACGCGAATTACCTATCAAGTCTCATCACGTTAACTAGTCAATCATGCATGCTTATGATCAACGCAATAAATTCAGAATTGGAAAACATGAATTGAGGTAAAGGAGATAAACATACATCACATTGAACGCTACACTGTCATGAGTGGTTTCATTGATCCCTTAGACAAGGGAATTAGTTCCTCATACTTGTAACAACGCACAAACAATTGGAGTTCATCATAATTGTCAAATAGGGAAAGAACATAGGGAGACGCAGCTCCAGAGAATAAGGATTTGTCTCCAAAAAAAAAAAGATCTAAAACAAGTGGTGAACAAAATGTTTTTGATCTGCCCTAAATCAGCCTATAAATAGAGGTTCTGGGTCGCGCCCGCTCGCGGGGCGAGCAAGCTCTCACGAGGCGAAATTCAGTTTTTCCTCCATCTTGATTTGAATACTCGCGAGGCGAGATGGTGATTCGCGAGACGAGACAGAAAGGGTGACATCTCTGGCACAGTCAGGCCTTCAGGCTCGCGGGGCGAGATGGTGATTCGCGAGGCGAGACAGAAAGGGTGACTGTTGCTGTTCAGGCTGGTCTTCAGGCTCGCGAGGCGAGATCCTGTTTCGCGAGGCGAAACTTCCAGCATTGCTTTTCCACTGTTTTCTTCATTTTCCTTGACTCTAAGAGCTTCACTTTTAACCTGAAATAATAAAAGGAAACGAAAAGCGTAATTCTACTCAAAATAAACTAAAAACTACTAAAAATGCATTAATCGAATCAAATTCTAACTTAGGAACAAAACAAGGCCAATTTGGGAGATTAGCGAGGTTGACTCGCCCAATTAGGCACAAAATCTACCCCCTTTCTAGCTAGAAACTAGATGAGCCAGAGGCTTATCAAAACACCCCAAACTTAAACCTTGCTTGTCCCCAAGCAAACTAAAACTCAAAAACACTCAACACTTGGCAAGCTTAAAGGATTCAATCAGTTTTTGCACAGATTTCATGCAATTTAACACAACAATTTTTCTTCAATGTTTTCCCCCTTTGCAACAATGTAATCCCCACATTCATTTACTTTAAACAATTGAGAATTCCATCATTCATGCAATCAGTAATCTGAGTTGAGGATCCAAGTGACACACAAAAGGGAGATCACCAAATTCAAACAACTACCTTCCTCA
The DNA here is from genome assembly GCA_030762895.1 of Sophora flavescens. Lineage (NCBI taxonomy): Eukaryota > Viridiplantae > Streptophyta > Magnoliopsida > Fabales > Fabaceae > Sophora > Sophora flavescens. Next base: position 87,617,621 of record CM061066.1, read on the forward strand.
CAAGGGCATTTAATATTTCACTCATTCGCTCAATTTGTCTAAGCTACCAACTTTTCACTCAATCTCGCATTTCAAGATCACTTCCCATGAATTTGATTTTCATCTCAATCAAGGTTCCCACGAAAACATGCATGCATCATCAAAAGGTCTTTCATAGGTTGTAATGAGGCCTGGCTCAAGGTAAGATATTCAAAGGATAGATGCTTAGTCCCTAGGATCAATGAGAGCATGAAACTAGCATTGCAACAATTGAATTTACTCTCATATTATTATTCTATTCCTTGCATTGGGTGGCTACAAACCTCTTCCTTTTTATACTTTTTCGCCTTGCCCTTTTTGGCATATATTCAATACTTTTCATCACATTTTTTTTTATTTTTTTTTCTCAAGCCTTCGGCCTTTAATTTTGCTTTTATTTTTCTCAACTATGATTCATGAACTTGTAGCCACCCCAAACTTAGTTCCACAACAACACTCACAAAGCTAAAATTCCATGCTCTCCTAAATCCTAGGATAGGGGAAAATCATGGTTTTTGAGTTAATGGCTTGTAATGTAAGGTCATCAAGAACAATAGGCTTCAAGACTCAATGTGGCTAACTAGGGATCATTCATCAAGGTTGGTTCAATTTATGGCCAAGTAGTTATTTCAAGGAAAAATTGCTTCGATCATTTGATGCAACATATAAATATGCAAACCATGCACAGATTCAAGTAAATCCGAGAAAGTGCAGCTTAAAAGCGATTCACACAATTAAGAACATGTTGGAGGCTCAAATTTCTCACCTGGACATTTTTGCAAATTGTTTGACCGAGATACAATTCCTAGTGTGTGCACCCCTTCACCCCAAACTTGTCATAAATCAAGCAATCACAATAAAATTTCTCAAAGTTTAATTTTCAATTTTTCACACGGGGATCAAATTTTTGATTTTTAGAACCTAGGGGGAAATCATCAATAGTCAACATAATTCATGCAGTTAATCTATGCTAAATTTAATTAAAATCCACCAAGCTTGCCGACACAAAACTCACACACATACTCTTGATATTCTCAAATTATTCAAGAGCGAAATTCAAAAACAAATGGAAAAAAGGAAAGAAATAGAGGAAGGATAAGAAGTTTTTATCTCAAGGGGGTCTGAGCGGACCCCATGCTTTCAGTTGATTGCCTTGCCTCTTTTCATCTCTCTAGTACCTCGCTCCACAGCGCGGCTAGTTTCGGCCTCATCCTCATCCAATTGGTTGGCCCATGATATTCCAGGCTCTCCATGTTGATCCATTCATAAGCAAACATGAAAGTTAAAGCAATAACATAAAAAAAAGGTAAATATATACATCTATCCAAGTTTGCCAGTAAAAGGTCAGTAGACAGAGTTTCTAGCTAGCTATCAGTGTACAACCATATTGAAACTACTAGCTAGAACTCTAAATAAAGTAATGCAGGGGCCCGGATCACTGATCAAAATCAATGTCGTCCACCAGGTCACCATGGTCCTCCGGTGCCTCCTCATCCTCTGGTCCCTCGGGCACCCCCCCATGTGGCATAGCATCCTGGTCCCCAGGGTAGTCCTGCCACCCAATCCGAGGGGACAGCTCCTCCTCGGAGGGGTATACGGGCACCCGGCCCTCCTGCTGGGCCAATGACATCTCCTAGAAGAACTCCCGCAGCACCTCCTGATCCCGCCTCATCGCCTGCTGGTTCTGCAAGAGCAGAGCCATGTCCGCCGATCGTGGCCTCTGAGTGGGTAGGGGTGGCGGCCTCCTAGGTGGGGTTGTGGCTAAGTAACAGAAACGCCGGATGTACTCCTGGTCGATGGGCTGCCAAGGGACCTTCTCCATCACTGTACTCACCGGCACCCCCGCCGGCGGATGAGCTCGGTGATCAGCAGCCCATGCCCCAGGCTCTCCTTCAGCGCCCGGGAGTTCGCCTTCATCTGGATATCTGTGGCGATGACTCCCCCGACGTTGATCGTGCGGCCCGTCAGTATGCGGTAGAGGAGATGGGCTCTGGCGGCGGTGACTATGGACTCATGAGAGCTCACTCGAAGGTTGGCGTGTAAGAACGCCGACCAGACCTTGGCATTCGGGGTGAGGTCCTGCCTCCTCAACCTCAAGAGGTTCCCTGACGTTCCCATCTCCCAAGCAGCTCCTTGGACACAGCAGGTGTCGACGATGGCCTGGGCTAGGGCCTGCACCGCGGGGAACTGCTCGTACTTACAGGCCTCCTCTCCGATGGGGATCCCCAAGCATGAGTTAATATCCGATGCAGTGAATGTAATGGGGACTCCCTGAACCTCGGTCACACAACTCGGGTCTGAAACCTCGAGTTTGAGAGTGTTGGCGTAAAATTCCTGCACCAGTTTGATATCATACCGGTGAGGAAGATCAGCCAACAATTCCCAACCTCGGTTGCGTATCTGCTCGGAGACGCTGGCGTAGTTGTTGCCCACCAGGGACACATGCCGCTCTAAGACCATCTCCTTTCTCACCACCAAGTCTGAATGCTTCCTGTGATCAGGAGAGCGGAACCTGGGAGAGTAGGAGGTGGCCCTAGAGGAGGTGCTCGGCCCTGAAGGCAACTCTATGTCGCCCCCCTGAGCAGATGTACGCTTCTTGCGCTTAACCGGCTGCTTTTCGGCAGCGGTGTTCTTAGGCGGCGCCATAACCTGAAAATCAGAAAAATCCCAGTACGGTTCATAAATCAGTATTGCAGAATATGTATAACAGAGGCACAAATTCAGTGTAATTCTATCCTGCTAAACATCCCAATTGCTCACCCCACTGTCCCACTAACATGCAAATATGCAACGAATACCCAGACAGCATACCAACTATATTCCTAACACAACTAATCATAATACTCAGATCAATCATTAGCTAGTTAGATTCAAATTGCATTCGTGGAATTTTAAAGGACTCTAAGCCATCATGATCAACATTCATCGTTTTACTCAGATCAGATGACAATGAGCAGTAACACTCCCTAGACTAGACAAGGTCATGATCATGGCATCTACCCTACTACCAGTTATAACAGACAGTTAGTGCACAGTGTGTGGTCATGACTGTTTGAATTCCACAAGGCATAAACAAGCGAAGAGTGAAGTCAAGTGAGATGTTACTCACCTTGTAGAGATGAAGGAATGCGAATGCGTGAGGGTGAGAGTGTGAGAGTGAGTGAGGCAATGAAATGAGTGGGGATGAAGTTGAACCCACGCGAGAGAGAGGATGAACAGTGAAGGGTCGCGAAAATGCTTCGCGATCCGCTCGCGGGGCTGATATACATTTCAGCTTTCGTGAGGCGAGAGCCTCCTCGCGACTTAAATTTTCCCCCAAATTGAAAACCCTAATTGCAGATTGGCGAGGCGATGCATCACTCGCGAGGCGAATCTGGAAAAATTGTTCTTCACACTTTCCAGAATGGTGAGGCGAGTAATAGCGCGCGAGTCAAATCTGGAATTCCAACAGCTGATGATGCCCAGATTCGCGAGGTGAAAGTAGCTCTCGCGATACGAGACAGAAGCGTGAGCAGGCCTCTGAGATTTAAGGCTTTTGTCTCGCGAGGCCACTGTGGATTCGCGGGGCGAATCTGGTTTTTTCCTTCTTTTTTTTTCAGAAGAGAAAATGACAGAAACTTAAAAAAATAAAGGATATCTAGCTTGGGTTGCCTCCCAAGTAGCGCTTGTTTAACGTCCCGAGACTGACTCAAGTCACCCCTAAGGGTTAATCCAGAAGAAGAACTTGCTTGCCATTTGGGATTGATTCCCCATGGTAATGCTTTAGCCTTTGCCCATTTACCTTGAAGTTGCCAGAGGCCCCTTCTAGTTCTACTGCTCCGTGTGGAAAAACTTGGAGGACCTTGAATGGTCCCGACCACCTTGATTTTAGCTTTTCAGGAAAGAGTCTCAACCTTGAATTATAAAGAAGTACCATTTGTCCGAGCTCAAACCTCCTAGGCAAGATGTGCTTGTCATGCCATGCCTTAGTCCGCTCTTTGTAGATTCTTGCATTTTCATATGCTTGCATGCGGATCTCGGACAACTCATTTAAGTCCAAAAGCCTTCTATAATCGATACATACTCTCCACCCCGTGATGGTCCTTGTTGGGATCAATTCATTGCTTTCATTGACCCCCACGGTTGTGCTACCTTTCTTTGGGACCACATGAATTGGACTAACTCAATTGCTATCCGAGATTGGATAGATGATTCCGGCATCTAAAAGTTTAATCACTTCCTTACGCACAACTTCTTTCATGATGTGATTTAACCGTCTTTGTGGTTGAACCACCGGCTTATAATCATCCTCCATCAAAATCTTATGCATGCATAGGGAAGGGCTTATACCTTCTAGGTCTGAAATCTTCCACCCAATTGCGGATTTGTGTTCCCTAAGAACTCTCAATAGCTTTCCTTCTTCATCCTTTTTCAAGGCATTGCTAATGATTACCGGATGTTGTCCCTTCTCCCCCAAGAATGCATACCTTAAGTAGGTTGGGAGTTGCTTCAACTCCGGTGCTTTGTTATCTTCTTCCCTTCCTTCGTTGTTGAGATTTTCCTTTGCACATTCATCCCTTGGGAGACTCGGTAAGGCTTCCATGTTTTATAAACACTCAAGATAGTCCTCATCCCCCGAAGGGTCTTCTTCCTCACTATCATCATCATGGGATTTTACCAACACTTGTGCAAGTGAAGAACCATGGGCTTCTCTAGTGGCCTTTGCCTTGACAATTGAGTCCACCATATCCACTCGATACACATCCGACCTCTCAGCGGGGTGCTTTACTGCTTCAAAGACATTGAAGACTACATTCTCATCTTGCACCCTTAGGGTGAGTTTCCCTTGTTGCACATCTATCAAAGCACCCCCAGTGGTCAAGAAGGGCCTACCCAATATGAGAGGGATCTCGGCGTCTTCATTCATATCAAGCACCACAAAATCAGCCGTAAATATGAACTTGTCCACCTTCACTAACAAATCTTCGATCACCCCATAAGGATATTTTATAGAACGATCGGTTAGTTGGAGTGACATCCGTGTATCTTTGGCTTCTTTGATCCCCAACTTCTTCATCATAGAGAGTGGAATCAAGTTGATGCTTGCCCCTAGATCACACAACTCCTTTCCTAGAGTCATCTCCCCAATGTTGCATGGTATAGAAAAAGAACCAGGATCCTTCAATTTTGGAGGTAGTTTTCTTTGAAGAATGGCACTACACTCCTCGGTCAAAGCAATCGTTTCCTCATCCACTATTTTCCGCTTCTTGGAGAGAAGCTCCTTCATAAAACCGGGCATAAGATGGCATTTGTTCCAAGGCTTCCGCAAATGGAATGTTAATTTGAAGTTTGCGGAAGACATCAAGGAATTTACTGAACTGTTTATCTTGTAGAGGCTTCTTCAATCTTTCAGGATATGGTACCTTCATGTAGGGCGGGATATCCTTGGGTTCAACCCACTTCTTTCTTCGGAACTCTTCATCTACAAGTTTTAACCGTCCCCCTTGCTCCGGTGCCTTGTCACTTGCCAACTCCTCTTTCTCAGGTTGCTCTTCCTCAACATGTGGTTGTTCCGAGGCCTCAGCTTCTTGAGAACTAGTTGCACCCCTGTTAGATCCCAACACCCTACCGCTTCTAGTTGCTACGGCATTGCATTGGTTCTTAGAGTTGTTCTCGGTATCACCTGGGAAAGTGCTTGGGAGACACTCATTTAGTTGCTTTGCGAGCTGAGTTATCTACGTCTCTAGATTCAGAATTGCCAACCCTGTATGAGTTGCCAACCTGTCAATGGCTATGCTTGTATTGATTGACAACTTCTCAATTGCCGCATTCGTCTTTTCTATAGCCAACTCCCAAGGTTGCCTTCCACCATCTGTTGTTTGCAATTGATTATGCCCTGGAAGAGCCTGCTGAGTATTGCGTTGATGGATTCCATAGTTTGGCCTCTGATTCTGTTGAGGTTGTTGTTGCCCGGCTAGACCACCACTAGCATTACTCCAAGCGAAACCCGGATGGTCTCTCCTCATATAACCCCTATTCTGATTCTGACGGTAATCATTCTGTTTGTTCCTCTGATAGTTGTTCTGGGGAACGCTGTCATAGAAATTGTGGCATGAGTCCACATGTTCTTGAGAGAAGTTGAACCGACAACTCTGAATGTCATGATCTCCATTACAATTATCACAACCCGGAGGCATTCCTTCGTGTATCTCATTAACCCTTTTGTTCCCAGACAATGCCGCATTTTGCATCTTCAATAGTTTATTTTGCTCTAGAATGGCTTCTATTGTTGCAGAACTGACTCCACTTGAGGTTTCCCTACCATGGTTGTAATCATTGTTCAACATCTTCTCCAATAACGCCCATCCATCCTCAGCTGATAAATAAGAAAAAGAACCGCCCACTGTGGCATCACAATTCATCTGGTAGCGCCCCCCCTTAACCCGTTAAAGAAATGTTGAACCTTGGAGACCGGGTCAAAGAAGGCCGAAGGACATCTTCTCAAGATCACATTATACCTCTCCCAAGCTTCATTATAGGATTCATATTCTGTCTGCCTGAAAGTAGTGACGGCTACTCTTGCTTGTGCCGCTTTCTGGGGAGGAAAATATTTAGTGGGGAACTTTTGGGCCATTTGCTCCCATGTTGTGATACTGTTGCGATTCAAGCTGTCAAACCAATCGCGAGATGTATCCCTAAGAGAGAGGGGGAATTGCCGCAAGCGAAACTCATCTTGAGAAACTCCTATTGTCTTCTGCATGTCACAAGCTTCAAGGAAGCGAGTGATGTGTCTATGAGGGTCTTGTTTGCCACCCGCATCAAATTGATTCTCACGGATCTGGGCTGTGACACATCCTTCCACTCTGAAGGAATCTGTATTGAGGTTGCCCCTCACGATAGAAGAAGCACAATCATCCAAATTGGGTAGATTGTACACGTAGAGAGGCTTGTAAGGAGGAGGAGGAGGAGGGTTTTGTTCGGCCATCCCCTCAAAATTAATTGCTTCAAGCCTCTTTCGTTCTCTGGCTTTGAACGCCCTGTCGCGCACGCGTCAAAAAGCGAGCGGTTTGAAAAATATGTAGTTAGGGGGCGACAACTCGAGTATCGTCTCACAAGGACTCTTGGGTGTTGTTGTTAACAGAAAAAGTCAGATTTGGGGGGCGACAACTCGAGTATCGTCTCACAAGGCTGACCGTGATGCTTTCTGACTTCCAGGCTCGCGGGGCGAGACATTTATCGCGAGGCGACACAGAGAGGATTGCATTTTCTGGCACAGTTAGCCTTCAGGCTCGCGAGGCGAGTAGAGGATTCGCGGGGCGAAGAAATCCAGAATTGCCAAGGATTAACAGTAAGTACTTTATTCGACTCTAAATCAGCTAAATTAACCTAAAAATACTCTAGAGACTCAAATTGCTGCTTGACAACAATCAAGTCTAATTTGGGCGAAAACGGGATATAATTAGCACAAAACCACAGTCATACTAGTCATAAAACTAGATGAGCCATCGGCTTATCAAAATACCCCAAACTTAAACTTTGCTTGTCCCCAAGCAAACTAAAACTCAAAAACTTAAAAAGACTCAAGACATGGCAAGCTTAAAAGATTTAATCAACTTTGCACAAATCTCAAGCAATTCATCAAAATAATTTTTCCTTCAATGTCCCCCCCTTTCAAACAAAGCAATCCCCACAATCATTTATTCTGAACATTTGAGAATTTCATCATTCAAGCAATCAATAATCTAAGTTGAGGAATCCAAGTTACACACAAACAGGGAGATCACCAAATTCAAACAATTGCCTTCGTCACAAGGGCATTTAGTGTTTCACTCAATCGTTCAGTTTGTCTAGGTTATCAACATTTCACTCAATTCACCTTTCAAGAACACTTCCCATGAATTTTATTTTCATCTCAATCAAGGTTCCCACGAAAACATGCATGAAACATCAAAAGGTCTTTTAAGGTTGTAATGGGGCCTGGCTAAAGGTAGGATATACAAAGGTACTGGGCTGAAGTCCCTAGGAACTAAGAGAGCATGAAACTTTTTACACTTTGAATTTCCACTCAGATTCCTTTTTCAATTTTTCTTTATGCTTTGGGTGACTACAGCCTTTTTCTTTAGATATCCTTTTTGACATTTTTGCACTTTTCTTTTCTTTTCTTTTCATTTTTTTTATTCTTTTTTATTCTTTTTGCCCTTGGCTCCAACCTTTATTTTTTTCTTTTTTTTCAATCCTAGACAACACATCATATCCTTGTAGCCACCCCAAACTTAGTTTCTTGCAACCCTTCTCTTGCTAAGCTTCCATGCTCTCATAATCCTAAGATCGGGTTAACATGGTTTTTCCAGATTTTGGCTCATAACATAGGGTCATCAAGAATCAATAGGCTAATTAGGCTAAAAGGGGCTAACTAGGGAACATGCATTAGGAATTGGTTCTTTTCAGGCAAAGTAGTTATTTCAAAGAAAATTGCCTGAATAATTTGATGCAAACACATAGACATGCAAACCATGAAGAGATTCAAGCAAATTCGGGAAAGTGCAACTTGAAAGTGATTCACACAGTTAAAAACATGCTGGAGGCTCAAATCCTCACCTGGACATTTTTGCAAATTGTTTGATCGAGATTCTATCCCTAGTGTGTGTACCCCTTCACCCCAAACTTATCATAAATCATGCCATCACAACAAAATATCTCAAAGTTTAGGAACCAATTTTTTTTTAATTTCTATTATTTTTATTTTTATTTTCATGGGGATCACTTTTCAAAATTTTTTTCAACTTAGGGGGAATCATCACATAAATCATGCAATCAATCTGTGCAAAATCAATCAAAACCAATCAAGCTCACCGACCAAAGACTCACACAAATTATTCAAGAGCTAAAAGAAAAACAAGACAAAACACAAAACAAAACGACAATTGGTTCCCTCCCCCACACTTAAAACATACATTGTCCCCAATGAAACAACATAACTATAAAATCAGAGTGAGGGAAAGGAAAGGGTGTTCCCTGATCAAGTGGCAGTGTAGGTGGGAGCTTCCAAGGGGAGCTCCTCAACAGTAGCATCCTCAAGCACCGAGCTCTCATGGAACAGCTTCAGCCTCTGCCCGTTAACCTTGAAGGCCTTATTGCTATCTGCACTTTTAATCTCTACTGCACCATGAGGAAAAACATTAGTAACAACAAATGGGCCAATCCACTTGGATCTAAGTTTCCCAGTCATCACTTTCAGGTGGGAGTTAAACAGTAAGACCTGTTGGCCCACAGAAAATTCTTTCCTAGCAATCATCCTATCATGAAAATGCTTGGTTTTCTCTTTATAAATTCGGGAGCTTTCATAGGCTTCTAGCCTAAGCTCCTCAAGCTGCTGTAATTTGAGTTTCCTTTCAATACCAGCTTTTTTCATTTCCAAATTACAGCACTTGACTGCCCAATAAGCACGGTGCTCAACTTCCACAGGGAGAGGACATGCCTTACCAAATACAAGCCTAAAAGGGGACATCCCTATTGGTGTCTTGAAGGCGGTCCTCTGAGCCCAAAGTGCATCTTCTAGACGGCGGCTCCAGTCCTTCCCATTCGGCCGCACCACTTTCTCTAAGATCTGCTTGATCTCCCTGTTTGAGATCTCAGCCCGACCATTGGTCTGGGGATGGTAAGCAGTGGAAACTCTATGCACAACTCCATACTTCCGGAGTAAGTCTTCCATGGTGCGGTTGCAGAAGTGAGTGCCCTGGTCACTGATGATAGCCCGAGGTATTCCGAACTTGCAAAAAATATTGGACCTAACAAAATTTGCAACAACTTTAGAATCGTTAGCCCTAGTGGGGATAGCTTCCACCCACTTTGAAACATAGTCAACAGCCAAAAGAATGTATAGAAAGCCAAAAGATGCAGGGAAAGGACCCATAAAGTCAGTTCCCTACACATCAAACACCTCACAAAAGCATGGGCTGCTGAGGCATTTCACTCCTACGAGTGATGGCAGTGCCTGCTGTTTGACACTCCTTACAAGTCCGGTAGACCTCATAGGCATCTCTAAAAATGGTGGACCAGTAGAACCCAGAATCTAGGACTTTTCTTGCAGTCCTCTGTGGCCCAAAGTGTCCCCCTACTTGAGAGGCATGAGAAAAGTGCAAAATGGACTCGATCTCATAGTCGGGGACACACCTCCGAATTACCTGATCACTGCAAAACTTCCAAAGGTACGGATCATCCCAAACATAGTACTTGGAATCACTCTTGAGTTTGTGGATCTGTGATCTAGTTGCACCTGCAGGAAAAACACCAGCAACAAGATAGTTAACTATGTCAGGAAACCAAGGAGTTACCCCATGCAGATGTAGAAGCTGCTCATCAGGAAAGTCATCCTGGATGGGAGAAGAATCCTCATCCCTTGCTATCCTGCTCAAGTGATCAGCTACTAAATTTTCAGGTCCACTCTTGTCTTTTATCTCCACCTTAAACTCTTGGAGCAACAGCATCCACCGAATCAATCTCGGCTTCGCTTCTGGTTTCTTCAACAGGTACTTCAGAGCTGCATGGTCAGTGAAAACAATAACCTTGGAACCTAGCAAATATGACCTAAATTTATCAAGGGCAAAAACAACAGCTAGAAGTTCCTTTTCAGTGGTGGTGTAATTAGATTGTGCAGCATCTAAAGTCCTAGAAGCATAATGAATGACATGGGCAGCCTTGCCCACCCTTTGTGCCAGGACCGCCCCCACAGCATAGTTAGAAGCATCACACATGAGCTCAAAAGGGAGGGTCCAGTCAGGGGGCTGGATGATGGGGGTAGAGGTCAATGCCCTTTTCAGGTAGTCAAATGCCTTCTTGCAGTTGTCATCAAAGTGGAACATGGCATCATTCTTCAGCAAGTTTGACAAAGGAAGAGCTATCTTCTTTGAAGTCCTTAATGAAGCGCCTGTAGAAACCTGCATGACCAAGAAAAGAACGAATCTCGCGAACGCAAGATGGAAAAGGCAATGTAGAAATCACATCAATTTTAGCAGGATCTACTGAAATACCCTCTTTAGAAATAACATGCCCCAAAACAATCCCCTGTTCAACCATAAAGTGACACTTTTCATAGTTCAAAACCAGGTCAGTTTCAATGCATCTTTCTAGAACCAAACTCAGACTATGCAAGCATGCATCAAATGAGGAGCCATATACAGTGAAATCATCCATGAACACTTCCATGCAATTTTCAATAAATTCAGTAAAAATGCTAATCATGCATCTCTGGAAAGTGCCAGGAGCATTGCAAAGGCCAAATGGCATCCTCCTGTAGGCAAACGTGCCGAAGGGGCACGTGAAAGTGGTCTTTTCCTGATCCTCTGGTGCAATGTGGATCTGGAAGTACCGAAAAAGCCATCAAGAAAACAGTAGTGGTATTTACCAGCCAGCCGTTTGAGCATCTGATCGATGAACAACAAAGGAAAGTGATCCTTTCTAGAACCAAACTCAGACTATGCAAGCATGCATCAAATGAGGAGCCATATACAGTGAAATCATCCATGAACACTTCCATGTAATTTTCAATAAATTCAGTAAAAATGCTAATCATGCATCTCTGGAAAGTGCCAGGAGCATTGCAAAGGCCAAATGGCATCCTCCTGTAGGCAAACGTGCCGAAGGGGCACGTGAAAGTGGTCTTTTCCTGATCCTCTGGTGCAATGTGGATCTGGAAGTACCGGAAAAGCCATCAAGAAAACAGTAGTGGTATTTACCAGCCAGCCGTTTGAGCATCTGATCGATGAACAACAAAGGAAAGTGATCCTTTCTGGTGACCTGGTTCAACTTCCTATAATCAATACAGACTTGCCAGCTATTCTGGACTCTAGTAGGGACAAGCTCATTATTATCATTTCTTACCACTATGAGGCCGGACTTCTTGGGTACAACTTGTACTAGACTTACCCAACTACTATCAGAGATGGGGTATATGATACCCGCATGCAGAAGTTTCGTCACCTCCTTCTTCACAACATCCAGAATCAACGGATTAAGCCGCCTTTGGGGCTGCCTAACTGGTTTAGCCCCATCCTCCAACAGAATTCTATGGATACATCTGGAGGGGCTAATTCCTGGGATGTCAGCCAAGGTCCACCCAATCGCCTTCTTGTGCTTCTTCAGAACCTCCAAGAGCTTAGCTTCCTGATCAGAGTCAAGGTTTGAGGAAATAATAACTGGAAGTTTTTCATTCCTCTCCAAGTAAGCATACTTCAGATTCCCAGGAAGTGTCTTGAGCTCTAAGGAGGGTCGCTGCTCAATTGATGGTATATTTGGAGCAGCCATGATGTCAAGAACTTCAGCTGAACAAACAGCTTCACTCACAGTATCACCCTGCAAAGTAGAATCAATGAACTTAGCACAAACAGCACAAGGGTTAGTGTTAGTACAGTCAGTACATGAATAAATATCATCAAAGCAAGAAACAAATGGAAAATCAGAAACCAAGTCATCACAGGTGTCATCAATAATTTCAGAGAGCAACTCTCTTTGGAAAACAAAGTGCTTTTCCAAGGGATGATTCATAGCATCGAAGATGTTGAACTTTGCAACAATGTCACCAAACTCCATGGACATGGTTCCGTCATCAACATCAATCTTTGTCTTTGCCGTCTTCATGAACGGTCTGCCCAGGATGATTGGTGATCTACTTGAATTTTTTTCCCCTGCCATGTCCAGGATGTAAAAGTCAGCAAGGAAAATCAACTCATCAACTTGTACCGGCACATCTTCTACCATTCCCATGGGGCGAGCATTGGTCCTGTTGGCCAACTGGATAGTGAGACCCGTATGCTGCAAGGGACCAAGATCAAGGTTGTTGAAAACAGAGGTGGGCATGACATTGATGGAAGCTCCCAAATCCAACATGCAAGTTTCGAATTTGCTGTCCCCAATAGTGCATGGAATAGCAAAAGTGCCCGGATCCTTGCACTTCTTTGGCAGTGCCTGAGTGGGGGCTGAAACAGGAACCCTTTCAAGGGAAGGCTTAGGCTGAATGAGGGCTGAAACATTTCTTCCCAAATTAACTCTCTCATTACCCTTCAACCTCCTCTTGTGTGTGCATAAATCCTTCAGAAACTTTGCATACTTGGGCACCTTCTTAATCACATCTAGAAGCGGAATATTTACCGCCACCTTTCTGAACACATCTAGAATTTCCCTCTCCTTATTCTCCCCATCAATCTTCTTATTTTTCTGCACTCTTTGCGGGAAGGGGATTGGTGGCACATATACTCTCTCAGCTTCAATAACAACAGAAGGCTCAGGAGTTACCTCAACAGTTTCTTCATTTTTTTCAGGGGCTGCCTCTACAACTTTCCCAGATCTCAAAGAAATGGCACTCACATTAGGATTGGAGACATTGGGATTCACCACTGTTTGTGCAGGTAGTTGGTTTGATCCTTGAGCTTGCTGTATGGTATTCATGGAAGTGGTAAGCTGTCCAATCTGTGTCTGCAAGGCGTGGATGCTAGCATCCGTTCGTTGCTGAAACTGACCAATCTGTCCAACCTGTGTTTGCAAAGTATTAATGCTAGCATCCGTTCGCTGCTGTAACTGTCCAAATTGCCGCTGAAACTGGAGATTTTGTGCATTTATTTGTCCAGTTATTTGTGAAGTCATTTCCTTGAACATGTCCTCTAGTGAATGTCTGGAAGGTGCAGAAGTGGTCACTTGGGGAGGATTCTGTGGTGGTGCCATCGGTTGTTGTTGGGATGAGTTTCCATACCGAAGGTTGGGATGATTCCTCCAGTTGGGGTGGTACTTATTTGTGGAGAGGTCAGGAACGCTGTACCGGTTCTGATTGTTGCCTTGATTGTAAGGATGGACTGCATAAGCTTGAGGCAAATCTGTAACTGACCCTTCTTTCAGAATGGGGCATGCATCATACAGGTGCTCAGGAGAGCTGCACATGCCACACAACCTTGCCGGCTGAACCTTATCCATTGCCAATTGCTTCACCAAAGAAGTGAGCTCATCAATTTTATTCTCAAGAGCCTGGTTGGAAGAAGAGCTATGTACCTCATTCACACCCCTTGTCTCAACAGAATTTCTCCTGGTTGTAAACTGCTGGGAGTTTAGTGACATATTTTCAATCAATTGCTTGGCAGCAGCCGGAGTCTTATCAACAAGGGGTCCCCCACTAGCAGCAATTAAAATATTTCTATCCATCGGTAGTAACCCCTCATAAAAATACTGAATAAGGAGTTGCTCGGAAATCTGATGCTGAGGGCAACTGGATACCAACTGCTTGAATCTCTCCCAATACTCAGCCAATGACTCATTGCCTTGTCTGATGCCACATATTTCCTTCTTGATTGATGCAGCTATGGAGGCAGGAAAATATCTCTCTAAGAAAACCTTCTTCAAATCGTTCCAGGTGGTAACAGAGTTTGGCTCAAGATAGTACAGCCAATCCTTTGCAGCGCCCTGTAGTGAGAATGGGAAGGCTCTCAGCTTGATGTGATCCTCAGTTATTCCCTAGGGTCCAATTTTGAACTCGCTGTCGTGCACGCGTCAAAAAGCGAGCGGTTTGAAAAATATGTAGTTAGTGGGCGACAACTCGAGTATCGTCTCACAAGGACTCTTGGGTGTTGTTGTTAACAGAAAAAGTCAGATTTGGGGGGTTTTTGATATGGAATTAAATTAAGAAAACAAAGCAGAAAAACAATGCAAACTAGTGACTAATAAAAATAAGCTAAGCGATCAACCTACTGCTCTCGGTTTCCCACTATCATCGGTTCATATAAATCCAAGCCCTAAGCGGATTCTACTCTCTTTTCGATTGTAACATCAATTAACAAGCGAAACCAATGCTACGAGACATATGTTCCTATTCCCGAATTAAGCAAACGGGGTGAAGTACTCATGAACTAAGCGAACATGAACGAACACACCCGAATTAAGCAAACGCGATTAAGTATAGGAACATACAATCATCGAAACAAATCAATACCTATCCTATATAATCCTGAATTAAGCAAACATAACATACAGAACAAATATTGAAAGAGAATAGCATTAAGTTTAGGAATTAAAAAACCTCAAGCATTAATGGAACCCGATCACAGTAGATTGATCAAGGAGACCAGTTCTCCATTACAACTATATCAAAACCCTAATTTCGCAGCCATCCTAATCTAAAAAGAAAAGAAGATGATGAGCAGATACAAACTAACTACTGCAATCTGTCCTAGAACAGCAATTTATATCTGTCAGTTCTGCGCGATCGCGCGAGGCGAACACTCAGAAGAAATCTGCAACGTTTGGACTTCTCGCGAGGCGAAGAATGGCTCGCGTGGCGAGGAATGGAAGAGTCTTCTTATTACGCCCGTTATGATAATCACGGGCTGACCGTGATGCTTTCTGACTTCCAGGCTCGCGGGGCGAGACATTTATCGCGAGGCGACACAGAGAGGATTGCATTTTCTGGCACAATCAGCCTTCAGGCTCGTGAGGCGAGTAGAGGATTCGCGGGGCGAAGAACTCCAGAATTGCTTCTCTTTATTACCTGAAAACAAGGATTAACAGTAAGTACTTTATTCGAATCTAAATAAGCTAAATTAACCCAAAAATACTCTAGAGACTCAAAATGCTGCTTGACGACAATCAAGTCTAATTTGGGCGAAAACGGGATATAATTAGCAACAAACCACGGTCATACTAGTCATAAAACTAGATGAGCCAGCGGCTTATCAGGGTTCTTTCCTTAATCGCTTCTCGGTCTTGGCGATCTCCGAATCAAATAGCAAGTCCTCTTGTGAAAGGGTACCTCGCATACAAAAACTAGGCAAGACCAAGTGGAATCAAAGAAGTAGAGAGAAATACTAGTAAATAAATAACAAAATAAAAATAAAAATAAAAATAGCTTAACCAAATAATCAAACTTCCCAAAAATTAAGAAAATTGGTTGTGCCAATCCCTTGCAACGGCGCCAAAAACTTGTTGAGTCACCGACAAGTGTACCGGGTCGTCGTAAGTAATAAACACGGTAAGTAATTACCGAGGTCGGACACAGGAATTGGGCTACCAATTCTACCAATTTGCAAGAAATTCGATACGTTTGACCAAGTAAAAACAAGTGGTTGAGAAGAGAGAGAAAATAGGATAACAATTTAAATCAACAAATCAATTAGAGATAAAGTAGGTAGCGATAAGATAAGATAAGAATTAAAATCTGGATTAAACATCTAAGGTCACAAATCCACCTACCCAATCATGCATAGTACCCAAGTGATGATGATCCCCTCCCTAAGTTCAATTGCAATGTCAACCAGGACCCCCAAATTCTCCTAATGACACTATCGTGCTCAATGGGACATATTCAACGATTGAGTTAATTACTTGCTAGGTCTCATAACCCAATCATCAAACTCTATTAAATCTTGTTCCCTATAAGGTTGCACTGATCTCCTACTCACTCTCGTGCAATATTTAATCAGTGATCCCAATTCAAGTTCTAAACGCGAATTACCTATCAAGTCTCATCACGTTAACTAGTCAATCATGCATGATTATGATCAACGCAATAAATTCAGAATTGGAAAACATGAATTGAGGTAAAGGAGAGAAACATACATCACATTGAACGCTACACCGTCATGGGTGGTTTCATTGATCCCTTAGACAAAGGAATTAGCTCCTCATGCTAGTAACAACGCACAAACAATTGGAGTTCATCATAATTGTCAAATAGGGAAAGAGCATAGGGAGACGCAGCTCCAGAGAATAAGGATTTGTCTCCAAAAAAAAGATCTAAAACAAGTGGTGAATAAAAGGTTTTTGATCTGCCCTAAATCAGCCTATAAATAGAGGTTCTGGGTCGCGCCCGCTCGCGGGGCGAGCAAGATCTCACGAGGCGAAATTCAGTTTTGGCTCCATCTTTATTTGAATACTCGCGAGGCGAGATGGTGATTCGCGAGGCGAGACAGAAAGGGTGACATCTCTGGCATAGTCAGGCCTTCAGGCTCGCGGGGCGAGATGGTGATTCGCGAGGCGAGACAGAAAGGGTGATTGTTGCTGTTCAGGCTGGTCTTCAGGCTCGCGAGGCGAGATCCTGTTTCGCGAGGCGAAACTTCCAGCAT
Organism: Sophora flavescens; assembly: GCA_030762895.1. Classification (NCBI taxonomy): domain Eukaryota; kingdom Viridiplantae; phylum Streptophyta; class Magnoliopsida; order Fabales; family Fabaceae; genus Sophora; species Sophora flavescens. The sequence goes on from CM061066.1 coordinate 87,634,717, forward strand.
TGCTTTTCCACTGTTTTCTTCATTTTCATTGACTCTAAGAGGTTCACTTTTAACCTGAAACAATAAAAGGAAACGAAAAGCGTAATTCTACTCAAAATAAACTAAAAACTACTAAAAATGCATTAAATGAATCAAATTCTAACTTAGGAACAAAACAAGGCCAATTTGGGAGGTTAGCGAGGTTGACTTGCCCAATTAGGCACAAAATCTACCCCTTTTCTAGATGGAAACTAGATGAGCCATAGGCTTATCAAAACACCCCAAACTTAAACCTTGTTTGTCCCCAAGCAAACTAAAACTCAAAAAGACTCAACACTTGCCAAGCTTAAAGGATTCAATCAATTTTTGCACAGATTTCATGCAATTTAACACAACAATTTTTCTTCAATGTCTTCCCTCTTTGCAACAATGTAATAACCACATTCATTTACTTCAAACAATTGAGAATTCCAGCATTCATGCAATCAGTAATCTGAGTTGAGGATCCAAGTGACACACAAAAGGGAGATCACCAAATTCAAACAATTGCCTTCCTCACAAGGGCATTTAATATTTCACTCATTCGCTCAATTTGTCTAAGCTACCAACTTTTCACTCAATCTTCATTTCAAGAGCACTTCCCATGAATTTGATTTTCATCTCAATCAAGGTTCCCACGAAAACATGCATGCATCATCAAAAGGTCTTTCATAGGTTGTAATGAGGCCTGGCTCAAGATAAGATACTCAAAGGATAGATGCTTAGTCCCTAGGATCAATGAGAGCATGAAACTAGCATTGCAACAATTGAATTTACTCTCATATTATTATTCTATTCCTTGCATTGGGTGGCTACAAACCTCTTCCTTTTTATACTTTTTTGCCTTGCCCTTTTTGGCATATATTCAATACTTTTCATCACATTTTTTTTATTTTTTTTATTTTTTTTTCTCAAGCATTCAGCCTTTAATTTTTCTTTTCTTTTTCTCAGTTATGATTGATGAACTTATAGCAACCCCAAACTTAGTTCCACAACAACACTCACAAAGCTAAAATTCCATGCTCTCCTAAATCCTAGGATAGGGGAAAATCATGGTTTTTCTGAGTTAACGGCTTGTAATGTAAGGTCATCAAGAACAATAGGCTTCAAGGCTCAATGTGGCTAACTAGGGATCATTCATCAAGGTTGGTTAAATTTATGGCCAAGTAGTTATTTCAAGGAAAAATAGCCTAGATCATTTGATGCAACATATAAGTATGCAAATCATGCACAGATTCAAGCAAATCCGAGAAAGTGCAGCTTAAAAGCGATTCACACAATTAAGAACATGTTGGAGGCTCAAATTTCTCACCTGGACATTTTTGCAAATTGTTTGACCGAGATACAATTCCTAGTGTGTGCACCCCTTCACCCCAAACTTGTCATAAATCAAGCAATCACAATAAAATTTCTCAAAGTTCAATTTAAATTTTTCACATGGGGATCAAATTTTCGATTTTCAGAACCTAGGGGGAAATCATCAATGGTCAACATAATTCATGCAGTCAATCTATGCTAAATTTAATTAAAATCCACCAAGCTTGCCGACACAAAACTCACACACATACTCTTGATCTTCTCAAATTATTCAAGAGAGAAATTCAAAAACAAACGGAAAAAGGGAAAGAAATAGAGGAAGGATAAGAAATTTTTATCTCAAGGGGGTCCGAGCGGACCCCATGTTTTTAGTTGATTGCCTTGCCTCTTTTCATCTCTCTACTACCCCGCTTCACAGCGCGGCTAGTTTCGGCCTCATCCTCATCCAATTGGTTGGCCCATGATATTCCGGGCTCTCCATGTTGATCCATTCACAAGCAAACACGAAAGTTAAAGCAATAACATAAAAAAAAGGTAAATATATACAACTACCCAAGTTTGCCAGTAAAAGGTCAGTAGACAGAGTTTCTAGCTAGCTATCAGTGTACAACCATATCGAAACTACTAGCTAGAACTCTAAATAAAGTAATGCAGGGGCCCGAATCACTGATCAAAATCAATGTCGTCCGCCGGGTCACCCTGGTCCTCCGGTGCCTCCTCATCCTCTGGTCCCTCGGGCACCCCCCCATGTGGCATAGCACCTTGGTCCCCAGGGTAGTCCTGCCACCTAAGCCAAGGGGACAGCTCCTCCTCGAAGGGGTATACGGGCACCCGACCCTCCTGCTGGGCCAATGACATCTCTCAGAAGAACTCCCGCAGTACCTCCTGATCCCGCCTCATCGCCTGCTGGTTCTGCAAGAGCAGAGCCATGTCCGCTGATCGTGGCCTCTGAGTGGGTAGGGGTGGCGACCTCCTAGGTGGGGCCGGGGCTAAGTAACATAAACGTTGAATGTACTCCTGGTCGATGGGCTGCCGCGGGACCTTCTCAATCACTGTACTCAACGGTACCCCCGCCGGCGGATGAGCTCGGTGATCAGCAGCCCATGCCCCAGGCTCTCCTTCAGTGCCAGGGAGTTCACTTTCATCTGGATATCTGTGGCGAATACTCCCCCGACGTTGATCGTGCGGCCCATCAGTATGCGGTAGAGGAGATGGGCTCTGGCAGCGGTGACTGTGGACTCATGAGAGCTCACTCGAAGGTTGGCGTGTAAGAACGCCGACCAGACCTTGGCTTTCGGGGTGAGGTCCTGCCTCGTCAACCTCAGGAGGTTCCCCGACGTTCCCATCTCCCAGGCAGCTCCTTGGACACAGCAGGTGTCGACGATGTCCTGAGCTAGGGCTTGCACCGCGGGGAGCTGCTCGTACTCGCAGGCCTCCTCTCCTATGGGGATCCCCAAGCATGAGTTAATATCCGATGCAGTGAATGTAATGGGGACCCCCTGAACCTCTGTCACACGACTCGGGTCTGAAACCTCGAGTTTGAGAGCGTTGGCGTAAAATTCCTGCACCGGTTTGATATCATATCGGTGAGGAAGATCAGCCAACAACTCCCAACATCGGTTGCGTATCTGCTCGGAGACACTGGCGTAGTTGTTGCCCACCAGGGACACACGCCGCTCTAAGACCATCTCCTTTCTCGCCACCAGGTCCCAATGCTTCCTGTGATCAGGAAAGCGGAACCTGGGAGAGTAGGAGGTGGCCCTAGAGGAGGCGCCCAGCCCTGAAGGCAACTCTATGTCGTCCCCCTGAGCAGATCATGCGCGCTTGCGCTTAACAAGCTGCCGCGGCAGCGGTGTTCTCAGGCGGCGGCATAACCTGAAAATCAGAAAAATCCCAGTACGGTTCATAAATCAGTATTGCAGAATATGTATAATAGAGGCACAAATTCAGTGTAATTCTATCCTGCTAAACATCCCAATTGTTCACCCCACTGTCCCACTAACATGCAAATATGCAACGAATACCCGGACAACATACCAACTATATTCCTAACACAACTAACCATAATACTCAGATCAATCATTAGGCAGTTAGATTCAAATTGCATTCGTGGAATATTAAAGGACTCTAAGCCTTCATGATCAACATTCATCGTTTTACTCAGATCAGATGACAATGAGCAGTAACACTCCCTAGACTAGACAAGGTCGTGATCATGGCATCTACCCTACTACCAGTTATAACAGACAGTTAGTGCAGAGTGTGTGGTCATGACTGTTTGAATTCCACAAGGCATAAACAAGCGAAGAGTGAAGTCAAGTGAGATGTTACTTACCTTGTAGAGATGAAGGAATGCAGATGCGTGAGGGTGAGAGTGTGAGAGTGAATGAGGCAATGAAATGAGTGGGGATGAAGTTGAACCCACGCGAGAGAGTGGATGAACAGTGAAGGGTCGCGAAAATGCTTCGCGATCCGCTCGCGGGGCTGATATACTTTTCAGCTTTCGCGAGGTGAGAATTTTAAATTTTCCCCCAAATTGAAAACCCTAGTTGCAGATTCGTGAGGCGATGCATCACTCGCGAGGCGAATCTGGAAAAATTGTTCTTCACACTTTCCAGAATCGCGAGGCGAGTAATAGCGCGCGAGGCGAATCTGGAATTCCAACAACTGATGATGCCCAGATTCGCGAGGTGGAAGTGGCTCTCGCGACGCGAGACAGAAGCGTGAGCAGGCCTTTGAGATTCAGGGCTTCTGTCTCGCGAGGCCACTGTGGATTCGCGGGGCGAATCTGATTTTTTTCTTTTTTTTTCAGAAGAGAAAATGACAGAAACTTAAAAAAATAAAGGATATCTAGCTTGGGTTGCCTCCCAAGTAGCCCTTGTTTAACGTCCCGAGCCTGACTCAAGTCACCCCTAAGGGTTAATCCAGAAGAAGAACTTGCTTGCCATTTGGGATTGATTCCCCATGGTAATGCTTTAGCCTTTGCCCATTTACCTTGAAGTTACCAGAGGCCCCTTCTAGTTCTACTGCTCCGTGTGGAAAAACTTGGAGGACCTTGAATGGTCCCGACCACCTTGATTTTAGCTTTTCAGGAAAGAGTCTCAACCTTGAATTATAAAGAAGTACCATTTGTCCGGGCTCAAACCTCCTAGGCAAGATGTGCTTGTCATGCCATGCCTTAGTCCGCTCTTTGTAGATTCTTGCATTTTCATATGCTTGCATGCGGATCTCGGACAACTCATTTAAGTCCAAAAGCTTTCTATAATCGATACATACTCTCCACCCCGTGATGGTCCTTGTTGGGATCAATTCAATGCTTTCATTGACCACCACGGTTGTGCCACCTTTCTTTGGGACCACATGAATTGGACTAACTCAATTGCTATCCGAGATTGGATAGATGATTCCGGCATCTAAAATTTTAATCACTTCCTTACGCACAACTTCTTTCATGATGGGATTTAACCGTCTTTGTGGTTGAACCACCGTCTTATAATCATCCTCCATCAAAATCTTATGCATGCATAGGGAAGGGCTTATACCTTCTAGGTCCGAAATCTTCCACCCAATGGTGGATTTGTGTTCCCTAAGAACTCTCAATAGCTTTCCTTCTTCATCCTTTTTCAAGGCATTGCTAATGATTACCGGATATTGTCCCTTCTGCCCCAAGAATGCATACCTTAAGTGGGTTGGGATTTGCTTCAACTCCAGTGCTTTGTTATCTTCTTCCCTTCCTTCGTTGTTGAGCTTTTCCTTTGCACATTCATCCCTTGGGAGACTCGGTAAGGCTTCCATGTTTTTTAAACACTCTAGATAGTCCTCATCCCCCAAAGGGTCTTCTTCCTCACTGTCATCATCATGGGTTTTACCAACACTTGTGCAAGTGAAGAACCATGGGCTTCTCTAGTGTCCTTTGCTTTGACAATTGAGTCCACCATATCCACTCGATACACATCCACCTCTCAGCGGGGTGCTTTACTGCTTCAAAGACATTGAAGACTACATTCTCATCTTACACCCTTAGGGTGAGTTTCCCTTGTTGCACATCTATCAAAGCACGCCCAGTGGCCAAGAAGAGCCTACCCAATATGAGAGGGATCTCGGTGTCTTCATCCATATCAAGCACCACAAAATCCGCCGGAAATATGAACTTGTCCACCTTCACTAACAAATCTTCGATCACCCCATAGGGATATTTTATAGAACGATCGGCTAGTTGGAGTGACATCCGTGTATCTTTGGCTTCTTTGATCCCCAACTTCTTCATCATAGAGAGGGGCATCAAGTTGATGCTTGCCCCTGGATCACACAACGCCTTTCCTAGAGTCATCTCCCCAATGGTGCATGGTATAGAAAAAGAACCGGAATCCTTCAACTTTGGAGGTAGTTTTCTTTGAAGAATGGCACTACACTCCTCGGTCAAAGCAACCGTTTCCTCATCCACTATTTTCCGCTTCTTGGAGAAAAGCTCCTTCATAAACCGGGCATAAGATGGCATTTGTTCCAAGGCTTCCGCAAATGGAATGTTAATTTGAAGTTTGCGGAAGACATCAAGGAATTTACTGAACTGTTTATCTTGTAGAGGCTTCTTCAATCTTTCAGGATATGGTACCTTCATGTAGGGCGGGAGGTCCTTGGGTTCAACCCACTTCTTTCTTCGGAACTCTTCATCTACAAGTTTCAACCTCCCCCTTGCTCCGGTGCCTTGTCACTTGCAACTCCTCTTTCTCAGGTTGCTCTTCCTCAACATGTGGTTGTTCCGAGGCCTCAGCTTCCCGAGAACTAGTTGCACCCCTGTTAGATCCCAACACCCTACCGCTTCTAGTTGCTACGGCATTGCATTGGTTCTTAGGGTTGTTCTCGGTATCACCTGGGAAAGTGCCTGGGAGACGCTCATTTAGTTGCTTTGCGAGCTGAACTATCCGCGTCTCTAGATTCTGAATTACCGACCCTGTATGAGTTGCCAACTTGTCAATGTCTATGCTTGTATTGATTGACAACTTCTCAATTGCCGCATTCGTCTTTTCTATAGCCAACTCCCAAGGTTGCCATCCACCATCTGTTGTTTGCAATTGATTAGGCCCTGGAAGAGCCTGCTGAGTATTGCGTTGATGGATTCCATAGTTTGGCCTCTGATTCTGTTGAGTTTGTTGTTACCCGGCTAGACCACCACTAGCATTACTCCAAGCGAAACCCGGATGGTCTCTCCTCATATAACCCCTATTCTGATTCTGACTCTAATCATTCTGTCTGTTCCTCTGATAGTTGTTCTGGGGCACACTGTCATAGAAATTGTGGCATGAGTCCACATGTTCTTGAGAGAAGTTGAACGGACAACTCTGAATGTCATGATCTCCATTACAATTATCACAACCCGGAGGCATTCCTTCGTGTATCACATTAACCCTTTTGTTCCCAGACAATGCTGCATTTTGCATCTTCAACAGTTTATTTTGCTCTAGAATGACTTCTATTGTTGCAGAACTGACTCCACTTGAGGTTTCCCTACCACGGTTGTAATCATTGTTCGACATCTTCTCCAATAACGCCCATCCATCCTCAGCTGATAAATAAGAAAAAGAACCGCCCGCTGCAGCATCACAATTCATCTGGTAGCGCCCCCTTAACCCGTTAAAGAAATGTTGAACCTTGCAGACCGGGTCAAAGAAGGCCGAAGGACATCTTCTCAAGAGCACATTATACCTCTCCCAAGCTTCATTATAGGATTCATCTTCTGTTTTCCTGAAAGATGTGACGGCTACTCTTGCTTGCGCCGCTTTCTGAGGAGGAAAATATTTAGTGAGGAACTTTTGGGCCATTTGCTCCTATGTTGTGATATTGTTGCGATTCAAGATGTCAAACCAATCGCGAGATGTATCCCTAAGAGAGAGGGGGAATAGCCACAAGCGAAACTCATCTTGAGAAACTCCTTTTGTCTTCTGCATGTCACAAGCTTCAAGGAAGCGAGTGATGTATCTATGAGGGTCTTGTTTGCCACCCCCATCAAATTGATTCTCACGGATCTGGGCTGTGACACATCCTTCCACTCTGAAGGAATCTGTATTGAGGTTGCCCCTCACGATAGAAGAAGCACAATCATCCAAATTGGGTAGATTGTACTCGTAGAGAGGCTTGTAAGGAGGAGGAGGAGGAGGACGGTTTTCTTTGGCCATCCCCTCAAAATTAATTGCTTCAAGCCTCTTTCATTCTCTGGCTTCTTTCCTTAATCGCTTCTCGGTCTTGGTGATCTCCGAATCAAATAGCAAGTCCTCTTGTGAAAGGGTACCTCGCATAGAAAAACTAGGCAAGACCAAGTGGAATCAAAGAAGTAGAGAGAAATAATAGTAAATAAATAACAGAAAATAAAAATAAAAATAGCTTAACCAAATAATCAAACTTCCCAAAAATTAGGAAAATTGGTTGTGCCAATCCCAGGCAACGGCACCAAAAACTTGTTGAGTCACTAGCAAGTGTACCGGGTCGTCGTAAGTAATAAACACGGTAAGTAATTACCGAGGTCGGACACAGGGATTGGGCTACCAATGCTACCAATTTGCAAGAAATTCGATACGTTTGACCAAGTAAAAGCAAGTGGTTGAGAAGAGAGAGAAAATAGGATAGCAATTTAAATCAACAAATCAATTAGAGATAAAGTAGGTAGCGATAAGATAAGATAAGAATTAAAATCTGGATTAAACATCTAAGGTCACAAATCCACCTACCCAATCATGCCTAGTACCCAAGTGATGATGATCCCCCCCTAAGTTCAATTGCAATGTCAACCAGGACTCCCAAATTCTCCTAATGACACTATCGTGCTCAATAGGACATATTCAACGATTGAGTTAATTACTTGCTAGGTCTCATAACCCAATCATCAAACTCTATTAAATCTTGTTCCCTATAAGGTTGCACTAATCTCCTACTCACTCTCGTACAATATTTAATCAGTGATCCCAATTCAAGTTCTAAACGTGAATTACCTATCAAGTCTCATCACGTTAACTAGTCAATCATGCATGCTTATGATCAACGCAATAAATTCAGAATTGGAAAACATGAATTGAGGTAAAAGAGAGAAACATACATCACATTGAACGCTATACCGTCATGGGTGGTTTCATTGATCCCTTAGACAAGGGAATTAGTTCCTCATGCTTGTAACAACGCACAAACAATTGGAGTTCATCATAATTGTCAAATAGGGAAAGAACATAGGGAGACGCAGCTCCAGAGAATAAGGATTTGCCTCCAAAAAAAAAGATCTAAAACAAGTGGTGAACAAAAGGTTTTTGATCTGCCCTAAATCAACCTATAAATAGAGGTTCTGGGTCGCGCCCGCTCGCAGGGCGAGCAAGCTCTCGCAAGGAGAAATTCAGTTTTGGCTCCATCTTGATTTGAATACTCGCGAGGCGAGATGGTGATTCGCGAGGCGAGACAGAAAGGGTGACTGTTGCTGTTCAGGCTGGTCTTCAGGCTCGCGAGGCGAGATCCTGTTTCGCGAGGCGAAACTTCTAGAATTCTTGGAAGATTGATCTTCGTTTAGGTGAGAAGATGGCAAAGGTAGAATTTGTGCAGAGAGGAGAGGTTGTCTTTGGATCTAAACTTATGAAGAACCACCTTATTAAGAAGCTGATAAAGGATGCGAACAATGTCCTTCACTTCAACAGCTTTCCAAGTGTGAGTTCTGACTGTATCTTCTTTCATGAGACAGACTTCAATGGTCTCAAAGCCACCAAAATCAGCTTCCCATGACTCGGTAAAAACCAAACCTTCCTGAGCACAGAAAATGGCATCAGCAATAATCTTCTTTGAGACTACAATCTTTTTTCTTAACACCGTAGAGAAGAAGTCAGTATCAGTCACTTGAACATTCCTACAGAAATCCCTAATCAGGTTGGGAAAGACAGAGACTTCCTCTGTGAAGAGTCCTCCCCACCCAGCTGCATTAACATACTTGCTTGTGTCTAAGTTATAGTCTTGCAACACTCCAAAGTTTAAATGATGCTCAATTGCCAAGTTTAGCTTGTCCACGTTGAAGGTTGAAGAAGTAGCCATTTTAGATGATCGAAGAGCTTAGGGTTTGAAAGCAGAGAGAGAGAGAGATAGCTCGAGGGGTTAGGGAAGTGTAAAGTTTTTCTCAAAGGGAAATTATCTAAACTATCTAAAGAATATGATAGGGTCTGCACTGAGAAACAAAACCTTAAAAATGAAAACGACACACTAAAATCGATGAATGTCAGTCTAGAGCTTCAAAAGCTCCAAATAAACATACCAAAGCAAAGTCTAGCTCGTCTAACACCTTTTGTAAAGTATGTGGAAAAATGGGCACATTACATCTAGATGCATACACAATAAATATGCTAAGCATACTCGTCCAGTTACAACTAACAAGAAAGGACCCGAGTCAGTTTGGGTACCTAAAGATAAGATAATACATGTTGCAGATTTGCTTAACAACAGGAAGAAAACAGATGTCTTGGTACTTGGACAGTGGCTGCTCACGACACATGATGGGAGAAAAGTCTATGTTCCAAAACCTTGAACCCAAAGATGGTGGCTGAGTCACTTTTGGAGGAAATCGGAAAGGGAAAATCATTGGTATAGGTAAAATTGGTAAACATCATTTTCCCTCCATTGATAATGTTCTTTTAGTAAATGGCTTGAAGCACAATCTACTGAGCACTCTCTACACTTCCTTTCTGCCATCTTCTCTCAAAGATCTTCAAGGCTCAAGGAGTAGATGAATTTCTTGATGCTAAGACTCCTGAGGAGCAAGCGAGGTTACTAACTGATAAACCAATGTCTGCTGCAGACTTTGGAAAGATGAACATTGCCAACATGAACATCAGTACGTATGTTGCTGCTGCAATGGCTAAGACTGAGGAATTAATGGTGGCTAAAGAAGAGATGATTGAAAAAAATAATGCTGAAGACCTAGGGGTTAAAAGGGTAACCAAGAAAAAGACAACTGCTGCAAGGAAGCCTGCCCCCAAAAGGCCAGCAAGTGGGATTGCTATCAGGGAGCCTTCTGATGCCCCTGCTGCAAAGAGGCCAAGGAAAATTATCCACTCTCATAATGAAGATGAGGAAGCTGATGAGGATAGCATTCCTATCAGTTCTATTCTAAAGAAGCAGAAGACCTCTACTGCTGCTGCGGAAGCCGTTTTGCCTGATCCTTGAACTGTACCAACAAAACAAAGGAGATAACCAGCAAGAAAATCTAGTTCTACTAAAACTCCTAAGGTATCTATCTCTGCTAATAATCCTGTTCAATTAGCAGTAGATGACCTTGTATCCAGTTTAGAAGCTAGGATTGATGATATACATGTCCCCTCTCCAAATGATGTATATATTCCCACACCTCTCTCACCCCAACCAACACAAACAACCACTTCACAAGCCGATGATCCCTGGTTAAATCAACCAGATGAAGGTATTTCCCCTGGTGCACCTTTCCCCAAACCTCCGAGAACCCTATTTCCTCCCCTCACCCCAACTTCCGTCCTTTGTAATGGCAAATCTGAGGATTGGGCCAAAGTAAAAAGAGAATGGAAAATTCTATTTCACTCTCACCAATCTGAACCAGAACACATCCTAGACAGATGGTATCCTCTACCTGAATATGAGGAAGAAGTTAGCCAATCTATTGAACCCCTTTACCTACCTCACCCAGCGTGTCAATTAATCAAAACCGTTCCTTCTCAAATGCACGATGATTTAGGACCTTTAATCACTTACCTACCCTCAGTCAAATTTCCCCCCAATAAAATTTACCCAAACCTTGTCAAGACTCCTCCATTCATACAATTTACTGATGGAGTTGAGAGACACATTATACCTGTCTGGGAGACTGACCCCAAGAGGAAGAATCTTCCTACTATTCCTGAGAAGAGAGCCAGATCATCTAAGCATGTCCCCATGATCATGCCAAAGGACACAAAATGGATGTCCTTTGAGCATCCCAAAATCTATGGGAGGACTGCTGATTTGTTTCTGGATCAACTCTGCTATGATATGCTGAAATGGGAGTTCAGCCAAATCAGAGCTGATAGAGCTGCAAATTTTGTTCCTCCATCATGGCTGAGGCATAAGGAAGCAACCAGGATTGGAATCAAGCTCTACAGGATCTGTTCGAGATTGCCAATGCTGGATCTTAACAAGGACAAGGACTTGAAGAACAGAAGGTTCAAGGGAGTGATGCCTGAAGCTGAGTCAGCATTGCTTGACCTTGATCAAGAGACTTTTGATTACTCAATGTTGAATTTACTTCTAATTAATGAATCCATTGAGTTAATCAATGAGCACAAAGCTGCTGACTTTTGGAAATCACACATAATTCACTACACCAGAGAGGCATCTTCCTCTGGGTTGTTTGAAGAAGAAAAGGAAGATATTCCCAAGGTCAGAGGAAAGTGTGGACTCTCACACTTTAGGTAAATGATATATAAAGATCTATGGGGACTTCCAATCAATATCAGGAATGTGGAGTTTATCTACCCTGTTATATGGGCAAAGGAAATCATAGTAAAACCCAAACCTACTCCAAAGCTTATCTCAGATGACCCTGTTGCTGAAGCAAATGGACAAATTGTCATTGCTGATAATTTAGAAGACACTGCTGAATCCTGTCACCAACAGAGCTCATCAGAAAGGCAATCTTCTCAACCTCTGGCAATAGTTGTAATGCACCCTGAAGATCAGTCAAGAACTCTGAGCACTTTTCAAGAATCTGCAGAAAGCTCAAAGCATCAGACTTTGCCATCAAATATTCAAGAAGTTCTTGGAAAGCTGGTTGATGAAAGGGTTAGGAAATTGGTAGATGAAAAGGTTGACAAGATAGCTGAGAAGATCAAGGAGGATGTTCATCAGCAGGTTCAAACCCCAATGGCACCAACCTTAGAGGTTGTGAACAAAATGCTGGAATTTCTTATGGATTTTAAGAAGAGTCAAACTTAGAATCCTCCTCCACCACCTCCATCTGCTTAGATTTCATTTTTTTTTGTTTTTTTGTTTTTGTACTGACAATGACGATCCCCTCCTTTTTACCTTTTTGGCTGATGACAAAAAGGGGGAGAAAGGAAAAGAAAGAGAATTATATATATAAAGTCAGTTGTTGAAAAGCTCTTATGTGTTTGCATTTGCATATTCTCTTCTACTTGATAAATTGCTCTGCTTATGTTTAAATTATTTGCTTTGATATCTCCTGCTCTGATACTTGTGTTTATATAGATTCTAAGAATGATAAGTGTTTGTACCTATCTGTTAGTTTATAAGTCTGCTTAAGTATTTGAATGCTTTGTCTTAGGGGGAGCCTTGCAAGCTCTCTTAGACTTTGCTTTTCAAATTTAATTAGTTTTGTCATCATCAAAAAGGGGGAGATTGTTGGAACCAAAGTGGTTTTGGATTTAATAATCTCTAAGTTTTGATTCTAACAAAAGGACTAAATTTACTCGGCAAAGTATTAGTTGAGATCTAACTAATACTTTCAGTTATGCAGGAATGCTTTTATAAGTAAAATAAACTTGGGATAATTTTCAATTGAAAAATACGTGTCCACCCCTGTAGACGGGCTGCTCAAGCACTCTGGTAAAGTTACCTTGTTGTTTAATTGAGTATACTGGCTTTCTTTAGTAGACGAGGCTATAAATGAATACCTAAATTACTTGTTAGGAACAGCAAGTCCAAAGACTTGAAAATAAGCACGTCCATCTTGCCATGTCAGCATACAGAAGTAATTAGTTGAAGAAAATGAACTAAAACACAAAGTAATCTAGTAGACAGGCTCTAACCGCCACGTCACTAGACTGAGATCTTTAAATCATTAAGGAATAGCAAGTCTGAAGACTTGATAGTTAAAAGGATATGCCACGTCATCAGACGAGCTAAGTAAAATATAGAATAGACTTGGACTCTCATATGAATGAGTAGACATAGTTTCTTTTTAGACGAACTCCATCTTAAAATGAATTAAATGTAATCTGAATCTCTTATATTTATTTCAAATGATTGATATTTATTTCAAAAGAATATTTGTTCTTCAAATTTGTTTTATCTGCTTTAATATTTCATGTTGTTGTAAAAGAAATATAGTTCGTACAATAAGATCTGTACGATGATAACTTTATGACTGAAAAAGTTGAATCATACACAAAGAAGAAATAACAAGTACTCAAGCTGCAATACACAAAGGAGTGAACCTCCAATTTCATGCTACCTTGATAACCAAGAGTACTATTCAGCATTGCTACAGTCAAGCTATCCGTCACAATGGATATCAGGCATTAAATGCCATCTCTAAATGGGATTTTTCAAAGTAACCGTTGAAGAATTACAAGAGAAGAAGAAGGTCACTATAAATTTAAGACCTCAGATACCGAGGAGACGACTCTTGCCTGCACAATCTTGCTAGCTGAACTTTTGCCATTTGATAATCTTTTATTCCATTATTCTTTCAAGATCAAGAGTTTGTATTCATTAAAGTTTGAATATTGTTGTAATATTCAACTGATTTAAACTATCATATTCTCACCCATAGTGAGTTAAGAAGATCAACCATTAAATCTCTTTGTTAGAGTTAGAGCCTGAAGAGGCTTGGTAAGAAAGGAATAAGTTAGCCTGGAGAGGTGTTGAATACTTGTTTTTAATCTATTTGGAGAAATAGTGGAAAAATCCTTCAAGTCGAAGGGACTGGATGTAGCTCTTGGTTGGAAGAGAGTGAACCAGGATAAAATCTCTTGCGTGAATCTTCTATCCCTAAACTCTTCAGTTTTATTTGCTTATACTAACTGTGGGATTTTGATATTGCTTTTGTTAAAGTCTTTTAAAAAGGGTCTTTGTCTTTGTGTGTGCTTCTGTTTCATATCTCTCTGAGTGCAAAAATTGTTTTAAAGGTTGTTTTCAAAAATTATTAACAAACACAGTTCAACCCCCTTCTTGTGTTTGCCTGTGTCAACTTATAGACGCACAACCTTTAATAGGTATTAGACGTGCATAGGTAATAGATGTAAGATTAACGAAACAAATTTTTCTCATGGCTGGACGCATAAATTAATCCACACATATCATATTAAGATGCTTCCTAATAAAGATAAATCTGTCCTCTGCATGAGGTTTAGTAAAGAAATCTGCCAATTGATGGTCAGTATCAACAAATTGTATATCAAATACACCTTTTTACACATAATCCCTAATAAATTGATGTTGAATCTCTATATGCTTAGCTCTAGAATGCAAAATTGGATTCTTAGATAGATTTATTGCAGCAGTATTATCACACATATGTGGAATACTACTTACAAACACATTGTAGGTCTCCAATTGATGTTTGATCCAGAGAAGTTGTAAGCAGCAACTTGCAGCTGATATATACTCAGCTTCAGCAGTTGATAAGGCAATGGTACTTTGTCTTTTGCTTGACCATGAGACAAGATTAGCTCCAATGAAGTGACATCCTCCACTAGTGCTTTTTCTTTCAATTCTATCTCTAACATAGTCAGTATCACAAAAACCAACTAATCTGTAATCTTCATTTTTCTTAAAGCACAAACCAAGATTAGTAGTACATTTTAGATATCTAAAAAATTCTCTTAACTGCTGATAAGTGAGATTCTCTAGGATCAGATTGAAATTGAGCACAAAAACATACACTGAACATAATATCAGGCCTAGAAGCAGTAAGATATAAGAGAGATCCTATCACACCTCTATATACCTTTTGGTCTACCTTTTTCTCTTTATCATCTTTGTTCAGTATGGAAGTGAGGTGCATAGGAGTATTCATTGACTTACAATCATCCATCTTAAACTCTTCAGAAGTTCTTTTGTATACTTAGTTTGGTGGATGAGCACCTCGTCCAAGGTTTTTTTTACTTGAAGTCCAAGGAAGAATTTGAGTTCTCCTATCATGCTCATTTCAAACTCGTTTTTCATTAACTTAGAGAATTCTTTGCATAGAGACTCATTAGTACCACCAAAAATAATATCATCAACATATATTTGTACAACTATGAAATTAGACTTAATGGATTTTCTTAATAAGGTTGTGTCAACCTTTCCTCCATTGAATCCATTTTCCATAAGAAAGGAACTTAGTCTGTCATACCAAGATCTAGGAGCTTGCTTAAGACCGTACAAAGCTTTCTTAAGGTTATATACATGTTCAGGATGGGTTTCACACTCAAAACCCGAAGGTCGCATAACATAGACTTCTTCATTAATAAAGCCATTTAGAAAAGCACTTTTAACATCCATCTGAAAAAGCATAATACTATGATGTGCAGCAAATGAAAGTATAATTCTAATAGCTTCTAATCTAGTAACAGGTGCAAAAGTTTCAGTATAATCTATAATTTCTTCTTGAGAGAAACCTTGAGCAACAAGTATTGCTTTGTTTCTTATTACCTTACCATTTTCATCAAGTTTGTTTCTGTAAACCCACTTTGTTCCAATCACTGATTTGTCTTTGGGCAGGGGAACCAGAGTCCAAACATCACTTCTTTCAAACCGATTGAGTTCTTCTTGCATAGATAGAATCCAACCATCATCTAGCAGAGCCTCGTCTACTGTCTTTGGTTCCAACTCAGAGACTAGTGCAGAAATATCTTGTTCTATGAAGGTTGATCTGGTTCTTAGCTTGTCATTGGGGTTTCCAATGATTTGATCTTGTGGATGATAATTCTTGAAGTACCGAGATTTTTGAACTGTATCATGTTGAGAAGTGGAAGTTTCTGGTTGTTGAGTGGGGTCATCTGCTTGATCATCAACTTTTATCTCAGGTGAGTCTCCTGGAATGCTTAGATTAAGATCTGCAAAAGCTTCATCTAGCTCTGATAATTTCTTATCAGGATGTTTGTCATCAAACTTGACATGAATACTTTCCTATACTATCAGAGTCCTAGAATTAAAAACTCTAAAGCCTTTAGATGTTTCAGAATATCCTAATAGTATTCCAATATCTGTTTTAGCATCAAACTTACCAATTTGATCTTTAGTATTCAGTATATTGCATTTACAACCAAAACGGTGAAAATAAGATGTGTTGTGTTTTCGTCCTTTCCACAGTTCATAAGGAGTCTTATTCATGATATGTCTAATATATATTCTATTCTGAATGTGGGAGGCAATATTAACAGCTTCAGCCCAGAAGTGTCTAGGGACAGAGTTGTCATTGAGCATAGTCTTAGCCATCTCTTGAAGAGATATGTTCTTTCTCTCTACCACACCATTTTGCTGTGGTGTTCTAGGTATTGAGAAGTTTTGAAGGATATCAATTTCTTGATAGAACTTATGAAATAGCTCATTTTTAAACTCTCACCCATGGTCACTTCTGATTGAAGTGATACACATGCCTTTTTCATTCTGTACACGTTTATAGAATACATAAAAGACATTAAAAGACTCATCCTTGTGAGTTAGGAACATAACCCATGTCCATCTAGTGTAATCGTCTACTATGACAATACCATATTTCTTACCACCGACAGAGGCAGTCCTTGTTGGACCAAAAAGACCAAGATGTAGCAACTCTAGTGGTCTATTGGTACTAACAACATTTTTAGATTCAAAAGAACCTTTGACTTGTTTCCCCTTTTGACATGCATCACAGAGAGCATCAGCTTTGAACTTAAGGTTTGGTAGTCCTCTCACGAGGTTATGCTTGTTTAGATTTGAAATTAATTTCAAGCTTGCATGACCTAGCCTTTTGTGCCAAATCCATCGCTCATCTTCAATGGA
This sequence comes from Sophora flavescens, assembly GCA_030762895.1. Lineage (NCBI taxonomy): Eukaryota > Viridiplantae > Streptophyta > Magnoliopsida > Fabales > Fabaceae > Sophora > Sophora flavescens. The sequence continues at coordinate 87,651,787 of CM061066.1, forward strand.
CACTAGACAAGAGACACTTTGATTTGAGAGGTCCTCCAAGTTAATCTTATAGAGATTGTTTTGCCTTTTAGCAGTGAATAAAAGTGATCCATCATCTTTCTTGACAGTACACATGTTCTTATCAAAAGAAACTGCATATCCACTGTCACATAATTGACTTATGCTCAGTAGATTGTGCTTCAAGCCATTTACTAAAAGAACATTATCAATGGAGCGAAAAGGATGTTTACCAATTTTACCTATACCAATGATTTTCCCTTTCTGATTTCCTCCAAATGTGACCCTGCCACCATCTTTGGGCTTAAGGTTTTGGAACATAGACCTTTCTCCAGTCATGTGTCGTGAGCAGCCACTATCCAAGTACCAAGACATCTGTTTTCTTCCTGTTGTTAAGTAAATCTGCAATAGGTATTATCTTATCTTTAGGTACCCAAACTGACTTGGGTCCTTTCTTGTTAGTTGTTACTGGATAAGTATGCTTAGCATGTTTAGATGTAATATGCCTACTTTTTCCACACACTTTACAAAAGGTGTTGGACGAGCTAGACTTAGCTTTAGTATATTTATTTGGAACTTTTGAAGATCTATGCTATGTAAGTGGTTTTGACTTTTTGTGATATGCGTCTTGCTTCTCTTTGTCATAACCATGACCAGATTTATCATGAGGTGACCTAGAGCACCTTAAAATGAGACTAAGCTTATGTGAGCCACCTACAAGCTTTGACAGAGAATCTGTTAGTAATATTACATCTTGTTTCAGTTTTGTAACTTCACAAGAAACATTAGGTTCATACACTATTTTGTCAGCTTGACTGACATTCACTGATTTTAGTATGTCATTTTCATCCTTAAGGTTTTGTTTCTCAGCGCAAACCCTATCATATTCTTTAGTCAGTTTAGAAAATTTCTTTTTGAGACTCTTATATTCTCGTGATAGTATAGATGATTCATGCAACAATTCATAAAAAGAATTTTGAAGAGTGGACGGGTCAGAGTTCATTACCTCAGCATCAGTGTATTCACTTTCTGATGCAGTGTCTGCCATGAGACATATATTTGCCTCTTCCTCAGCTTCATTTTCTTCATCTGATGAAGACAGATCAAGATCCTCCCATGTAGCCATTAAGCCTTTCTTCTTTTTGAAGAATTTCTTTTTATCCTTTAGCTCAGGGCAGTTAGCTTTGAAATGACTAGGTTTCTTGCATTCAAAGCACAGAGGTGAACCTTTTTCCTTGGTGTCTGACTTCTCCTTGGAAAACTTTTGTTGAGCTGCTTTTTTCTGAAACCACCTTTCTTTTTCCACATATGTTGAATTTTCATGGAGATAAAGGACAATTCATCCTCATCTGATCCTTCATCATTATCAGAAGATTCAGACTCATCTGATGACTCAGCAGCTTTGAGAACTTTTGATGAACTTGCTTTCTTTGCCTTTAGGGCAATAGATTTTCCTTTTCTGAAATTTTCTTCTTCATTAAGTTCAAGTTCATGAACCTTGAGAGATCCAAGAAGCTCTTCCAGAGAGAGTGTATTCAGGTTTTTGTCTTCCTGAATAGCAGTTACTTTGGGTCTCCATTACTTGGATAGACTTCTCAGGATTTTTCTGACATGATCTCTATTTTCATAAACTTTTCCAAGAGATCTAAGACTGTTGGTGATGGTTTGGAATCTTCCAAACATTTGGTCTATTGTTTCATGTTCTCCCATCTTGAACATCTAATACTGATGAACTAGCATGCTGATCTTTGATTCCTTAACTTGTGAGGAACCTTCATGAGCTAGGGCAAGAGTATCCCTGATTTCTTTAGCGGTATTGCATATGTGAACTTTGTCATGTTCAGATCTGGTTATAGCATACATGAGATTGTGCTTAGCCTTCAGATTCAGCTGACGTTGGTTTTTATGCTCTTGAGTCCATTGGGCTCTAGGAACAGCAGCTCCAGCTTCATCTCTTGGTTCAGTGTAGCCGGTTTCAATCAGCTCCCAAATATCTATATTCAGTGCATCTAAGAAGGCCATCATTTTGTTCTTCCAGTAGTCATACTCTGTTCCATCAAAGAGAGGAGGTCTGTTGATAGCTTGTCCTTCTACATCCATGGTTGTTGGATCGTACTCCCTCAGCACTTGTTAGATGCTCAACCTTTTCGAGGCTGAGCTCTGATACCAACTGAAGTTGACACAGGCATACACAAGAAGGGGGTTGAATTGTGTTTGTTAATAATTTTCGAAAACAACCTTTAAAATAGTTTTTGCACACAAGGAGATTAGAAACAGAAGCAAGCACAAAGAATTAGATCATTTTTAAAAGGGTTTAACAAAAGCAATATCAAATCCCCTCAGTTAGTAAGAAACAAATAAAGATGTAAGAGTTAAGAGATAGAAGAATCACACAAGATGTTTTATCCTGGTTCACTCTCTTCCAACCAAGAGCTACGTCCAGTCCCTTCTACTTGAAGATTTTTCTCCACTATTTTCCAAATAGATTACAACCAAGTATTCAACACCTCTTCAGGCTACAAGTATTTCTTTCTTACCAAGCCTCTTCAGGATCTAACTCTAACAAAGAGATTTAACGTTTGATCTTCTTAACTCACTACTTGTGAGGATATGAAAGTTTAAGATCAGATGAATATTTTCACAATATTCAAACTAAAGAATACAGACTCTTGCTTTTGAAAGAATATTATAATGAGTGATTATCGACTTGGCAGAAGTTGAGCTAGCAAGGTTGTGCAGGCAAGAGTTGTCCTTCCGTATCTCAGGTCTTCTTATTTATAGTGACCTTCTTCTTCACTTGTATTTTTTCAACGATTATTTTGAATAATCCTGTTTAGAGATAGCTTTTAATGCATGATATCCGTTGTGACTGATAGCTTGATTGTGGCAATGCTGAATAGTACTCTTGGTTATCAAGGTAGCATGAAATTGGAGGCTTACTGCTCTGAGTATTGCAGCTTGAGAACTTGTTGTTCCTCCTTTGTGTACAATCCAGCTTTTTCAGCCATAAAGTTGTCATCGTATAGATCATTTTGCAGTATCTCATTGTACGGTTTCTGCTTTTTGCATTTCTTGATGGTACTATGTTTCTTTTACAACAAGGTAAAACATTAAAGCAGATAAAACAAATGTGAAGAACAAATATTCTATTGAAATAAATATCAATCATTTGAAATAAATTCAAGAGATTGGGATTGCATTTATTCATTCAAAGATGGAGCTCGTCTACTTAGTTAAATGTGAGACGAAGTCTGTTTCAACAAATTATTTTGCTCGTCCGATGACGTGGCATATCATCTCGTCTATCAAGTCTTTGGACTTGCTATTCCTCAATGAGTTATAAAGATCTCCGTCTAGTGATGTGGCAGATAGAGCTCGTCTACCTGATTACTTTATTTTTCAGTTCATTCAACTTTATCAATTACTTTCGTCTGCTTACGTGGCAATATGGACGCACTTATTATCAAGTCTTTGGACTTGCTGTATCTAAAAAGTTATTTTGGTATTCGTCTAGAAAACATTTAGAGCCTCGTCCACTTAAGAAAAAAGTATACTCAAATAAATAAATAAGTAACTTTACCAAAATATTGAGCAGCCCGTCTACAAGGGTGGACGCGTATTTTTCAATGAAAACTTATCCCATGTTTCTTTTACTTATATTTAAATATTCCTGCATAACTAAAAGCACATGTTAGATCTCAATTAACACTTTGCCAAGCAAATTTAATCCTTTTGTTAGCATCAAAATTTAGAGATTATTTAATCCAAAACCACTTTGGTTCCAACAAGTTTGAAGAATCGCCTTGAAGAATGAGATTGAAGTCTCTCAGAGCTTGTGTTAAATAACAACAAGATCTTGACTTACTCTCATAGTTGCAAGAATCAAAGAATATTTAGGAGCTACATTAACACTGATCTCAACATGCGAAGAAATATTGCAAAGCTAATCATGCAATCCTCTAAAGAAAACTTGAAGATCAACTCAAGAAGATCAAGTTACAGACAAATTCGACAAAGTCTCCAGATTATCTCTAAAGAAGGCCTGAAGCAATGTCATAGAAGAAAGCGTATGAAAATCTGTCACAACCAAGAAGGCATCCGAAGACATGTCAGAACTGACAAGCACCCAGAATGTGTCTGTGGTACCAGTCATATGTTGGAAATATGTTAAATAAAGCATTTGAGCATAAGATCATAATCCTTTACCACTGAGGAGCATTAAAATAAAAATGTTTCTTGAAGTCTTTCTCAGGAATCTGAAGAAAAGAGAACTGTCGAAGAAAGGAATCAAGTATTCAAAAGAATTTAATAGTAATTTGTTGAGACCTCATAAGTCTGAGACACATTCCATGTGTAGATTCTCTAAGTTTTGATGATTCCAAATAGATTAAGTATGATAATGTTGAACCATATGAAATTAATGACATGTCTGATAAGTTGCAGGAAAATAGACTTAAGGTCACTTGTCTATTTTATGACCCGTCTACATTTTGGTAGAGCACATTTTTAGACTCGTCTAAAAACCACTTGTCCAATAATTCATTCAACACAGTCAAAGACCAAGTCAACGTTCAGTCAAGATTCTGATATACTTGATGATGTGGCAAGAAGCACCTGTCTGAAGAAGACTCTGTGGAGCACCCGTCTAGTTTTGGACTGCACTAGCACATGTCTAGTTTTGGACTGCACAAGCACCCGTCTAAGTTTTGGATTGCTCTGAACTCGTCTAAATTTCCAACACTTCTACATTTGATAAAATGTCAGTTTGTCAGAAATGAAGTCTAAGTCAACCTTATTCAAATTAGATGCCTTCCTTAAGGATCTCGAAGACCTCTGGACAATAGCATAAAGGATCAAGAATAAAGAACGTTTGTTTCAAGGATTTAAGGAATAAACACGTAATCTCTGTACCACAACAGTCACCTTTTAGCTGTTTTAGTACAAAGTAAAAGTGCATTCTGGAAAGTGAACAGTGTTGCACTGAAAGAGGAAAGCTCTTTGCTGCAAGTACAAGAAGCCTGCTGCTGCAACTCTGAAACAACAACTCCTCAAAACAAAGTGTACTCTTGGACAACCTTATCAAAGCTCAACGTTCCTAAGTATTTAATGTTTACACAGAATGACTCTTTGGCATTAATGGTGTCCCACAAGCTCAAATCAAAAGAACACATTTTCTGAAGCTGTGCCTAACGGATTAAATTGATTGAAGTCTTTATATAGACCAAACCATGAAGATGAAGAAAAGAGGCTTTATATCATTAAGAACAATGCGCAAGAAGCATTTACTCACTTCATTAACTTCTTCATTCTTTCATTGAATATTCATTCAATCATTTGAATTTAATTCGCGGTATTTCATACTTCATATTTATTCCAGTCTCTGAGTGTGATATGAAAGATTTACAAGTTGTATTAATTATACAAAACCTTTAATCTTTTCTAAGTTGAGACTAGAAAGGCTAGGTGAGCAAATAATACTTGTTTGAGTGTTGAACCTGGAGAGGCTAGGTGTGCAAAGAATACCTGTACTGTAATCTGATCAGTTATAGTGGAAACTTGGTACTGCCAAGAAATTGGACGTAGCCTTGTGGATTTTAGGGTGAACCAGTATAAAAATCTTGAGTGATATTCCTCTTCCCTTATTTCTTTAATTTGCTAAAGTAATGTTTGTTTAAGCTTTTAACTTAGGGAGTTATTATTGTGAATATCAATATCTATTTTTACCCTTATCTGTTTGCACGTGTGTTCTGTCTTAAATTTAGACGTGTCACTCGTCTAAATTTCTGTTGCCTTCTTTTTTGCTTGTTGTGCCTGCGAAAATCATTTTCAAAGTTTCATAAAAAGTTGGTAAACACAATTTAACCCCCCTTATTGTGTTAAATTTGGTTATTTCATAATTCCCTTGTCTTCGAAAGAGTACAAAAAGCAGAAGGCATGAAGACTCTGATACTACTCTCTTTCTCTCAATAAACGAAAAACACCTTTCTATGAGCTTTTCTCAATGTTGCATAAATAAGGAAAGCTACACTGCCCAAGTCAAGAAAGCATCTCTACTCTACTCTCTGTTCAACAAAGGACCTCCAACGTTCATAATCATTTAATGCAAAGTTAGAACGACCATCTTATATCCAGAAGATAAAGAAAATATCTTTGCAAAGTGAAGATTGTGTCTCAATGGATCTTTTGTGGATAATTATAAAAGGAAGAACTTGAATATTGAAGAAGATATGAGAAAGAAAGACAACCATTGACTGAGAATACTCAAAACAGAAAGAATCACCCGTGCTGAAAGCTCTCATATACTCTGATATTCTTCTCTCAAATTACAAACCATTTAGAGAAGATCACACTCTGCAATCTATCTGATCCTAATTTCGTACTCACCCTTTGAAGTGTTAATTAAACTGTTGATTCTCATTTCTGTAATATTGAAACTATGCTTCAAAACAACTCTCTCTCTTAGAGCCTGAAGAGGCTTGTTGAAAGAATACTTGTTGTTAAGTATGAAGAGGCTAGGTGTGCAAACAATACTTGTTGTTGAAAGACACTAGCTAGGTGTGAAACCAAGGAATAGATGTAACCCAAAGTTTGTGGGTGAACCAGGATAAATCTATGAATATTTTCTTCCTTATCTTGTTCTTTTAATTACAGTTATTTATTTACTGCTACTAATCTTTTGAGGAGTATTTGTAGTTGCTCTAAGTAATTCAGCTTGCTGAAACAAACGCCTGTGAAAAGCGTCTGACCTGCACTGAATTTGTTTTTTGCTAAGAAAAAATCTGATTTGCGAAAACACTATTCAACTCCCCTTCTAGTGTTGTTTTGTGCCATTTCAGTTGGTATCAGAGCTCAGCCTCTAGGTTGAGCACCTTAGAAGTGTAGAGGAAAATATTTTGGAAGATGGCAAGTGAAGCAAGCTCAAGCAACAATGTGTACAATCAGGGTACATATCTCAACAGACCTCCCAATGTTCAGTGGAAAATATTACAAGTACTAGAAGAGTTAAATGAAATTTTCATAGAATCAACTGATATGGATCTTTGGGATATTATCTCTTAAGGACCTTATACTCCCACTGATGAGAATGGAATTGCTATTCCAAGGAACATATGGTTAGCTGATCAAAAGAGTATGGTTCAGCTGAATGCTAAGGCTAAGTATCTTCTTGTATGCTCTCTCAACAGATCTAAATATGATAAAAATAGTAGCTGTGAAACAGCTAAAGATATATGGGAAAGATGTGAGGAATACTATGATATGGATACTATTGTCAAAGAGACCTCTGAGGAAGAATCTGTAAATGATGATCATAACAATCCCTCTTCAAGTATGCTGAAGGATAAACATATACATGATGATGATGAAGATGAGGAAATTTCTGAAGCTACAAGGAAAATGAGAAAGTTCTATAAGAAAGTTAATTCCAGAAAAGCAGCCTTCAAAGCAGTAGGTGATAGAAGACCACCAATAAAGAAGATAATCACTTGGGAAGATCTTGACAAAGAATCAGATGATGACTTCAAACGTCTTATAGGAGACACTGATTAAGATTTTGAGGTAAATTCTGAACTTGAGGATTTACAAGATGCCTATCATGAACTTCTCATTGAATCCAACTGCTTTCTTGATAAATTCCAATATCTTAAGAAAAAGTATGTAAAGAACACAAAGGAGCATGAATGGAAAAATCTTGAGATTGATGAGCTAGTCAAAGAAAACAGAAAGCGGAAAGCTGAAAAGCTATGAGTTGAGCTCATTAATGAAACACTACAATCTGAAGAAGTGTTAAACTTCAACAGAAATTAGAAGAGCTCTCTAATGATCTTGCTAGATTTGTCAATGACAAAAATAATCTGATAACACTTCTTGGCAGTCAGAAAGTTAGCCTTGATAAAACTGGCATAGGATACAATGAAGAAAATCATAATAAAGTATCTGAAGAGTTCTCATATAACTTGAAAAATCCTAACAAAACTCTTTCTAAATCTTCATATACATTTTGTGTTAAATATGGACATATCACGTCCAAGTGATTTCATAAAAGGAAAGCCAAGTCTTCACTGACTCATTCATCTAACAAGAAAGGACCGAAGAAGGTATGGGTTCCAAAACATCTTATTATTGCTATTGCAGATTTATTGAGCAGGACTAAGAAGACTCCAATCATAGAAGTTGGAAAATGGACTTTCACAACTCATAATCAGAAGAGAATTTACATTCCAAAGCTTCCAACTTAATGAAGAATATCTCAAAGGCTTGAAGATGGAAAGCAAGAAAATGTTAGTGATTTAATACGACAAATCACTTACAAGTAAGTATTCAAACTCGTTCTTAAAATTTATAGTTATGTGTATGTTTGAATAATCCTTCTGATGTGTTAAACTGTGTCTGAGATGATGTGTACCTTTTTAAACTGAGAAAGGCTTATATTATTCAAATATTAAAAGTTAGTGGGAATTTGAAGAAGAAAAAGCTTCCCTTTCCCTGGGCTCATTTTTCACTCTCCAACTGTCACATCATAAAGTCTTTTCTTTTTAGAAATCTCCCCACCTTCTTCAAACCTTTCACCTTTAGACTCTCTCTCTTTCTCGTGCTCTCTGCATTCGTCGGCTTCTCTCTCAGAAAAGCCCTAACCTTTCTCCTTCATACCTCATGGCACCCAAAAAGACAACAAGCAATGTCCCTTCTGTCAACAATATGGATGAAAGTGAGGTTAGAAGGAAAGTAGTGAAAAACACTGTAAATTTTGAAGAAATCAGGAACGTTGGGTTAGACGTCTCGTCAGAAAGTGAGTGGCAGGATGGACAAACTTCTTCTCCATCAGTGAAAACACCTATCCACAAAGATTAAGTGAGTTCTGGAAATTGCCTCGGATAGTCAGTACAATGTTTGTGGTAAGCATTGATGGTAATGTCAATAGCACAAGACACCACTTTGACACCAAGGACCTTGAACAAGCTACGTGTTGCGCAAGGGAAGGTGCAGACTATAATGACTCTTGGGGATACACAATCAACAAGGATGATGTAAACATTGCTTTGTTTGGATCATCTCTAGTTGATAGCTCCTCTTCTTAGAACCTCACCCCTAAAGCAAGATTCATACATTTGCTTCTGACAAGGTGTGTAACACCAAGGAGAACGCAAAGAAACAATCTTACAAAATCAGATAAGTTCACTCTTTATCATCTTATTCTTCACATAAAGATTGATATAAATGAGCTGATTCTGAGTCACATGAAGAAGACAACTAATTTGAAGAACAAAACATCATCTCTGATGATGTGATCCTAGGAAGCACAACCTTAATGGGCCAATGGGGGCAAATCAACTTTGAAGCAAATCCAAATCAAACCTGTTTCACCATTTTGACTGTTTCTTGAGTTGTAGATGTTCGATTGAAGTGATCTTGGATGCGTTGGAAAGCTTAGAAGATTATCTAAAATTATTATTGTTGACTCAAGAGATGATTCGGTGTCTATCATGACTAAAATTGGGCTACAAGTTTAGCACAAATTTTGTACAGGTTTTGATTTAGTTAGGCTTGTAATTGGACTTAAGAGTGTTCCAAGCCCATTAGGACTTAGAGAGGTGCACTTCAAGTTAGACTAACTTGCACCTTAAGTAAGAGTAACTTGCACTTCAAGTTAGACTAGCTTGCACCTTACGTAGGATGAGCCTATAAATAGGCTTCATGTAAATCATTTTACAAGTTTGAATACAATTGAGTTTTTTCACACTTGAGATTTCTAGAGAGAGTTGAGAGTTCTCCTCTTCTTGGTTCATGAGTTGAACCATTGATTCTTATCTTGAATTTCCATATTCAAGTGAATCTTCATTGGCTTATCAAATTCAATCTTCTTCTCCAAGAAGAAACACTTTGTGGAGCCATTCTCCTTCTTCTCTAGCTCTTCCATTTTCTATTTTGTTCTTTAATTCTTGCTCTTTAATTCATGTCATTTACTTCTTGCAATTTACTTTCTAGTTCATATATCAATTGTTACTCTCTCCTACTCTTTTTGTTTCTCTTGATTTTTCACTTGAAGATCAAGCTTCATATCAATTGTTCTTGAATTGTGTTTGATCTCTAATTTTGAAACAAATAGATCAAAGAAGATCCTAAAATGCTTAGTGAACAATCCTTGATCACATCAAGTGGTATCTAGACCTAGATCTTTGATCTTCAATTGTTTTGAATTTTTGATCAATTTTCTTTTTCAAAATCTATGATAATCTTTGATTTGGAGCTAAAGTCATAATGAAAAATTCATTAGTTGTGGCACCATTTACCACATGAATTGGATGATGAAAAGTATTTTGAATCCAATTGTGGTCATTGATCTAAAATTTGAAATGTGTTTGAATTGATCTTGCTTGAATTTTTGGTGAAAATTTTTCTTCCCTCCACATTTTCACTCCATTTTAGGTGCCAACTATTCCATGTGCTCTTCCATTACATGTGATTTTGGTTGCTTCTTGAAAATTCAAGCATAGGTCTATTTGCCTTACTTTGTGAGTTTGAACAAATTCAAAATTCAAATTCAAATTTCAATTCACGATAGTAAGATTGATTCAAATTTTAATTAAAAGTGCTTCAATGATTTCAAATTTTTAGAACCTAATAGATCTTCATGAAATTCAAATTGTGGAAATGATGTGTTTATCATCCACTTGAATGAAAGATCTAGGTATCTAATTACTCGATTTGTACTCATTCACTTGGAAATTATTTTACACTACTTGAATTGTTCATATTTCCAAGTATTACACCAATTATGTTCAAATTTGTTCATGATTGAATGATCTTTTTGTAAATTCGAAAATTAAGTGTAATTGCTGTGAAATTGTAATTAGAAAAAGTCAAGTGACTGAAGTTTAAAAAAAATAAAAAAATAAATAAAAAATCTGGTGTAAAAAGAAAGTGAGCCAAAATTGTAAATATACAAAGTTTTGGGGCAAAAGTGCAAATTCTGGAAAATTCCAGCAAAAGGTAAAAGACTTGCCACCATTCCACATGCTTGTATTTGTATAGATCCTTCACAAATTGGTGTAGCACATTTCACATTGATCATTAATTGTTCATCAACACTTTGATTAAATCTGAATTACAGTTTGTTGAACTCTTTCAACTTGCCTTCTTCATATCAATTTGAGTATGTAATTCTTCTTGAACCTTTTCTTGCTTGTCTTCTAAACTCTATTAGTTTTGTATTAGTTGTTTTCAAATTTCTTGACCTCTTTGAATTGATTGCCTATTGGTTGATTTGTCATTTATTTAATGAAGACTAATTGATTGAGAATCTTGTTTCAATTTGTAGATTTTTGTAGTGATGGTGCTTTGTATCTTCGGTCGCTAAACACCATTTTTTGTAGTGACGGTGCTTTGTAACTGTTTCCTAGCTTTACTTAGATTTTCACACTAATTTTCACTCTAATGATAGAAGCCAAGTAGCAACTTAGATTCTTAACTTGCTACCATTATTTCAGCTTTTACTGTTGCGGTTTTAGGAAGTTTTTGTGTCATCATTTGTGTAGCAGAACAAACTCCGCTTCTACAGTAGTGTCACAAAACCCAGAGGAACCCTAGCAAGGATATAGGAAAGAAAAACAGAACCTTGTTTCTTTGGGATGTGTGGGATTTTAAAATTGAAGCTTGAAAGCTTTAATATTCAAGTGGTTCAAGCAAAACTTGAGCTCAAATTCTCAAACCACTTTTTATTTTAATTGGATTGCAAATCTGATTTTAGTTTCTCGTAACTTTTACACATTCTCTGCAATTAAATGGTGATGGTTTTCATTCTGTGGCTACTAAGGAATTTGTGGTTGATGTGATTTGAATTTGTTTCTGGAATGGTAATAAATTAATGGAAGTACAAATGGAATATTTGTGGTTATTTGATACTGTACAACCATGGATTTGCAGTTTTGTAATGTGTGATAGTGCTAGGATCTTCAAGGGTGAACAATTTAATGTGTATGTTGTATGCATCCCATCCTTGTACTACCTCTAGTTTTGAATGCATTTTATATATACCTGGAAATTGCTGATAGTGGTACATATTTATCCCTTTGCCTCGTTTGAACTATTTATTTGTTGCATTTTCAGCTAAAGGCCTGACATGATTTAGCTGTGTTTAACCATCAAAATTTACGTTTTTTGTATGATTTTATCTGACTTTTTTGTTGTTGTCTTTTTGTACCTGGAGAAGGTATTCTATCAAAAAATTGTTGTCGTTGCTATATATAGTGATTTATTTATTTCAATGGCTAACCATGATTTGATACTTGGTCAAGTTTAATACTTTAGTAAAAGTTATTGGTTCAAGAATTCCTTATTTTGTATTAAGACACTCAATATATAGACGTCAGATTCTAAGAGATCTATGCAGCCAATTAAAAGTTGAAAAAGAAGAAATGTGCAAAGTCATATACCATTGATAATTCATTTTTAGTCTCCAAGCTTATATACATCCCAAGTCACTCAACCTCAACCTCATTTATTCATTCAACCTCCTTCTCGGCCGCAACCTCAATTCATTCAACCTCAACCTCAACCTCAACCCCCACCTCGATCTCGACCTCGGCCTCAATCCACCCAATTTCATCCTCAACCCACTCAACCTCCACCTAGATCTAGACCTCAACCTCAATCCACCCAATCTCAACCTCAAAACGCTCAATCTTCTTCTAGTCAAGTTAGTGGAGGCAATACTAGAACTAAAATCACGATACTAATTGAAGGGGATAGGTGAGTTCTTTTAATGTATTAGTATATGATACGAATTGTTATTATTCTGATCTTTTAATTATTCATCGCTTTTTATTGTCTTACATAGGTTTGATCAACACAAGTGAGTAGTTGCGACATTGCTTCAATCATACGTTCTAACTTGGAGGAGGCAAAACCATCAGGGAATAAGCTATCTAATGATCAACGAGATTCATGGTTTAAACTGTTTGAAGTGATCAAATTTAAAGCTTTGATTAAAATGATTCTATTTTTTCGTATTGTTTTAAAAATGTACCTAATAATCATTTTATTCAATCTTGTCAAAACCAATGTAGTCAAAGTTTACATGGCCACCTGAGTATAAGAACATGGTGTGATGCAATTTTGAGAAAAATGGTTCAGCTAAGATTGATCCAGTTAATGCAAGAAGCTCGTAAAGATTGACATCAAAGACCAAAGTGGATGGGAGAGGGGGTGTGGGCACAATTGAAGGCCTCATCGCTTGCATTGGAAGAGAATGGTATTATTAATTTTCTATTGTATTTTATAATTTAGTTTTCAAAATTAATAATATTTAAACTTATTTTATCAATTACAGAACGAGGCAAAAGGGACAGATGCAACATTGACTGAGTCTTATTTTCGTAATCATCCGAAAAAAGATCAAAGTTGGGTGGGTGTTCATGCTAAATCTGCTTATGTGAGTCTTAATTTTTTCTGAGCACTCAGTATGACTAAGAATCATGGTTTTCTTTTTTTTTTGTAGAAAATTGAAATCATGGTACTACCGCAGTGTCTTAACTGAGAATCAAGCTAATTTAATCAGTTTTAAAACAATTTTTTATACTATAGAGCCCAACTTCAACAGCATATAAGTACAGTTTTGAGCACCAAAAGCTTGTTGAGGAGAAACCTTGTTGATTTACTGAATAAGTTAGCCAAGAGTAGAAGTCAAGCCAATGTGGTTGAAAGAGGCTTAGTGGAAAATGATTATAATGAATGGTTGAAAGACTTGAATGATTTTGGTCGAATTTGGTTCTCATAGTGTAAATGTGTTTTTTTGTAACACCTCCCTTAGCGCTACATAAAAACTTACTCATCCATAAGGAAAATAAAAACAGAAAACAATTTGTTGGTTGCTTTCGAAAAATAACTCGTGTAATTTTCTATAAGTCATGAAAGTGGGTGTAAAAAATTTTCTTTTTTGATATATACAAACATCATCCCAGTAAAACAACATTCCACCAAACTTAATAACAACACATTTACTCAAAAGATAAGTATATTCCTGATCATACTTTAAAAAATTCGTAAATGAAATGTCATAGACATAACAGTAATCCAAGAAAGGCTCTCAGAGCCATAATACAGAAAATTATGACCTCTTCCAAAATAAAATTTGACTCGATAAACTATATAAGCTGGTCGTACTATGAGGCTCTTACTGGAAAAGACCCAATGGTTATTCCAGTTAATCAACTTTCTCCAAAAATCGGGATGAATCCCTCAGAGTGGGGCAGAGAACCCCTTTGCATCATCCGTACACGCAAATAGGATACCACAAATAGAAACCAAATAGAAATAATGCAAAGGTGAGATACCAACATATGAGTTTTACCGTGATAACTACATGCACGACACAGACAACAACAGCATGTACACATATGCACTTCACATAAATTATCAGAATAAACAAGATATTATAAACAATGGGATTCATACTGTAACATCCCGTTTTTCAAGTATATGATTAAGAGGTGAATTAAGCATGTTTAACTATTAGATAATGTTTACTATGGTACACTACAAAAAAAAGGTTATTTAGCGACCGAATTTGTTGGTTGCTGTTTGCGACCGAAATGGCGACCGATTGTAGGATCTAAATCAAACACTGATTAGAGTTGATATTGCGACCGAAATAGCGACCGAAATAGAGCGTAGCTGAGTTATCGGTCTCTATTTTCGGTCGCAAAATAAAGGAAAGTAAAACTCATAAATTTATGACTTTTTAGCGACCGAAATGGCGACCGAGTTAAATGCAACGGTTAAAATTAAGTTATCTTTTGCGACCGATATTAAATCGGTCGCTAAACGGCGCGTAAAAAATTAAAATAGAGCGTGTTAGCGACCGAATTTTAAATCGGTCGCTAAAATTATGAATTCAAATTTCAAACTAACCATTTTAGCGACCGATTTATTAGATCACTAAAACTAAAATCCCTAAATCGCAATTTCCTTCCTCTTTTCCCCCATTTCTCTCTTTTCCTCTCTTCCTCTCTTCACATGCAACGCCGCAGCAGCCCCTCGCATGCCACCACCTCCTCTATCGCCACCACCGCAACGCAACCACCACCACTCTGCACCTCCTCCCTTTCCATTCGCCTCTCCCCATTTGGCCTCCCTCTTTCCCTTTGCCCCATATCCGCCACCACCCCTCCTCCCTCCTCTGGCCACTGTTTGCATCGGCAAAGCCACCACCGCAACGCCACCATCAAGGTAAGTTAAACCCCCTTCTTCCTCTCCACCTCTCCCTCTCTCTCTCCCCATCGTGCACAACCCCCTCCCCATCTCCCTGTTTTTCTCCTCTTCTCTGACTTCTTTGGTTTGTGTTTTCAGCTCTCCCCCACTCTTTGCATTGGTGACTGATTGTGACTCCATTTCTCTTCAAAGCGTAAGCTTCCATTTCTCTTTATTTACTAAACCCTACACCCTAAATTCTCTATTGCTTCCACTGCCCTGCTATCATATTCTGTTATGTCAAATTACTCAATTGTTGTTGTGTGGATTTTGATCAGCACATTCATGCTTGCAACAACTTGTTTATGTGTTGTGTCAGTATTTATCAGTTAGGCGTAATGTATGTAAACATAAGTCAGTGTCAATGTGAATTTGGGTTGTTTGCACATTTGAAAAATTGAGTTTTATACTTAAGGATTTAATTAGAAATGAGACTGTAGTAATTGATTTATGTTTTAAATATTGTAATGTTAAAACAGTGTTCAAAAGAGTTAATGTGATTTTGATTGTGTCATTCGTATTGATTTAAGCCAATATGAGAAGGGATTAATTTTTAAGGCTACTGTGGTAAGAGTAAAGGAGTTGAAAAACTCAAACCGATTTTTGGCAAAACACATAAATAACAATTTTTTTGCTTCTATCCATAAGTGAGTTTAGGACTCAAAATGGGTTTGCAGTCATGTTTGAACATATAAACAAAGTTCATCATTACATTGATGTTTACAACAACTTACTTTGTCCGGAAATTTGGTGCAATCCATTTTACTGAGTACTGAGATGAGAAGCTAAGAATACGCCAAAAAGATAGATAGATTTATATATTTTGAGTAGCTTCAGCTTCTTCAAACTTCATGAACTGATGTTAAAGGTTAGTAGTAATTCAACTTTTTGGTGCACAGATTATGTTTGTATATATATATTATTGCTATTATTATTTTCAACGTGCTCTTCCTTGTCTCTTTGGTTAGAGACTTAGGTAGGAGGATCAGTTAACCATGTGTGTCTTTTGTTGTTGTAAGTTGAGTATGCTTACTGCTTGGTGCTTTGGATTATATGCTTTAGTTAGGTATATCTTTATTTGTGATTTTTCCCCATGTTTGTTAACAGAGACACATGATTGTTTAATGTTAAGTGAGTGACTTAAGGTCATAATGATTTATTAATTAAAGCATAGACAAAAAAACATTAGATTGGGCAACTATTCCTATGGAGGGGGATAGATGGGTATAGAGGTGTACTTTGGAAAAAGTTAAACTAACACGGTGATGTGATATTTCTATATGTTACATTTATTTTGGGAAGTAAGGGATTACTTAAGAAAAAAGGAATCACTTGATTCTGATAGATAACACTCGTACTAAGTTGTAAGTTGTTCTAAATTTGTAACCGCATATTATTGATTCTATTTTATATTAATTTATGTGTTTCTAGTCTTATAAATAGTTGTACTGGATTATGTATATATAGAATAGTGATTTGATTTGAAAGGACTAATTTCATTTATGCACGATAGGTCCTTGTTGTCATATTCTTCTACTCTCTGTTGGCTTCGGCTCCTCCCCTTATCCTTACTCGGTTGTGTTTTCTCTCTCAGGTAAGTTCTCTGAACACTCAGTGTAATGTATTATGTGAATTATCATGTTGTTTGGTAGTGGAGAACTGAGCTCAATAGGATGTGATCTTGTCTGATTGTATGCTGATAATTTAATGTTTGTGCATGTGTCTGTCAATATGTGTTGTTTGTTAGTGGAGAGCGGAGCTCAATAGGATGTGATCCTGTCCGAAAAGCGGGATGCTGGTTGTGTGCTGATAATTTAGAAATTATGCATGTGTTTGACAATTAACTGCTACTTGTTAGTGGAGAGCGGAGCTCAATAGGATGTTTGCTACAATATTTTATCTAAGTTTGTATTGATTTACGCTGCAATTTATATAAGCTCAACAATGTTGCAATATTTATAGGTTAATGGTTTTATTTTCTGTTAGAGTTAATAATTAATTTACGAAAGCCTTAGTTTCCTATTTGAGACTCAATATTAATGAGCATGCGTAACTTATCAAGGTATGTATGCTCAATGTATTGAATCTTGAATTGTCCAAGTGGGACAGTTTGGGAAAAATCTTTTTCACACTCGTACAATAGTCATTTTCATGTTCAAATGCCTTATATATATACTTGTTGAAATCTCGGTCTGATGCATTTCCTTTTGTTCTCCTGGTGCATACTTGATCGCGGTGATGCTCACCGTGCTCGAGTCGTGTACTTGGAGACCGATGGGAAATGCTGTCGAAATTTTCTTAAGCATAAGGTATTTGAATAAGGGAATAACTATTATTAGCCGAGTGTGGTAAAGGTTTCTTCTCGAATGGGATAGGTTCATACCTTGTCAAAAGAACGAGATTGATGGAGTTATTAGAATGCACCGTAATATATAAGTGTTAATGTTTTTTTGGTCAGGCTATTTAATTGCCTGCAATGGATATTCGGGAGAATCGGAAATGGATGTATCGTAGGTTGGATCGGAACAAACGTCTTAGGGAAGAGTACAGAGTTGGAGTGGTGAGTTTATAGAGTTTGTTGTTAGCCAGGAGAGATTTATACGGCTGGGCGGTGATCATTTGAGGTATCCTTGCAAAAGATGCAAGTGTCAATCTTTCAAAAGCATGGATGGAGTTGTAGCCGATCTTTATGAGAAGGGCTTCATGCCTGATTACTATTGGTGGAGTAACCATGGTGAGACGTTGCCTTATTTAAACCCGATTGTGTTTGAAGGTTCGTACTATGGAAGTGGTGACCGGAGGGAAGAATTGAATCCATACGAGCAGATGATAATGGATCATGCTGGACCATCGGTTGGTGT
Source organism: Sophora flavescens (assembly GCA_030762895.1). Taxonomy (NCBI): domain Eukaryota; kingdom Viridiplantae; phylum Streptophyta; class Magnoliopsida; order Fabales; family Fabaceae; genus Sophora; species Sophora flavescens. Next base: position 87,669,891 of record CM061066.1, read on the forward strand.
TGTACTAGAAGAAGATGGGGGAGAAGATGGTGGAATGGGTTCCCAATACATAGAGGAGAATCCGAATCCCGAAGCTCAAAGATTCTATGATATGCTGAGTGTTGCACGATCTCCATTATGGGTAGGATGTCGGGAGTACACGGAGTTGTCGATGTGCATGGAATGGTTGAGTATCAAATCTGACTACAATATGCAAGAAGGCTGTTTTAATCGCCTCACCAGGTCAGTGTCCAAGGCGTTGCCAAAAGACAATCAGATGTCTGCTAGTTTTTATCATGCTAAGAAGTATGTGGAAAATTTGGGTCTGGGGTGTGTGAAAATTGATTGTTGCCCGAATGGATGTATGTTGTACTATAAGGATGATTCAGCGGAAAGCATAACATGTTACCGATTTTGTGGTGCGGATCGGTATAAGACAACCACTAGGATGGGCATTGAGAAGAAGAGGTCGCTAAAAAAGATGTGGTACTTTTCGCTCGTGCCAAGACTTACAAGATTGTACTCTTTGATGACCACTGTAGCTCACATGAGGTGGCATAGTGAGCATGAGAGGGAGCAAGATGTGTTGTGTCATCCATCTGATGGAGAAGCTTGGAAGCATTTTGATAGGGTTCATATGGCATTTTCGCAGGACCCTCGGAATGTCCGATTGGGGTTATCTACTGATGGATTTAAGCCTTTTGGGCAGGCTGGAAAATCATACTCTTGTTGACTGGTTATCCTGACTCCGTACAATCTTCCCCCGGGGATGTGCATGAAGCGGGAGTTTATGTTCCTAACAGTCATAATTCCGGGTCCGTCTAATCCAAAAGGTAAGATTGATGTGTACTTGCAGCCGCTGATAGATGAGTTGACGATGCTGTGGAATGATGGTGTGTTGACATATGACGTATCTTTGAGGCAGAATTTCATCATGAAAGCAGCTTTGATGTGGACGATCAACGACTTTTCCGCCTATGGGATGATGTCGGGTTGGATGACCGCGGGGAAGCTTGGATGCCCAATATGTATGGAGCGATCGAAGGCATTCATTCTTAAAAACAGTCGAAAGATCTCATATTTTGATTGTCATCGTCAATTCCTTCCAGAAGATCATCCTTATAGGCGGAACAAGAATGCATTCAAGAAGCGTTGTGCGGAGACAACACCGCCTCCACCACGTTTGACTGGTCCTAATGTATGGCATAGAGTACAGTACTTACTGCTCGTCCATGAATCCCAAGGAGAACATATTCCTGATTATGGCGTCAACCATAATTGGACAAAACAAATTATATTTTGGAGGTTTCCGTATTGGAGGATGCAGCTACTCCGTCACAACATTGATGTCATGCATACTGAGAGGAATGTGTTTTTGAATGTGTTTGACACTGTGATGGACATCAAGGGGAGGACAAAGGATACAAATAAAGCTCGATTGGATCTGACTGAAATTTGTAATCGGAAGGAGCTTGAGTTGCAGGACGGTGGTCGTGGCAGACTTATCAAACCGAAGGCAAGTTATACACTAAGCAAAACACATAAAGTGGTCGTCTGTAAGTAGGTTAAAGAACTAAAGTTACCAGATGGGTATGCTTCCAATCTGGGTAGATGTGTTGACATTAAGGAAGCAAAGTTACATGGAATGAAGAGTCATGATTGCCACGTGTTCATGCAACGGTTGCTTCCAATTGCGTTCGACGCGACACGAAGCAAATTTGGAACCCACTTGTTGAGCTTAGCCACTTTTTCAGGGAGCTTACATCGACAACACTAAATGTGAATCAATTAAAGGATATGGAAGTCAAGATACCCGTTTTGTTATGTAAGCTGGAGCAAATCTTCCCAGCGAGTTTCTTTGATTCCATGGAACACCTGCCAGTTCATCTACCTTACGAAGCAAGAGTTGGTGGCCCAGAAACTAGTAATTATTTGTATTGTATCCCTCTTTAATAGGTTCCTGCACTCCCTTAAACACAAAGTCAAGAACAAGGCACGAGTGGAGGGTTCCATTTGTGAAGCATACTTAGTAGAGGAGACTTCCACTTTTGCCTCTTATTACTATCCTGACGAAGTTAACACGAGAAGGACAAGGATGCCTAGAAACGTTGATTCGGGCGAAGGAAGTTCAACTAGTCCTCCTATATCAATATTCAACTATCCGGGCAGATTTAGTGGCAAACCAAAAGGATATTTCTTGGAGCAGCGTGACATTAATGCTGCTCATCTGTATATCCTTCAAAATTGTGAAGAGGTGGCGCCATATTTAGAGTAAGTTTCTACAATGTCTTTTATAAGTTCAATTGACATTTATGATTATTAATCGTCCTGCTGTTAATCTCCCATATGTAGGATGTACGACAATTTTCTAAGGGATCTCCAACCTGACATTTCAAATGATCAGGTTGATCGAGAAATTACTTCTCACTTTGCTACGTGGTTCAGTAAATATGTAGGTTAAGCATCTTCATTTGTTGCATTACATTTTATCTCCTTAAATATATAGCATGTATAAGAATAATATAATATTTGATTTTTTAGGTACTAGATCCAGAAAACAATGTTCAAAATCCATTGTTGACAAATTTGGCATGGGGACCTAACAGATAGGTTACATCTTGGAATACTTATATTGTAAATGGATATAAATTTAACACAAAAACATGGAATGAAGGAATGCAGTCGTGTAACTATGGTGTTTGTGTGCGAGCCACTGATTGGTTTGATCCTACTCTTGACGTAGGGACAAAAATCGATAAAAAATATGGTATTGTTCAAGTTAGGCTGTCTCGAAGGTATAATAAGGCGTACGACCCATTCATTTTTTCATAACAGGCAGATCAGGTTTATTACTCGCCATATCCCGAAGGACATCAAGGCTGGTTGGGTGTTATTAATATAAAGGCTCGCAGTATAATTACTGATAATGTAATCAACCAGCCTGAAAAAGATGCTCCATACCAAGATGATGAGTTTTCAAGACCCCACGTACCGTTGCAAATCACGCCGGACATTATTGTTAATTCTCTGGCGGACATTTCCGGAAATGGGGAAGAAGTTGAAAGAGAGTTATTGGATCAATCCGAGTTGGACGCATCTAGCGAAGACACATTCCGATCAAGTGAGACTGATGAGAGTGAGGGTGAATTTAGTGACGGAGATTCTACTTAGGTAATTTATTTATGTCATAATTCATTGTGTAAATGTCATTATACTTAGGTCATTTATTTTTGTATTATTTACACTGTTGTGTAATCATCTTTTCATTTTTTACACAGATGGCAGATTCCTCTAGAGGTAGGGGTCGTCGTGGAGGTCGTGGCAGAGGTCGTGTTGCGAGAGTCCCTTTGCCGGCCGACCCACAACCTTCAGATCGAGACCACCCTACCAGCACCTTTGTGGACGGGACACCTCAGGGTGATGGAGTTGCACCCCCTACCCAGCCTCATGTGGTCGGGACACAGGCTGCGCCCCCATCATCCACACCTACGACAGGACCATCATCATCATCGGGACAGGAGAGTCGTGGTCCATCCGACAGGAGGATTCTTCTTATCCCCAGGGAGGATAACGAGTAAGCTAATTTAATTTTTTTAATATATATAAAGTATCGTTAATTTCTATCTACTTGTTTTTTAAATTTATTTATAAAATTTATTAATGCTCTAATTTTGCTGCAGCTTTCTGCCCGCGAAGGCCCTTTCTGATTCGATATCGAAGATCCTGCGATGCAAGTTTGATGGTCCATGTCCTACATGGAAGGCCATCCCAGGGGGCCATAGGGATCAGTTGTTTCTAGAGTTTAAGGTAACAATTTATTAAGTTATTTAAATTAAATTTACATTATATATATACACACACACACACACACACACACACACGAATTTCCTAACAACTGTGCGTTGCAGAAAGAGTATAGGTGGGACATAGCTTTAGAGGGTCTCGTTAGGGACATATTTGAGCATAAAGGCTCACTGGTCATGAAGAATCTGACGAACAAGCTGAGGAAGGGTCAGAATAAGGGGAAGTGGGTGGATCCTGAGATCTGGAGGCAGCTGGACCAGTACTGGGCTACTGAGAAGTTCCAGGAGATCCATGCCACAGCTCGGCATAATCGAGCATCTGATGGTGGCGCATGTGCTTGGACCAGCGGGTCTAAATCAACCGCCGCCCACTACGACGAGCTGGTAATACATTAACCTTTTGACTTATTATACTATTTAATTAATTAGTTTTCATTTTTAATTATTCTTATGAATTTAAGATTATATTTTTCTGTCCAAAAGCACAGAAACAACGGGCCCCCACTGCTATGGAGTTGGTGGAGAGGACGAAGAAGTTGAAGTCGGGGACATGGGTCAACGACAAGGCCCGTAACTATGCTGTAAGCAAAAAAACAATTTAGTGTTTACTTGTAATTTATTATAAATGATTTGTTAATATTGATTATAATTTTAACTAAATTTCTTCAACTATACTTTGTAGGTGGGCTTCAACGAGAAGAAGGACGATGCCATATCACGTGCCTCACAGTCACAAGATGAGGCCTTGACTGATGATGGGCCCAGCTCTCCTATCTCCGTCAATGATAATGCCATTTATTTGGAGGTCATCGGGGGAAGGAACAAGAAGGGGCACGTGTATGGCCTCGGACACCTGGGAGGCGAGTTTATCGCTTCATCATCCGGCACGCCTGCTCCTTCCTACGCCGATACCATCCCCCAGGAGCAGTTCAACCAAATACAGGACACCATCACGCAGCTGAACGCGGAGCTTCGGGGGAAGAGTGAGATAGAGCAGCAGATGGCGAACCAGATTGCACATTTGACTCAGGCACACCAGCAGCTGATGCAGACGAGCATCGAGCAGGGCCAGACACTGCGGCTGGTGTTGGAGCAGATGAGGGTCCAGACTCCAGTTGCTCAGGGTGATGCTCTGATGGTTGTGTCGCCTGCTGTCGCTCCTCTAGTTCCACCGCCAGCTACTGATGCTGCTACTGCAGAGGACGATCAGATAGAAGACGTCGGTGGTACGGACGCTGAGGATGATTGGATTCCTCCACCCCCCCTTCATCATGACTGATTTTTTCCTCATATTTTTGACTTTAAACGATTCTTGTACGACACTGTGGATTATATATATATATATATATATATATATATATATATATATATATATATATATATATATATTCATTATTTCTTATGATTGTATATTTCATTACTAATTTGGTGTGTTTTATTAGTAATTTTGCTAAACTTTAAAGAAAAACAGAAAAAATTTATTATTTTAAAAATTAAATTTTAAAAAAATTAAATAAAACCAGTTTAGCGACCGAATTAGAATCCAATAATTCGATCACTAAACTTTAATTAACATTTACATATTGTGGTCTAGCGACCGAAAATCCGTCGCTAATATAGGTTAACAGCAACCAACATTGGCGACTGAACTAGCGAGCGATTTTCGACCGCTAAAAATGGTTACCCAAACAATGCGACCAACCTTGTAGCACCCGTTTTTTATTATTTAGCGACCGAAATTACGGTCGCCATTTAGCAACCGAATTATTATTTCGGTCGCTAAAAGCTTAGCGACCAGGTTATCAACCACCACCATAAATCGGTCGCTAATTCGGTCGCTAACTTAAATAGCCACCGAATTAGAATGTTTAGCGACCGAATATGCCGGTCGCTAAACAGTTATTTTTTTTTAGTGGTATGAGAAAGTTGTGTTTCAAATTTGAGTTCAATTGGACTTCAAACAAGATTAGAATATGATAAAACGTAAGAATCAGGGTTTGCTGGACAGCAAGGTGTGCCGAGCGCATGTTGGCAGCGCCGAGCACAGAAAATCGGTGATGCGTGTCACCCAGGCACGCAAGGAAGGACACGCGGCAATGAAAAATTTCACGCTGGAATATTTTGGCGGTGCATCGGGCCTAACTCGAAAAATTTTGAAAAAAAAAGATTTTTAAGAGGTAACTTAAGTTACCTCTGATGAAGCATACAGGGAAAAAAACCAGAACAAAACGAAGATAGAGAGAAGGAGGAGAGTTTAGAGAGAGAATTCGAGGCCGAGAACAATCCGTCCGTCCGATTTCGATTCCGACTATATTGTTGTGATCAGGGATGCGAGTACGACAAGTATCGAATATCGATTCTTCGATCTAATTGAGGTAATGCTCGAATCCCTCAGGCGTCGACACGTCGACATTGTCATTTCCTTCTTTTTTAATTCTTACTTTGATTCTAGCTCTGTTTAGAAAACTGTTGAAAGATTAGGATTTATGACATTGTCGGGACTCTGTCCATGTGTTAGGGAAAATTTTGGAACACCGAGGAGGCAACAACCTAGAAGTAGAGAGAGGAGCTTGTTTCACGGGGTTCGAGATGTTGGAACAAGTGTACACAAGGTTTGAAGATGGTTTGAGCAGTGAGTTACAGAGAGCAATGTTACCCTTGGTAATTTCCAGACTTCCAGAACTGATTGAAAGATGCACTGTAGTGGAAAGTCTTGATAAAAAGATCGAAGCCCGTCAACAATGGAAGGACAAAGGGCCAATCAGGAATCATCAGAAGAATATGGATGAAGGACTTCGCCAAGAGCAGAAACCATATGATCGCCCAAACCAGCAAACTGTGATGGTTGGAATGGAAGAACAAAGACCACTTACTTGTTTCAAATGTGGAGGAGCACACTTAATGAGAAATTGTCAGGTGAAAGATTTTGTATACTGTAAATGTGGTAAGACGGGACACTTTTCTCGGGACTGCAGACAAGGAGAAATGGGAAGACCAAATGGTGGACAGCAGGGAACACAATCTCAGGGAACATGACAACAAGTAAAGCGAACTCCAACAACGTGACGTGTGTTCACATTGAGACGAACTGAGGATTATCAATCATAAGCAGCGAGGTTTTGGTTGATGGTCTTTTGAAGTAGTCAGCAGCTTTCAGCTAAAACAAAGTTTTGAAGCTATAAGTTAGATATCTATATGTAGTTATGTTAAGGATGATGATGTATATATTATGATGGTATAATATGTAAATATGTGTGTAAAAAATATGGATTGACAAGTTGGTGTATGTTTAGGTTTTGATAAATAAAAATATATGAAACAGTAAAGATTATGCTATCGATAATTGTATTAGAGTACGTAGCGGGAGCATATGAAATTTTTGTATAAACCTACGACGTTGCATATAACCACCACTACATTTCAAGGATGAAACATCTTTTAAGGGGGCTGGTAATGTAACATCCCGTTTTTGAAGTATATGATTAAGAGGTGAATTAAGCATGTTTAAGTATTAAATAATGTTTATTATGGTATGAGAAAGTTGTGTTTCAAATTTGAGATCAATCGGACTTCAAACGAGCTCAGAATATAATAAAACGTAAGAATTAGGGTTTGCTGGACAGCAAGGTGCACCGGGTGCATGTTACAGTGCCAGGCACAGAAAAGCGGTGACACGTGTCACCCAGGGACGCAAGGAAGGACACGCGGCGCTGAAAAATTTTATGCTGGAATATTTTGGCAGTGCGTCGGGCCTAACTCGAAAATTTTGAAAAAAAACGATTTTGAAGAGGCTAGGTAACTTAAGTTACCTCTGATGAAGCATACAGGGACAGAAACCTGAACAGAGAGCACGTAGACAGAGAGAAGGATGATGGTTTAGAGAGAGAATTCGAGACTGAGAACAATTCGTCCGTCCGATTTCGATTCCGACAACACTGTTGTGATCAGGGCTGCGAGTACTACAAGTATCAAATATCGATTCTTCGATCCAATTGAGGTCATGCTCGAATCCTTAAGGCGTCGACACGTCGACATTGTCATTTCCTTCTTTTTCAATTCTTACTTTGATTCTAGATCTGTTTAGAAAATTGTTGAAAGATTAGGATTTATGACATTGTCGGGACTCTGTCCATGTGTTAGGGCAAATTTTGGAATACCGAGGAGCCTATTAGGAAGCGTGGCAGTAACCTAGGGGGAGAGAGAGGAGCTTCTTTCATGAGGTTCGAGATGTCGGTACAAGTGTACACGAGGTGACGGGGAATAAACCTTAATTATCGAGACAATAGGCATAAATTATGAACATTAACATGTGTGAGGATTCTCAACCCCCGTTGATTGTTGGTTGATAATATGATATGTGATAACATGCCTATTTGAGTATATGATGTATATTTAATATGTCGTTTATGCTTATATGATAACGTGCATAGGTGATGTATAGTTAATATTTTTATTGATGATATGATGATAAGTTCACTATGTGTTGTTGATATATATTGATGTGTGGTGAATTAATCTTGATGATATTTTGGAGATGGTTGATATGAATTTAAGTTGATAGTTTGAGTAGGAAATTATGATGTTATGGTGATATTAAGGTGTTAGATGGAAAAGTTGTGTGAAATTATGTGGTGATGACTGCATGTTCATATCATATCATGTTGCTGATCAACCTTGAAGGTATCCGTAATTGTTGTTGAGCGGGTATTAATATAAGGTTGATGGTTGTGATTGACTACAACGATAGTTGGACAGTTGTCACGGGAGGGCCGTATGGATAGCTTCAATAGTTGGTTGAGGGCCTGTCATACGAGGTCGGATCATACTTGTGTATATAACTGCAACAGACGTTTGAGTGGTTATTACACAAGGGAGGTGACCATATCGATTGCAACAGCCGTTTGAGTGGTCGTTAAGGTGGAGTCGTGTGAACAGTTGCTAACAGTTGAGTAATTGCCACTCGGGGTTGAGGTAGACTATCCGGAGTGACCAAGATGACGTAACTCATATTGGTAACATGGGAGCTAGTAACTCAACTACCTGACTTATGTTGTTATAGAATTGGCCAATCATGCATGCAGGACCAGTTATGCATTAGAATAAGTTATGATCCTAGTTACTGAGATATCGAGGTTGATTGGTATGACAATGATGTTGGGAGACGGTTGTACTTGTTTATGTACATGTTGATAAGTAGTATTTTATGCTATTTCCCCTTTATGATGATTAGAGTTTCTTAACTCATGTATATTTGTCTCTATGTTTCTGTTATGTTGATTCGGTTCGTTATTCGAAGATGAGATTTTAGCTAGTGCTGAGATGAGGAAGGTGATGAGAATGCTAACGTCTCTCACGAGGACTTTCAGAGTTGAAATTGAGTCTTTTATTAGTTATACCACGACCAGTGGAGTGTCTGTATTGCATATGCCTTCGCTTCCTTCATAACTCTGATATTGTATATATATATATATATATATATATATATATATATATATATATATATATATATATGTCTTGTTGTTTAAAATACATGTTGTAAATGTTTTAAATTTCTCATATTATTTTATTACAGGCATTTGCATTAGTGTGGCGCCCTGAACGGGGGTGTCACACATACCCGGCAGTCATTGCAATTTATAAAGTTACACAACACTTCAACATCCACCATCAAATCTTAATATTTGTTCTATTTACTTTTCTTTTCATTCATTTCTTTCTTTGTCGAGGCTTACCACTCACGACTATTCTTACTTAGACATCGAAATCGTTCATTCTCAACATAGGACACGCGGTCATATGTGCCAACTGGGACTCTAACCCACGACACATAACAGATATTCAACTGTGTGACTTGGGGCTCTAACCCACGACACACAACAGATATTCAACCGTGTGACTTGGGACTCTAACCCACAACACACACAACAGAGATTCAAATGTGTGACTTGGGACTCTAACCCACGACATACAACAAATAATCAACTGTGTGACTTGGGACTCTAACCCACGACACACACAACAGAGGTTCAAATGTGTGACTTGGGACTCTAACCCATGACACACAACAAATATTCAAATGTATGACTTGGGACTCTAACCCACGACATACACAACAGAGATTCAAATATGTGACACACAACATAGATTCAATTGTGTGACTTGGGACTCTAACCCACGTCACACAACAGATATTCAACTGTGTGACTTGGGACTCTAACCCACGACACACATATCAAAGATTCAAATGTGTTAACCAGGACTCTAACCCACAACACACCGAACTGAGATTCAAATATATTAACTGGGATTGTAACCCACAACACATTGAACATGGATTCCACTGTGCTAACTGGTACTCTAACCCATGACACATAAACAACAGATTCCAATGAGCCAACTAGGATTCTAACCCATGACACGCACAACATGTATTCAACTATGCCGACTGGGACTTTAACCCGCAACAGACATGACACATAGTCCACGTACTTAGTCATAGGAACACTAGCCCGACGTTTTCGGTTATCTAGGTCCTCACAACTTCCACTTACATAACTCAAAACTTCAAATTTTCCTCTCAAGCTTTTAAAGCATTATTCTCACTATAATTGAGCTCTGACCACTGTCAGGCTTTCAGTCAAATCAACAATCAACAATTCAATCCAGACATACAGATATACATAAACCACATACACAGTTATTTCATCGAATTTAAAACACACATCATACATAACCACAACAACCTTAATAGCACATAGTTACCAAAACCCCTCAGGTAAACTCCATTTACCTTTGAAGACAAGAGAAATATCCTCTTCTTGAAGCTCCAATTAGTTTCAAGAGTGCAAACTCTGCTCCACCAAACAAGCATAGCCACGTTCAACGTCCCAAAGACACAAACCAAGCATGATAACAAACAGACAATTCACCAAATCAATTATTCAACATCCATAACTTTAAATTAGCTTACTTACATACTTAATTTCACAAAACAAAACTAATCTCAACTAAAAATCAAATTTGGGGCTTTAGGGTTTATAGTACAAATTAGGGAAAAATGAAATTGTTTTAGGAAAATACTAATTTAGAGTCTCAATTGCGTAAAACCAGAATCAATTTCATGATTGTCACTAAATTACAAATTAGGGTTTTAGTAGAATTAGGGAAATATGAAATTAAGAGAAAAATTGTGAAATTACTTGGGGGAATTTGAAATTGACATATCCAATTTACAAGTAACCTCATCAATTTGGGGATTTAGAATCTAACTTAGAAATTATGGTTAGGGTTCCAAAAGTTTGTGAAATAGACAACTATAAACACGAGAAGGGGGGGTTGAATTGTGTTTATCAGAATTTAAGCAAAGTTGAAATCTTTTCGAAAACAGAAGCTACGTTTGGAATAGTGGAAGAATACAGGATGGACGGGTGACTTTTGGCAAACACACCACTTGATAGACGTACGAAAACTAAAGCAACTAAAGAGTTTAAGGAAAGAGAGATTGACACAGTTATTTATCCTAGTTCACTCTTCAAAGCAAAAAGCTATGTCCAGTCCTTGGTAGCACCAAGATTTATCTTCTATAACTGATCAGGTTACAGACTCAAGTATTGTTTGCACATCTAGCCTCTTCAGGCTCCAAGACAAGTATTCTTTGCACACCTAGCATCTTCACGCTCAAGACAAGTATTCTTTGCACACTTAGCCTCTTCAGGCTCACTCATGTTTGTTTGAGAGATTTGGTTTGTAATAAATACAACTTCTCACAGACAGATCTTTCACTAACACTCAGAGAGTGGTTTAAATGTAAAGTTTAGGAAAGTCTGCGTAATAACTTCAAATGATTGAAGAATACAGAATGAAAGAATGAAGATATTAATGCGTAGAGTAATGGCTCTTTGATGCTATGTGTATTCTCTCATCTATGTGCTTCATCTTCAATGACTTATGTATTTATGGCCTTCAAGCATTTAGGATTCGTTGAGACATTCCCTCAGATGTTGGCTTCAAGCAGAACTTCATTAAATGCAATAGAGTCATTCTAGGCAGCCATTAATGCAATAGGAACGTTGGTTGTACTCTAACATGAAGGATCATGGCTTTATGCATCGTGATACAGCCATATCAGAGTTGTGCAGAGAGTTTTTTGTACTTTACTGAGTACAATTCCCTTTTCGTGTAAGGACCATAGGTGCTAGGGAATAAAGCATGTTGGAAGCATTCTTTAACTGGTCTTTGGTTCTGATATCCGAGGTTGCTTGAGAGAGTAACTTCTGACTTTTCTTGATTCTGGTTCTTGAAATAAGATTCTGATAATTCTAAGAGAATTCAAGTTCGTAGGATAAGCGCGTCCATCTTGAAAATAGCTACGTCCATCTAGCCATTTAAGATTTTACATTCGGGCTAGTAGACGAGCTCCAAATGCTATGTCATTGGACGGATACTCCTTTAACTGGTTGAACGTAACCTAGTAGACGAGCTCCATATTAAGGACTCTGCAAGTCCAAAGACTTGTGTGGACGAGCACTTCTGTTACCCTAGTGGATGAGCACTTATATCACTTCAGTAGACGAGCGCTTCTTTCGCTTTAGTAGACGAGCGCTTCTGTCACTTTAGTGGATGCTGGCTTTTATTTTAGTGGACGCTGGCTTACATCACTTTAGTGGACACTGGCTTTTATTTTAGTGGACGCTGGATTTCATCACTTTAGTGGACGCTAGCTTTCATTTTAGTGGACGCTGGCTTTTATCACTTAAGTGGACGTTGACTTTTATCACTTTAGTATTGGACGTGAGATTCTATCACTTGCGTTGGACGTGAGCTTCAATCACTTCAGTGTTGGACGTGAGCTTCTATCACTTGTGTTGGACGTGAGCTTCTATCACTACAGTGTTGGACGTGAGCTTCTATCACTACAGAGTTGGATGTGCGTTTCAATCACTTGCGTTGGACGGATGATTCTATCACTTGCGTTGGACGGATGATTCTTACAGTTTTAATCTGCACACTAGATTGACAGGTTAGCAACCAATATGAAGGTTAATTAAATCATTAACCAATGTTTAGTTCTCATCAAAACTTAGGGAAATGCACATCAGACATTTTAGAGACTTAACAGTTTGGGGGTTTTCAATATGAAAGAGAGATGAGTTAAATTTCCACTCACCCAACAAAGATATAAAACAAAGGTGGTGGCTACAAGGTCGACCGGCGCGGCCGCTATAGTGGCGGCACTGTGGAGGATGCGGTGGTGTTCTGTTTTCAGGAGAAAATCCACAACCAACAGTGAGAATACGGTTTGGACAAGAGGGGAGGACGTTTCATTGAACAAAGATGGTGGAGGATGACCACAAATGATGGCCGGAAATCCTTACCTGTGACGGAGAGGCGATGCGAAACGGAGGAGACGGCGATGTGAAACTACAGAGCCACTGGAACAAGCACGGGGTTTCTTCCCTGGTCCAGGCGGGGCGCGACGGTCAGAAGTCCTCCCTAGGTGGCGGCGCACGCTAATGGAGAAGGAGGATAGAGATGAAGTGATATGAAGAAGGGAAGAAGTGTGTGTTCTGTTGAAGGAGGGGGAAAAATGTGAAAGAAAAAGAGAATGGGGTGGGGCTGTCGAGTATAAGAGAGAGAGAAGATAAAAAGAAAAATTTTCATTTACTTAGCGATTAGGTACAAAAATAAGTGGTAAATATTGAGCCTAAGAATAAATAAGTTTTTGATTTTTGAATCTAAACATAATGAGTGACAAATATATATTTTCAAAATTTAAATTAGAGTAAAGATTAATGATTAAACTGGTCAACCAAGAAAAGCAGTGATACAAAATAAATCTCCAACTAAAATTAAACTAAGTTATTTTCAAATCTAAAATTAATTAGATTAAAATCTGAAACTAATTTTTCTTTCAACTATATTATTTAAAATATTTTTCTTAACAAATAATAATAGTGACAATAGCGTAACATTATTGTCCTGCACCTACTAAAATATTTTTAAATGTGTAAATAAATTACTCAAATGAAACCCCTTAAAATAAATATCCAGATAATTACTCAATCCAAACAAAATAATATAAACATATACACATATTTACCGTTATTGAAGAACAGTAAAAACCGGGGTGTTACATTTCTTACCCACTAAAAAAATTCCGTCCTCGAAATTTCGTGACTTGAAAATAGACAGGATCTCTTAATCCCAAGATCTAACTCTCACAAGAAAAAAATATCGAAGAATTTTATCAATCTGAAAAGAATACAGGAATATCCAGTATGTAAAAAAAAATTAATAGGTTCGTGAGTGTAAAAAAGCGTAGCTAAAATATGTTTACAACCATGACTCTAATAAAGTTCCTTCTTTCACAAGAATTTCCAACGGATTAGGAAATCAATAGATGAACAGTTCCTAACCTTAAGAGGATTTATTCTCAGTACAAGAAATTTACAAAGACAACAATTTGAAAGGGAACTAGTCCGACCAAAAACTAGACTAGCGTAAGTCTTATAAAGAAACTTCTCTTATCAATGAAGTGTCTATCCTAAAAAACAATAGGATAGTTCAAACATATAGAATTCACAATAACTGGTTCAGCAGCTGTTTTTGAAACAATCAAATCATATGACAAGAAAGAAACAGGGAAAACTCAATTGCCTCACACCATCCATCGAAATAAAAGAAGGCGTTACGTCTGAATCAAAAGGTATAGTTAGAAGATTACTAGTTACATCGCAACTATCTTATATGAGATCCTCAGATTATAAAGCTTCCACATCACTCATGGTGTAAACTCTTCCCCTTTGTCGTCAGTCTATCGGTTTTTGAATTGTTGACAGCAAACTCGGACTTTGTTACAGGACATTCCCTGACCATACGCCAAATCTTCCCAAATTTAAAATATAGTGTACCCTTCAGCTTACAATCTTCACTAATATGATTTGGTTGATCACACTTGTGGCATCGTCGAACCGAACCTTGATTCTGATTGTTTTGACTTCCACTACTATACGCAGAAACAACGGGACGATATGATTGTTGGTTCTGATTATTTCCTGGAGATCGGAAATATGGTTTCTTCTGAGATTGTTCCTCTTGATTCTAATGTTGATTCTTAAGCCGAGATGGTCCTCTGGTATTACCCCAATTGCCTCTCTCTTTCCTCATATGTTCCATTTTCCGACATTTTTCTATCAAAGCTTGAAAATTGTGAATTTCAAGCGGTAAGACAGACTCCTTGATTTCATAACGTAAACTTCCTTCAAACCTCTCACATTTCCAACCATCATCTAGTTGAATTTGTAAGAAACATAAATACTTGGCGAGTTATTCAAACTTCTCCGCATATTCTCCCATAGTCAATTCTCTCTGCTACAGATAGAGAAACTCTTGCTCCTTTTCAGCTCTGGCACTCTGAGGAAAGTACTTATCCAGAAACATGCTTCGAAACACATTCCAAGTAACTTCCTGGTTGTCCGCCTCTAGAAGTTGTCTAGTGCCCTTCCACCAGTATTCAACATCTCCCAAGAGCAGAGGAGTAGCATAAGGAACTTTGACTCCTTTTGGGCTATGAATCAGCTCAAAAATCTTCTCCAACTCTTGTATCCACAGACCAGCCTTCTCAGGATCAGCATCCCCATGAAATTGTGGTGGTTTCTGACGTCGAAAAGTAGTCAAACTTCTGCCCTCAGTAGATTACTTAGCTCTAATCTGATCTTGTTGGTTCTGTGCAGCCATAGTGGTTGTCTGTAGTGCGATAGCAGCTACAACATTCATCAAAGTTTATGTTGCTTGATCCATACCACCAGTAGCATCATAGTTTTCTCCTATATTACCACGACCGCCTCTACGGCCCCTTCCATGGCCACGTCCACATCTAACTTCTGGTTCCATAACTGACCTACAAGATAAAATCAGTCAGTCTACAACCAGAAATTGAAACGTATGCTTATGTGTTAAAACACATTACTTCTAAGAAGCAATTCAATCAATGTAACATCATACAAGCAATGGGTTTTCACAAGGTCTCAACCAATTCAGAACCCATCAAGAACATACATCCTTGTGTCTTAACATATGTTGTTTCAACAAGGAAGTAATTCAAATTGGATCCAATCAGAGATCAAAAACATAACAGACCTATTCCCCAAGGTTACCGAAAGACTCGACTAGCTCTGATACCACTAATGTAACGCCTCCCTTGGTGCTACATAAAAACTTGCTCGTCCCTAAGGAAAATAAAAACAAAAAACAATTTGCTGGTTGCTTTAGGAAAATAACTCGTCTAATACTCTATAAGTCATGAAAGTGGGTGCAAAATTTTTTCAATTTGGATATATAAAAACATCATCCCAGTAAAACAACATTCCACCAAACTTAATAAAACACATTTACTCAAAAGATAAGTAAATTCCTGGTCATACTTTAAAAAATTCGTAAATGAAATAACAATAATCCAAGAAAGGCTCTCAGAGCCATAATACAGAAAATCACGACCTTCTCCAAAATAAAATTTGACTCGATAAACTAAGCTGGTCGTTGTATGAGACTCTTACTGGAAAAGACCCCATGGTTATTCCTGTTAATCAACTTTCTTCAAAAGTTGGAACCAATCCCTCCGAGTGGGGCAGAGAACCCCTCTGCATGATCTGTACACGCAAACAGGATACCACAAATAGAAACCAAATAGAAAAAATGCAAAGGTGAGATACCGACATATGAGTTTTATCATGATAACTACATGTGCGATACTCATACAACAACAACATATTCACATAAGCACTTCACATAAATTATCAGAATAAACAAGATATTCTAAACAATGGGATTCATACCTGGCAGTCATTGCAATTTATAAAATTACACGACACTTCAACATCCACCATCAAATCTTAATATTTGTTCTCTTTACTTTTCTTATTGTTCATTTCTTTCTTTGTCGAGGCTTACCGCTCACGACTATTCTTACTTAGACATCGAAATCGTCCATTCTCAACATAGGACACGCGGTCACATGTGCCATCTAGGACTCTAACCCACGACACACAATACAGAGATTCAACTGTGCGACCTGAGACTCTAACCCATGACACGTATAACAGAGATTAAATTGTGTGACTTGGGAATCTAACCCATGACACACACAACAGAGATTCAAATGTGTGACTTGGGGCTCTAACCCACGACACCCAACAGATATTCAAGTGTTTGACTTGGGACTCTAACCCACGACACACACAACAGAGATTCAATTGTATGACTTGTGACTCTAACCCACGACACACAATAGATATTCAACTTTGTGACTTTGGACTCCAACCCACAACACAAACAACAGAGATTCAATTGTGTGATTTGGGACTCTAACCCACGACACACACAATAGAGATTCAATTGTGTGACCCACGATGCACAACAAATATTCAACTGTGTGACTTGGGACTATAACCCACGACACACATAACAGAGATTCAATTGTGTGACTTAGGACTCTAACCCACGACACACATAACAGATAATCAAATATGTGTTTTGGGACTCTAACCCATGACACACAACAGAGATTCAAATGTATGACTTGGGAGTCTAACCCATGACACACACAATAGATATTCAACTGTGTGACCTGGGACTCTAACCCACGACACACACAACATATATTCAAGCACGACACACAACATATATTCAACTGTTTGACTTGGGACTATAACCCACGTCACACAACAGATATTCAACTATGTGACTTGGGACTCTAACCCACGACACACATATCAAAGATTCAAATGTGTTAACCGGGACTCTAACCCACAACACGCCGAACTAAGATTCAAATATGTTAACTGGGACTCTAACCCACAACACATTGAACATGGATTCCACTGTGCCAACTGGGACTCTAACCCATGACACATAAACAACAGATTCCAATGAGCCAACTGGGATTTTAAACCATGACACGCACAACATGAATTCAACTATGCCGACTGGGACTTTAACCCGCAACAGACATGACACATAGTCCACGTACTTACTCATAGTAACACTAGCCCTACGTATTCGGTTATGTAGGTCCTCACAACTTCCACTTACATAACTCAAAACTTCAAATTTTCCTCTCAAGCTTTTAAAGCATTATTCTTACTATAATTGAGCTCTGACCACTGTCAGGCTTTCAGTCAAATCAACAATCAACAGTTCAATCTGTACATACAAAAAGAAATGAAAAACCAAGTTGATTTAGTTTACAAAAGTCAGAGAAAGGCAAAAACCTTTAGAAAATTTCATGTTTCTCATTATGCTAATGCATCACAATACGCTATATGTCATTATTGCAATAAAAAAGGTGTTTTCTGGAATTTGAAGAATAATTATTCAATGCAGATAAGGTAAATATGGGTTTTAAAGGAACTATTGCTGCAACTAACTCAAAAGGACCGAAACAGATTTGGGTACCTATAGCACAAACATGAAATTCTGTTTTGTAGGTGTGGTGGAAGTCAAGAGCAAAAATTTGAATCATGACATAAAGCCTTCACCAAACACAAAATGGGTAAAAATAAAGAAATAATATTGATTGAATATGTTTTCTAATTATCATTATAAATGTATGATTGTGAATCTTTGTGTTGACTTATATATCATTGTATAATATGTCTACCTTGTTGTATTAAAGTTATTTGATCAATCTTGGAATAATCATATGGCATTTATGTCTCAAGTAGAACCTAAGAACATAGATGATGCTATAATTGATGAACATTAGATGATGGCTATGAAAGATGAGTTAAACCAGTTTGAAAGAAACCAAGTTTGGAAACTAGTGCCTAAACCCAAGAACTGTCAAGTAATAGGTAGAAAATGGGTTTTTAGGAATAAACTAGATGAAAACGGTATAATTGTAAGAAATAAGGCTAGATTGGTAGCCAAAGGGTATAACCAAGAAGAAGGCATAGATTATGATGAAACATATACTCCAATAGCAAGATTAGAAGCTATAAGAATGCTACTTTCTTATGCTTGCATAATGGGATTTAAATGGTATCAAATGGATGTTAAGAGTGCTTTCTTAAATGGATTTATACAAGAGGAAGTGTATGTTGATCAACCACCTGGTTTTGGGAATAATGAATTGCCTAACCATGTTTATAAACTGTCTAAAGCACTATATGGCATAAAGCAAGCTCCTAGAGCTTGGTATGAAAAGTTAAGTAATTTTCTCATTGAAAAAGGATTTAAAAGAGGTAAAGTTGACACAACTTTGTTCACTAAGAAAAATGCACACAACATTTTACTTGTACAAATATATGTGGATGATACAATTTTTGGTGCCAGTAATGAGCATTTGTGCAATGAGTTTGCAAGTCTTATGCAGAGTGAGTTTGAAATGTCAATGACGGGTGAGCTGAACTTTTTCCTTGGAATGCAAATAAAGCAAACTGAAAATGGAATCTTTGTTAGCCAAACCAAGTACTGCAATGAGTTGATCAATAAGTTTGGCATGGAAAATGCTAAGGAGATGACTACTCCAATGAGTACATCCTGATATCTGGACAAGGATGAGCAAGGTAAACCTGTTGATGTTTCTAAATTTAGAGGTATGATAGGCTCACTACTTTATCTTACTGCTAGTAGGCCAGATATCATGTTTAGTGTATGCATGTGTGCTAGGTATCAAACAAATTCAAAAGAATCACACTTAACCGCAGTTAAAAGGATAATTAAGTATCTGTTAGGAACAAAAGACATGGGATTATGGTATCCCAAAGGAGCTACATGTACTTTAATTAGCTATTCGGACTCTGATTTTCCTGGTTGTAAACTAGATATAAAGAGTACTAGTGGAACTTGTCATTTACTAGGAAACTCATTAGTATCATGGTTCAGTAAGAAACAATGTAGTGTGGCTTTATCCACTACAGAGGCTGGATATGTAGCAGCTGGTAGCTGTAGTGCACAGGTTTTATGGATGAAACAACAATTAGTTGATTATGGTGTGCAACTAAACCAAGTTCCTCTTAGATGTGACAATACGAGTGTAATTAACTTAACTAGAATCCCATAATGCACTCTAGAACTAAACACATAGAAATCAGACATCATTTCATTAGAGATCATATTCAAAGTAGAGAAATTGAGATTGAATATGTTGATACAACTAAACAACTTGCTGATATTTTTACCAAGCCCTTGAACAAGGAAAACTTCTTTTTCATTAGAATAGAATTGGGCATAATTGATTAATCATATATCGAATCTCTAAAGAAACTGTTTATATGACTGTATCTTTGTGTAAATATACTCTGATACCAAGATGGACGAGCCTATTTTCAAAAGGAAAAATTTTAGATGGACACGCCTACCCCTCTATCATGAACAAATTTATATGCTATGTTCGAATGTTTAAATGCTTACCTTCTCTATTGCTTTGAATGTTTCTTTTCTTTACCTTTTTGATAATGGCAAAAGGGGGAGGAAAAGTATGATATAGAGAAAGGGGATGATACCAAATTATACATGAAAAAAAAAGTATGACACAAAAAATGGATAATAACGAATTATACATGCATATGTTGAGGGGGAGCTTATAAGCTTACATGATTAATTGAGAGTTAATCAAATTCTGCTATGATAACATTTTTTTTTCTCTGATATACTTCTGCTCTGACTGCTCTGATACCATGATATAAATCTGTCAAAAACACTTAGCTTTTGCTACACTTATACTCTGATCTTATAATTTGTTAAAAGATTTGTCATAATCAAAAAAGGCGAGATTGTTAGACTCAATGACTTAGAGATTTTGATATATGACAAATACAATTTAATGTGTATTCAAGTGTTTTAGTGTCAAGTTGCAAAGACAGGTATCAAGCAGTAATAAACAAGTTCAGTGGGCAATTAAAGGAGAATATTCAAGGAAGAATTTGAAGGAATCAAAGAGCAAATACAAAGATCAAGGAATCATCAAGACAAGAGCTTAAAGGAGAAATTAGATTTAAGTCTTAGATGATTTGTAATAGGTGAAATCTCTTATTCACAAATAGCTCATTTGAAAAGATGCATGAAAGAAAATCAATTTTCATAACCTGCATTAAATGGAATAAGTTTTCATTAATGAAAATGATTTTTGGAAATAAGATTTTTTTGAATCGAAGCACTCGTCCAAAAATGAAGTAATAGAAGCGCCCGTCCAACACTAAAGTAATACAAGCGCTCGTCCAACAAAGTGATAGAAGCGCGCATCCAACACAAGTGACAGAAGTGCTCGTCCACTGAAGTGATAGAAGCGCTCGTCCACTAAAGTGACAGAAGTGCTCATCCACTAAAGTGACAGAAGCGCTCGTCCACACAAGTCGTTGGACTTGCTAAGTGCTTAATAATAAGCTCCGTCCAATGAAGTTAGATATGGAGCTCGTCTATTATCAACTACGAGCCCTGGGGATTGAAGATGACGCAATCTTATTTCAAGAACCAGAATCGAGAAAACAGATTCTGTTATCAAAACCAAATCTGTTTTGATTGATCCCAACGACTATAACTTGTTTTATATATAAAGAGGGATCAAAGGAACACTTTCGATATATAATATCATAACATCAAATACAATACACATATCATTCATCATCTTTCTTAAGCTTATTGTGGAAAAGAGTGTTTCAATACTCATAAGTGCTTCAATTTGTTTATCTGACTATTGAGAGTTAGAAATCAATTTTTTCATTTTATTTTATTGTAAAGAGAGTGGGAGTCTCTCTGACTGATTAGGGTGAGGTATCCCTAAGGAAGAACATTGAGGCTCTTCATAAGAGTGTGGTATCTCGAGGTGAAGGAGTGCTCTTTGGTGTAAAGGTTTTTCAAGCTACCTGGCAAAGCGTGTGTGTTAGTGTGTGAAATCCCACAAGTGGAGTGGGGACTGGATGTAGGTCATATTAGTGGTGACTGGACCAGGATAGATCTGGTTGTGTGGTATCTCTAAACTAAAACTCTTTTAATTTCTGTTTATGTTCAAGAACCTGTGATTTTGATGTTTAAAGTTCAAATAATTTGTTCTTGATCTGTATAAACTGTATTGAAATATGAGTCTGATTGTAATCAAGTATGTGTTATCCGTGTTCAAAACTGAGTTGATCAAAACCATTCTTGATTGCTAAAACTGAACTAATAACTGAAACTGAAACCTGCAAGTTTGTTCTTGATTGTTAATGCTTGTATCTGAAACTTGCATAACTTGTTCTTACTCTTTAAAGACTTAAATAGTTTCTGTATTTTGTTATTATTGAGTTTTGAACCCGAACCTATTCTGAATTAATCTTTCTTATCTTCATCAATCTATTCAAGATTTTATATAAACCCTTCATTGATTTTGTAAAAGATCCTAAGGCCACAAATCCGTAACTCTGATTTGAAAAGTTTTGTGAAAAATTTTTAAGAGGGAAATATTTTAAGAAAACTCAATTCACCCCCCCCCCCCCCCCCCTCTTGAGTCATTGAAGCCAAAACAACAATTGTCATCAGAGCTAAACTCTTAAGTTTGGCTTAACAGCTATAAGAGTATGGCTTCAATTGACTGTTTAAATGAAGGGGCTTCCCTTGCACGCCCTCCTGCCTTCAATGGATCTGAGTATATCTATTTGAAGGAAATCATGGTAATCTTTCTTGAGGCAGCAGGTGTAGACATTTGGGATGCAGTAGAAAATGGACCATTTGTCCCCTCTACTATAGATTCTAATGGCGCTCCAAGAAATAAGCCTCAAACTGAATGGAATGAGGATGATAAGAAAAGAGTTCAATATAATGCACGTGCTAAGAATATTATAATATCTGCTTTAAGCCGTGATGAGTTTTTCAGGGTATCAAATTGCAAATCAGCAAAGGAGATGTGGGATACATTGCAAGTAACACATGAGGGAACCACAGATGTCAAAAGAGCAAGAATGAACACCCTCACACATGAGTATGAGCTATTCAGAATGAATCGAGGAGAACCTATTACTGAAATGCAAAAGAGATTCACACACATTGTAAATCAATTGGCTGGTCTTGGAAAAACTATATAAAATGAGTATCAAATTAACAAAGTAGTGAGATGCTTGAGCAGTGAATGTCAACCTAAAGTCACTGCAATCTCAGAATCTAGAGACCTCTCATCAATGACCATTCCCACATTGTTTGAAAAATTGCAAGAACATGAATTGGAGTTGAACAGATTGAATGAGAGTGAAGAAACTGATAAAAGAAGGAAGGGATTGGCTCTGAAATCACAAGTCAGAGAAGTAGAAGACAGTAATGATGATGATTCAGAACATGAGGCAGAATCTGAAGAAGAGATGGGAATGCTAGTTAGAAAATTCAAGAACTTCCTAAAGAAGAAAGGCAACTTCAAAAGAAAGCCATCCATCTTTGAAAGAAGAAATTTCAGCAAAGGTAACAACTCTTCCAACAACATCACATGCTATGAATGTGGAAAGATTGGCCACATAAAGCTTGACTGTCCAAAGATGCAAAAGAAGGACAAAACCGCAAAATTTGACTCAAAGGACAAAAAGTGGAGAAAGCCAAGAAAGGCCTATATTGCTTAGGATGATAATGATGCAGAATCCACTGAAGAATCTGAATTTGAGGAGGCAAACATGTGTTTGATGGCCAACAATCATAGTGATTCAGAAAGTGAAGTAAGTTCTAATTATCAACCTTCGTATGATGAATTGCAAAATGCTTTTGAAGAACTTCATGAAGAATCCATTAGACTTGTGAGATTGCTAATTAAGTCTAAGAAAACCATCACATCCCTAGAAGAGAAAAATTATGTTTTACACAAAGAGCTAGATGAATTAAAAATAGAAAATTGTGCTGTAAAAGAAAAATTGGCTACTATTTTGGAACCACCTATATGTGATAATTGTCCTAAGTTGGAGAAACATATAAATCATTTGAATGATGATCTATCTAGAATTACTAGTGATAAACACAACTTGAACGCATTACTTGGACAACAAAAAGAAATGAAAAACCAAGTTGATTTAGTTTACAAAAGTCAGAGAAAGGCAAAAACCTTTAGAAAATTTCATGTTTCTCATTATGCTAATGCATCACAATATGCTATATGTCATTATTGCAATAGAAAAGGTGTTTTCTGTAATTTGAAGAATAATTATTCAATGCAGATAAGGTAAATATGGGTTTTAAAGGAACTATTGCTGCAACTAACTCAAAAGGACAGAAACAGATTTGGGTACCTATAGCACAAACATGAAATTCTGTTTTGTAGGTGTGGTGGAAGGTCAAGAGAAAAAATTGGAATCATGACATAAAGCCTTCACCAAACACAAAATGGGTAACAATAAAGAAATAATATTGATTGGATATGTTTTCTAATTATCATTATAAATGTATGATTGTGAATCTTTGTGTTGACTTATATATCATTGTATAATATGTCTACATTGTTGTATTAAAGTTATTTGATCAATCTTGGAATAATCATATGGCATTTATGTCTCAAGTAGAACCTAAGAACATAGATGATGCTATAATTGATGAACATTAGATGATGGCTATGAAAGATGAGTTAAACCAGTTTGAAAGAAACCAAGTTTGGAAACTAGTGCCTAAACCCAAGAACTGTCAAGTAATAGGTACAAAAGGGGTTTTTAGGAATAAACTAGATGAAAACGGTATAATTGTAAGAAATAAGGCTAGATTGGTAGCCAAAGGGTATAACCAAGAAGAAGGCATAGATTATGATGAAACATATACTACAGTAGCAAGATTAGAAGCTATAAGAATGCTACTTTCTTATGCTTGCATAATGGGATTTAAATGGTATCAAATGGATGTTAAGAGTGCTTTATTAAATGGATTTATACAAGAGGAAGTGTATGTTGATCAACCACATGGTTTTGGGAATAATGAATTGCCTAACCATGTTTATAAACTGTCTAAAGCACTATATGGCTTAAAGCAAGCTCCTAGAGCTTGGTATGAAAAGTTAAGTAATTTTCTCATTGAAAAAGGATTTAAAAGAGGTAAAGTTGACACAACTTTGTTCACTAAGAAAAATGCACACAACATTTTCCTTGTACAAATATATGTGGATGATACAATTTTTGGTGCCAGTAATGAGCATTTGTGCAATGAGTTTGCAAGTCTTATGCAGAGTGAGTTTGAAATGTCAATGACGGGTGAGATGAACTTTTTCCTTGGAATGCAAATAAAGCAAACTGAAAATGGAATCTCTGTTAGCTAAACCAAGTACTGCAATGAGTTGATCAAGAAGTTTGGCATGGAAAATGTTAAGGAGATTACTACTCCAATGAGTACATCATGTTATCTGGACAAGGATGAGCAAGGTAAACCTGTTGATGTTTCTAAATTCAGAGGTATGATAGGCTCACTACTTTATCTTACTGCTAGTAGGCCAGATATCATGTTTAGTGTATGCATGTGTGCTAGGTATCAAGCAAATTCAAAAGAATCACACTTAACCGCAGTTAAAAGGATAATTAAGTATCTGTTAGGAACAAAAGACATGGGATTATGGTATCCCAAAGGAGCTACATGTACTTTAATTAGCTATTCGGACTCTGATTTTGCTGGTTGTTATACTGGATATAAAGAGTACTAGTGGAACTTGCCATTTACTAGGAAACTCATTAGTATCATGGTTCAGTAAGAAACAATGTAGTGTGGCTTTATCCACTACAGAGGCTGGATATGTAGCAGCTGGTAGCTGTAGTGCACAGGTTTTATGGATGAAACAACAATTAGTTGATTATGGTGTGCAACTAAACCAAGTTCCTCTTAGATGTGACAATATGAGTGCAATTAACTTAACTAAGAATCCCATAATGCACTCTGGAACTAAACACTTAGAAATCAGACATCATTTCATTAGAGATCATATTCAAAGTAGAGAAATTGAGATTGAATATGTTGATACAACTAAACAACTTGCTGTTATTTTTACCAAGCCCTTGAACAAGGAAAACTTCTTTTTCATTAGAAGAGAATTGGGCATAATTGATCAATCATATATCGAATCTCTAAAGAAACTGTTTATATGACTGTATCTTTGTGTAAATATACTCTGATACCAAGATGGACGCGCCTATTTTCAAAAGGAAAAATTTTAGATGGACGTGCCTACCCCTCTATCATGAACAAATTTATATGCTATGTTCGAATGTTTAAATGCTTACATTCTCTATTGCTTCGAATGTTTCTTTTCTTTACCTTTTTCATAATGCCAAAAGGGGGAGGAAAAAGTATGATATAGAGAAAGGGGATGATACCAAATTATACATGAAAAAGAAGTATGACACAGAGAAAAAAGGGATAATAACGAATTATACATGCATATGTTGAGGGGGAGCTTATAAGCTTACATGATTAATTGGGAGTTAATCAAATTCTGCTATGATAATATTTCTTTTTCTCTGATAAACTTCTGCTCTGACTGCTCTGATACCATGATATAAATTTGTCAAAAACACTTAGCTTCTGCTACACTTATACTCTGATCTTATAATTTGTTAAAAGATTTGTCATAATAAAAAAGGCGAGATTGTTAGACTCAATGACTTAGAGATTTTGATATATGACAAATACAATTTAATGTGTATTCAAGTGTTTTAGTGTCAAGTTGCAAAGACAGGTATCAAGCAGTAATAAAAAAGTTCAGTGGGCAAAAAATAAAGGAGAATATTCAAGGAAGAACTTGAAGGAATCAAAGAGCAAAGACAAAGATCAAGGAATCATCAAGACAAGAGCTTAAAGGAGAAATTAGATTTAAGTCTTAGATGATTTGTAAGAGGTGAAATCTCTTATTCACAAATAGCTCATTTGAAAAGATGCATGAAAGAAAATCAATTTTCATAACCTGCAATAAATGGAATAAGTTTTCATTAATGAAAATGATTTTTGGAAATAAGATTTTTTTGAATCGAAGCACTCGTCCAAAACTGAAGTAATAGAAGCACCTGTCCAACACTAAAGTAATACAAGCGCTCGCCCAACAAAGTGATAGAAGCGCGCATCCAACACAAGTGACAGAAGTGCTCATCCACTGAAGTGATAGAAGCGCTCGTCCACTAAAGTGATACAAGCGCTCATCCACTGAAGTGAAAGAAGCGTTTGTCCACTAAAGTGATACAAGCGCTCGTCCACTAAAGTGACAGAAGTGCTCGTCCACTAAAGTGACAGAAGCGCTCCTCCACACAAGTCTTTGGACTTGCTAAGTGCTTAATAAGAATCTTTGTCCAATGAAGTGGGATATGGAGCCCGTATACTATCAACTATGAGCCCTGAGGATTGAAGACGACGCAATCTTATTTCAAGAACCAGAATCAAGGAAACAGATTCTGTTATCAAAACCAAATCTGTTTTGATTGATCCCAATGACTATAACTTGTTTTCTATATAAAGAGGGATCAAAGGAACACTTTCGATATATCATATCATAACATCAAATACAATACACATGTCATTCATCATCTTTCTTGAGCTTATTGTGAAAAAGAGTGTTTCAATACTCATAAGTGCTTCAATTTGTTTATCTGACTATTAAGATTTAGAAATCAATTTTTCATTTTATTTGATTGTAAAGAGAGAGGGAGTCTCTCTGAGTGATTAGGGTGAGGTATCCCTAAGGAAGAACATTGAGGCTCTTCACGAGAGTGTGGTATCTCGAGGTGAAGGAGTGCTCTGTGGTGTAAAGGTTTTTCAAGCTACCTGACAAAGCTTGTATGTTAGTGTGTGAAATCCCACAGGTGGAGTGGGGACTGGTTGTAGGTCACAGTGGTTGTGACTGAACCAGGATAAATCTGGTTGTGTGGTATCTCTAATCTCAAACTCTTTTACTTTGTTTATGTTCAAGAACCTGTGATTTTGATGTTTAAAGTTCAAATAATTTCTATTCTTGATCTGTATAAACTGTATTGAAATTCGAGTCTGATTGTAATCAAGTCTGTGTTATCCGTGTTCAAAACTGAGTTGATCAAAACCATTCTTGATTGCTAAAACTGAACTAATAACTTAAACTGAAACCTGCAAGTTTGTTCTTGATTATTAATGCTTGTATATGAAACTTGCATAACTTGTTCTCAATCTTTAAAGAATTAAACAGTTTCTGTATTTTGTTATTATTGAGTTTTGAACCCGAACCTATTCTGAATTAATATTTCTTATCTTCGTCAATCTATTCAGGATTTTATATAAACCCTTCATTGATTTTGTAAAAGATCCTGAGGCTACAAATCCGTAACTCTGATTCGAAAAGTTTTTAAGGGAAATATTTTAATAAAACTCAATTTAGTCCCCCCCCCCCCCCCCCTCCCCCCCTCTTGAGTCGTTGAAGCCAAAACAAAAATAAACAGTTATCTCATCAAATTTAAAACACACATCATACATAAC
Organism: Sophora flavescens; assembly: GCA_030762895.1. Taxonomy (NCBI): domain Eukaryota; kingdom Viridiplantae; phylum Streptophyta; class Magnoliopsida; order Fabales; family Fabaceae; genus Sophora; species Sophora flavescens. Next base: position 87,698,081 of record CM061066.1, read on the forward strand.
CACAACAACCTTAATAGCACATAGTTAACAAAACCCCTCAGTAAACTCCATATACCTTTGAAGACAAGAGAAAGACCCTCTTCTTAAAGCTCCAATTAGTTCCAAGAGTGCAAACTCTGCTCCACCAAGCAAGCATAGTCACGTTCAACATCCCAGAGACACAAACCAAGCATGCTAACAAACCAAGCATGATAACAAACAGACAATTCACCAAATCAATTATTAAACATCCATAACCTTAAATTAGCTTACTTACATACTTAATTTCACAAAACAAAACTAATCTCAACTTAAAATCAAATTTGGGGCTTTAGGGTTTATAGTACAAATTAGGGAAAAATGAATTAGTTTAGAAAAATACTAATTTAGAGTCTCAATTGCGGAAAACTAGAATCAATTTCATGATTGTCATAAAATTACAAATTAGGGTTTTAGTAGAATTGGGGAAATTTGAAATTAAGAGAAAAATTGTGAAATTACTAGGGGGAATTTGAAATTGACACATCCAATTTACAAGTAACCTCATCAATTTGGGGATTTAGAATCTAATTTAGAAATTATGGTCAAGGTTCCAAAAATTTGGGGGTTTTCAATCTGCAAGAGAGATGAGTTAAATTTCCACTCACCCAACAAAGATAGAAAACAAAGGTGGTGGCTACAAGGTCGACCGGCGCGGCCGCAAGTGGCGGCACGATGGAGGATGCAGTGGTGTTCTGTTTTCAGGAGAAAATCTACAACCAATAGTGAGAATATGGTTTGGACAAGAGGGGAGGACGTTTCATTGAACAAAGTTGGTGGACGACGTCCACAAATGATGGTAGGAAATCCTTACCTGCGACAGAGAGGCGAAGCGAAACGGAGGAGACGGCGATGCGAAACAGTGGAGCCACTTGAACAAGCAAGGGGTTTCTTCCCTGGTCCAGGCGGTGTGCGGCGGTCAGAAATCCTCCCTAGGCGCACGCGGATGGAGAAGGAGGAAGGAAATGAAGTGATTTGAAGAGGGGAAGAAGTGTGTGTGTTCCGTTGAAGGAGGGGAAAAACGTGAAAGAAAAAGAGAATGGGGTGGGGATGTCGAGTATAAGAGAGAGAGGAGATAAAAAGAAAAATTTTCATTTACTTAGTGAGTAGGTACAAAAATGAGTGGTAAATATTAAGCCTAAAAATAAACACGTTTTTTATTTTTGAATCTAAAAATAATGAGTGACAAATATATATTTTCAAAATTTAAATTAGAGTAAAGATTAATGATTGAACTGGTCAACCAAGAAAATCAATGATACAAAATAAATCTCCAATTAATATTAAACTAAGTTATTTTCAAATCTAAAATTAATTAGATTAAAATATGAAACTAATTTTTCTTTAAACTATATTATTTAAAATATTTTTTTAACAAATAATAATGACATTATTGTCCTGCATCCCACTAAAATATTTTTAAATGAGTAAATAAATTACTTAAATCAAACCCCTTAAAATAAATTAATATCCATATAATTACTCAATCCAAACAAAATAATATATACATATACACATATTTACTGTTATTGAAGAATGATGTGTCGTGCGTCGCGCGTGTGTTGCGCGCCGCGCTCTGCGATTCCGGCAAGTGTACCGGATTGCCGTCAAGTAATAAAAGATATCGAACCCACAGAGACTGTGTTCCCGAATCGCAATCAATTCTCAAATCGAGTGAATCTGGACTTTGTAAAAAGGATTTTTATGTTTTGAGTGAAAAGGATTTTGAATTTGAAATTAAAAGATAGATGAGCAGAAAACAATTAAAACAGAAAACAAATGTTTTTGGGGTTTTGATCTAAATGGATTCCTAGGGATTTGGGTTACCTTTGAGGCTGTTTATGTTACAAATCTGATTTACCTTTGTTGATTAACGAAATTGCCTTGAAGGCGAGTTTATCCTCTAATAGCTTAAGCTCCCTCTCGGGTTACAAAAGCCGTGCCCAATTGACCCGACCCCTACTCTCGTGGTAGTCGATCCCAGATTGGACCCTTTGTGCTTCGTGACAACTCGTTGCTCCTCGAGGGACGGCTTCTAACTCTCGTGATTTCAGTCCCAAGTCTGACTTCTATAGGTCCGACACCTAAGTTCACCGCTAGGTTCCTCCTTAGAATGTCTCAGTCATGCAAATAACCTAAGTTCACCGCTAGGTTCCTCCTTAGAATATCCGCATCTCGCAGATAAGCGGCCGCCAGACTTTACGAGTGAAACACACTAGAAATCCTAAGTTCACCGCTAGGTTCTTCCTTAGAACGTCTACGTCACGCAAATAAGCGGTCGCCGAATTTATGAGAGATTAACACACTAGAAATCAGATCTAAAACAATAACGAAATCAACAACGATTTTACATCAAATCAACAACATTTACAAAACTCGGCCAGAACCCCAATCCCTAGAAACAAACTACTACTCCAGTCTTGCCATGGAGATGACCAGCTGGGTTGACAACATAATGAAAAATACAAAAATCAGAGAAGAGAGGGGGAAGAAGAAGAAGATCCTAAAATGTAGCCAAAAGTGTCCTAGATGATCTCTCTCTCTATAATCATCTGTACTGCATCTGCCTGGTCCATATTTATAGAAATTGGGAAGTTAGAGTCCCAATCCAACTCAAAATATGATCTATTTCGGTTTCTTCAGGTCCAAGTAATGCGCGTCACGACCGTGATATCCATCACGGCCAGGCCATGACGGTCTCTGTTTCTGGCACTTTTGAAAAATCCAGCCTTCTCGCGAGGCGAGAGTGAGCTCGCGTCGCGAGCCTTCATTTTGTGGCCGTGATAAGAATTACGATTGTGGCCGTGATGGGCTCTGACTTGTGGGGGCTTTTGGTCACGGCCGTGATGTCTATCACGGCCAGGTCATGACAGACTCTGACTTTAGCCTTTGTTCCTTTTTAGTTTTGCTCGATCATGGCCGTGATGGGCATCACGGCTAGGCCGTGATGGGCTCTGTTTGGCTCATTTTCTGCACTTTTAAAGCTCCATCTTCATCCAAACTTCATCATGGTTGATCTTGAGCATTTTACCCTTGATTTCTGCAAAACAACACACGAAAACCGCCTTACCCATTCCAAAGGAAAATTAACCTAAAATCTAATAAAAATATGCCTAAACTACATGAAAATGCATGCGAAATGATAGACAAAGATGAGGTGAAATCACACTCATCAAAGAACAGTAAAAATCAGGGTGTTACATTTTTAGTTTGTGTTACAAAATGTATTATCAAGTTGTCCAAAAAATATTACAGCTCTCTAAATTTGGAGTAGTAGGTGCAGCATTGTTGCTCTGCTATGTAACACCCCGTTTTTCGTATAAGTGATTTTATATGTGCCTTGTTTGTTAGGAAGGTTTAGAGTGGGCTAATTTAGGTTTTTGAGTTAAAGAAATCCCTTCCTGAAGCATGAGCACGCCTGTGCTTAAGACTGCATGCGTCTCGTTGATGCTGATGTGAGCATGCCCGTGCTCATTAGAGAGCACGACCATGCTCAACAGTAAGCATGATCGTGCTCGAGTCTGAGTCTTTATATAGACATCAGAAGCCAGCACGGCCTGCGCATGTTGAAGGTCACGGGTGTTACAGTTTGGAATTTGAAGAGTTCGCCTCGCGAATACAATCCTCGCCTCGCGAGAGTGAAGCCCAGAAGTCATGACCTTTCCATTCCTCGCCACGCGAGCCATGCTTCGCCTCGCGAGAATACCAAACGCTGCAAGATTCGCCACGCGAATGTGTACTCGCCTCGCGATTTCGCTGATTCCAGACACTGTATTTAAGCGTTTTAGACAGAACTGAGGAAAAAGGGTGGCTGTTGGCTAGTTTTTGGCCAGTGGCTAGCTAGTTTTTAGTCAGTAGTTTCATAGTTTATTTTCTTTTCTTTTAAGTCTATAATGGAGAGTTAGTCTCCTAGATTAATCTACTGCAATTGGTTTCCATTACCACACTTGAGGTTGTGTATTTCCTATTTTCATTTGCTTTTCTCTTTTCAATGCGATGTTATACATTTCTGTTTGTTATTTCAGGAGTGTATAGTGTTGTGTTGATTCATTTCGATGATGTTATGTTTCTATAATTAATCGCTTTTGTTATTTCGCGTGTGTTCGTTCATGTTCGTTTGTTCATGAGAGCTTAACCCCGTTTGTTATCTCGGGAATAGGAACATACATCCGTAGTAGTGATTGCGTTGTTAATTGTTGCAACAACCGGGAGGGGATTAGAATCTGCTTAGGGCTTGGATTTATATGAACCAATGATAGTGGGAAACCGAGAACAGTAGGTTAATCGCTTTAGTTTAATTGTCAATCTCTTAACCTGCCTGTTTTTATTGCTTTGTTTTCTTTATTTTATCTCAATCCAAAACCCCCAAAACTAACTTTTGATTTTCTGTTAATAATAACAACGCCTAAGAGTCCTTGAGAGACGATACTCGAGTTGTCGCTCCCCTATCTACATTATTTTGTAAACGCTCGTTCTTTTTGGCGCGTGGCGACAGCGCGATCAAAAATTGGCGCCGTTGCCGGGGACTCTTGTTTGTTGTTATTAGCAGAAAATAATTTAAAAAAAAATTCTCTTTGCTGAATTAGTTTGGTCTGTTTTGTCTGGTTGTGAATTTTAGCACCCCCCATGGATAATCACAGATATGGTTACATGCCTAATGTTTACTATGAACCACCACCATGCATATATTTTCCTGATTTTTATGGTTTATCATACTGGTTGCCAAGGTTTAGTGGTCTTGCAGGTGAAAATCCGCAGGAGCGTCTGAGGGAATTCCAGAGTGCTTGCTCTATAATGCTGAGACCTGCAGGAATAACAGAAGACCACATCAAGATGGAAGCTTTCCAGTTCTCACTTGAAGGCGCTGCAATGGATTGGTTGTATTGTCTTGATGAGGATTCCATCTCAAGCTGGTTTGATTTGAAGGAAGCCTTCCTGTTGAGATACTATCCTGCCTTCAGAGCTGCACCTTCCGAACCTTCACTAGAGGACCTGTTCAAGTAAATGAATGCACAAATGGAAGCAAACTTTCTCGAAATTCAACAGATGATGGAGGCGAGCAATCTTGAATTCCAACAGAGAATGGCAGAACAAAATCTTGAAGCCCAACAGAGGAGTGAAGCTGAATCTCAGAAGTTGGCCATGCAAATTGATCAAATTGTCACCAACTCGGCTGCAATGCTAACTCCACAGCCCCTTGAAAAACATACAGAGTCACAAGTTATTCTTGAAAATATTTCTGATGATAATGTTGATAATGTTTCTGTTGATGAATTGTGTGTTGAATCTCCTGATTCTAATTCATGTGCTAATTGTTATTGTGATGGAACTGCTTTGTGTATAGACTGTTATGCAGCTTTATTCTGTTCAGGAAACATAGAAAAGGAGGATCAGGAGGATCAGGAGGACATATGCTTCCCCGTGCTTGAGGATGATGAAGAACCTTTGGAAGTAGATGATTCAAGTAAATCAATTGCATGTGTTGAGAGTAATGGGGTGGATGAATTAATTGCTGAATTTCCAGACATTCAGAATTTTACTGATTCATTTTATTGTGATATATGCACTGACTCTACTAACACTAACTTTTGTGTGGTGTGTGCTGAAATTTCTGCATGTTTAGCAGGTGATAACTTTGTTAGTGCAGTGAATGAAGAAAGTGCAGAAAATGAAGCAGCACCAGTAACCCCAGCTACCTGTTTACCACCTCCCACTGTGGAACCACCGGTGATGGAGTTCCAGCCTTTGGATTTGTCACTGTGGCCATTTCAAGAGGTTGAACCCCACTTCTATTAGGAGGATTTTATTGAGAAGGATGAAAAAGAGGTCAACTGTGACCCAAGAGGAAGTGAGAAGTCCGTCGCACTGGGCGAGGTCATCATAATTGTCAAGTGCTCACTCCCATATCAAGGCTGCGAGTTAGGGAAGCATGGAATGAACTACCACCCTTTGGCTACCATGTGGGCCTTATGTTACAAGCAATGGGATCCTGGTGGAACCGCCCTTCAATGAGTTTTTCTGAACCTTGCTTCTTTTTAATTTTCTTTTCCTTGCTTTATTTCTGTCTTGTTTTTAATAAAGCTCCTGAATAATTTGAGAAGCTCAGGAGTTGTGTGAGTCTGGTGTTGGCAAGTTTATTGGATTTGATTGATTTTGCATAGATTGATTGCATGATAGTGTTGACTGTGTCCCCCTAGGATTTGGAAAATTTTTTGAAAATTTGATCCCCATGAGATTGAAAACTAAACTTTGAGATTTTGTTATGATGACATGATTTATGATAAGTTTGGGGTGATAGGAAGCACACACTAGGGATAGAATCTCTGTCAAACAATTTGCATAAATGTCCAGGTGAGGTTTTGAGCCTCCAACATGTTTTTAATTGTGTGAAAATCACTTTTTAAGTTGCACTTTCCTGAATTTGCTTGAATCTCTTTATGGTTTGCATGTTTATGTGTTTGCTTCAAATGATTTAGGCATTTTCTTTGTAAATAGCTACTTAGCCTAAAATAACCATCCCTAATGCATGTTCCCTAGTTAGCCCATTGAGCCTAATTAGCCTGTTAATTCTTGTTAACCTTATGTTATAAGCTAAAATCTGGAAAACCATGTTAGCCCGATCTTAGGATTAGGAGAGCATGGAATCTTGGTAAGAAATTTGGTTGCAAGAAATTAAGTTTGGGGTGGCTACCAGGTGCAATGTGTTGTTTGGGATTGAAAAAAAGAAAAAAGAAAAAAGAAAAAAAATGAAAAAAAAAAGTATTAGAATAAAAGGTTGTAGTCACCCAAGGCAAAAAAAAAAAAAAGATGAATAAGAAAAGGAATTTGAGTGGAATTTCAAAGTGTAAAAAGTTCATGCTCTCTTAGTTCCTAGGGTCCTCAGCCTAGTACCTTTGTATATCCTACCCTTAGCCAGGCCCCATTACAACCCATAAAAGACCTTTTGATGTTGTATGCATGTTTTCTGTGGGAATCATTTAGAGATGAAAATCAAATTTATGGGAAGTGCTCTTAAAAGTGAAACTGAGTGATAACCTGACACAAACTGAGCGATTGAGTGAAACACAAATTTCCCTTGTGAGGAAGGCAGTTGTTTGAATTTGGTGACCTCCCTCTTGTGTGTAACTTGGATCCCCTGCTTAGAATAATGATTGTTTGAATAATGAAATTCTCAGTTGTTTAGAATAAATGAATGTGGGGATTGCTTTGTTTGTAAAGGGGGGAACATTGAAGTATTTTCATAAATTGCTTGAAATTTGTGCGAAAGTTGATTGAATATTTTGAGCTTGCCAGGTCTTGAGTCATTTTAAGTTTTTAAGTTTTAGTTTGCTTGGGGACAAGCAAAGTTTAAGTTTGGGGTATTTTGATGAGCCTCTGGTTGACTGGTTTTATAACTAATAAAGACCATGGCTTTGTGCTAATTTTATATCATTTTCACCCAAATTAGACTTGATTGTCTTTAAGTAGTATTTTGAGTCTGTAAAGTATTTTTAAGTTAATTTAGTTGATTTAGAGTTAAATAAAACACTTATTCTATTTTCTGTTTTCAGGTTAATAAAAGGAAATAATTCTGGAGCTTTCGCCCCGCGAGAAAGGCATTCGCCTCATGAACCAGAAGGTGACTGTTCCAGAAATTGCCAACCATTCTGTCTCGCCCCGCGAACACTTGACTCGCCTCGCGAGTAATCCAACCTTGGAAGACCAGAAGCCAGCACGGCCTGTGCATGTTGAAGGTCACGGGCGTTACAGTTTGGAATTTGAAGAGTTCGCCTCGCGAATACAATCCTCGCCTTGCGAGAGTGAAGCCCAGAAATCATGACCTTTCCATTCCTCGCCACGCGATCCATGCTTCGCCTCGCGAGAATACCAAACGCTGCAAGATTCGCCACGCGAATGTGTACTCGCCTCGCGATTTCGCTGATTCCAGACACTGTATTTAAGCGTTTTAGACAGAACTGAGGAAAAAGGGTGGCTGTTGGCTAGTTTTTGGCCAGTGGCTAGCTAGTTTTTATTCAGTAGTTTCATAGTTTATTTTCTTTTCTTTTAAGTCTGTAATGGAGAGTTAGTCTCCTAGATTAATCTACTGTAATTGGTTTCCATTACCACACTTGAGGTTGTGTATTTCCTATTTTCATTTGCTTTTCTCTTTTCAATGCGATGTTATACATTTCTGTTTGTTATTTCAGGAGTGTATAGTGTTGTGTTGATTCATTTCGGTGATGTTATGTTTCTATAATTAATCGCGTTTGTTATTTCGCGTGTGTTCGTTCATGTTCGTTTGTTCATGAGAGCTTAACCCCGTTTGTTAATTCGGGAATAGGAACATACATCCGTAGTAGTGATTGCGTTGTTAATTGTTGCTACAACCGGGAGGGGATTAGAATCTGCTTAGGGATTGGATTTATATGAACCAATGATAGTGGGAAACCGAGAACAGTAGGTTAATCGCTTTAGTTTAATTGTCAATCTCTTAACCTGCCTGTTTTTATTGCTTTGTTTTCTTTATTTTATCTCAATCCAAAACCCCCAAAACTAACTTTTGATTTTCTGTTAATAATAACAACGCCTAAGAGTCCTTGAGAGACGATACTCGAGTTGTCGCTCCCCTATCTACATTATTTTGTAAACGCTCGTTCTTTTTGGCACGTGACGATAGCGCGACCAAAAATTATTAGAAGCTTAGGTTCATCAAATTCATATTCTCACTGACTCAGGCACTCGTCTCACCTCACTCAAGTATTTTAGGGTATATGACAATTCGCTCAGTTTCCTCAAGGAAAGTACTCTACCATAGGCTTGACTATTAACCAAATCTCTACTTTATTAATGAAAACACATAAGAATCAAGAGGTCTTTTCCTTTGGTTGTAATGTGGCCATGGGATTTAGTGTTAGGTGGGAAAATCAAGGAAAGGGAAATTCAAGAAGGCTAAACAAATTATCAAACATTGCAAAGCATGACACCTTCTAAAATTCCCTTTTTTGGGCTTTGATTTACTTTTCCACCTTTCTTCCTTCTATTTTTTCTTTTTCTCTTTATTTCCTTTTAATTTCTCACTTTCTTTGTCATCCCCTTCTCCAATTTTTTGTGTTTATTTCATTTTTATTTGTTTGGAGAAGGGGAGATTTATAGCTCAAGAGAAATTATTTTCTAGCTTTTTCATCCCATACTTTTTCCAACTACCATTTTGCCCCTTTTGTAATACTTTAAAAGGTGCCATACCAAGCATTATTTATCAAAGTAATTCGAGGTACCAAGAAAAGTATTTTTTTTTTCTTTTAGGCTCAAAATTGGGCAACTAAGGGGTAGCATTTAAACATTCAAAGCTCGAGAGGCCGGAAAAATACCTAGTGCCTCAATCATTTTCAAAAGTGTTCTAAAAAATTTTTAAGTTTCAAAACGGTTTCAAGTCAAGTTCTAGAGAATACAGTCCAAGAGGAATTAAATCACTCTATCACAAGAAATGGGGTAGATTTAGTGAGTTACCCCTTTTTGGCTCAAAATCTTACATTTAGTAGTTCAAAAATCAGTGAGGAACACAAGTTTAATGAACCACATGCTAATTATCAACTATCAAATGACTATCTCAAGAATTTTTATTTTTAGCCATATCACAAGAATAATGAAAAATTGGGTTCGAAAATTCACTATCTCAATTCATTTGGCTCCAAGTTCTCACAATTGGATGCATATTCTAAGTGAGGGGCAATCTAGAGAATGTGATCATACCAATCTATGCCTATGTGAATGCAATATGAATGCAACAATACAAATGCAAAAATACCCCTACCCCAAGCTTGATTACTTACATTGTCTCCAATGTAAATAATCAAGTCGGAGAGAGGAGAAAAATTGGAACAACTTACCGAGGTGGTAGCGGGTGTTGGCTCACATTCCAGTCAAAACTTGGGTGGAAATAGTATCACGGCCGTGAGTCTCATCACGGGCAGGCCGTGATCGTTTTTGGTCCTTAGGAGTTGCCCTGTCACGGCCGTGATCTACATCACGGCTAGGCCGTGATGCTCTCTGATCTTGGCATCCTACTCATCACGCCCGTGATGTGTATCACGGCTAGGCCGTGATCCTTTCTGTTCTCTTGTATTAGTTCATCACGGCCGTGACAGGGCGTGATGGCTTCTGACTTTATTTTTTTTCTGGTCTTCTTCCCTTCTCAACCTGAAAACATTAGACAAACCTATTAATGATATTTTTGCCTCTTGATCTTCTCAAATTATTCAAGAGGTTAAATCAAAACAAAAAGAAAAAGGGAAAGAAAACTTGGGTTGCCTCCCAAGGAGCGCTTATTTATGGTCTTAAGCTTGACCATACTTCCTTCAGTTAACTGGGGTCGACTGGGCGTAGATGTGCCGGAACACTTCTCTTCCACGGAACTCCTTCAAAGAGCCGATTCTGCTCATACGGCCAGTCACGCTTCCGCTTCGCTCTTTTCATTTGGAGCTTCCTAACCTTCCTTCCTTCCGGCGGAAGTTTTGTTTCAGTATGGACAGCAATTCCAACTTCACCACTGCTGGGTGCATCATTAGCCATGCATATCTTCGGATTTTCTTCCATGTTCAACTCTTCTTTTACCACTGGAGGCGTTACATCAATTCTGCACACATGGCTCTCAAAAGGAGGGTTGTTACAAGAGTTAGTCAACTGAAAATTTACCCTACCTTCCTCTACATTTAGAGAGAGTTTGCCATTCCTTACGTCTATCACTGCCCCAGCGGTTGCCAAGAATGGCCTTCCTAAAATGATGGGGAATTCGGAATTCCCTTTCATGTCTAATACCAGGAAGTCGGTAGGGATGAAGAATTTCCCTACCTTTACAGGAACGTTCTCTAGTATGCCTAGAGGAGTCCTAGTTGAGCCATCCGCAAATTGTAAGGAGAATTTGAATGGTCTCAACTCTTTACTTTCCAACCTTTCCATGATAGTGAGGGGCATCAAGATCGCACTAGCCCCTAAGTCACACAAGGCTTGGTCTATTTGCACTTTTTCAATCGAGCAAGCGATAGAGAAACTACCTGGGTCTTTTAGTTTAGGAGGCATATTAGATTTTTCCATGATAATTGGCTCCTCAGTTAAGCTCTTAGTTTCTACTTCCACTTGCTTTCTCTTGACCAACCTTTGTGGGAAAGGTATCGGGGGTTGGTACGGTGGTGGAGGGACATACTTCGGTTCTGGCTCTTCCTTTTCGCTCGTGTCCTCCTCCGGTTCCACCTCCATTTCAGCTACCCCCACCCCAAGCTTATCATCCCTTAAGTGTACGACATTACAATGCTCATTGGGATTTGCTTCGGGTTGCCCCGGGAATGTACCCTTAGGTCTCGAGTACGTGCTGGCTTGTTGGGCAATTTGGGTTTCCAGCATCTTGTTATGAGTTGCTAAGTTGTCTACCATAGATGCTAGCTCCTTTATTGCTTCACTCACTGCCCTTCCTTGTTGTCTAAACTCCTCATTCTGTTTTGTCTGAGTTTCAACAAAACTTTCAAATAAAGTCTCGAGTTTAGATCTTTGTACCTGAGGATACCCCGGTGCTGCTCTCTTATTACCTTGACCCTCTTGGAACTCATGGTTGAGCGTGTTGCTGTAGTTGCCGTAAGAGAGGTAAGGGTTGTTCTTCCTTTGGTTGTAGGGATTTGGGGGAGCATAGTTGGGCAGCTTCGGGTTAGTGTCGTAGAAGTTGTGACAAGAGTTCACTTGTTCACCCGAAGCGCCGGATCCATGTGGGAATTCCATCATGTCATGTCCCTGCATTCCACAAATCTCACAAACAAGGTTAGTAGCACCTAATGCACTCACATTAGCTCTTTCCAGCCGATCAAAACGTTTATTAAGTGAGTCTATCTTTGACATAATAAGATCTGTGCTATTTACCTCAAACTTACCCCCCGAAATCTTGTTCGGGTTATTACCTCTTTCGGATCCCCATTGGTGGTAGTTGGTGGCGACATTCTCGATGATGTTGAATGCCTCAGTCAGAGGCCTATTCATAAATCCTCCACCGGCTGCAGAATCTAGTGACACCTTCGAAGAGTAATCCAATCCGTTATAGAAGGTGTGCACTATTAACCACATCTCGAGTCCATGGTGTGGGCAAGACTCCAGCAGTCCCTTGTATCGATCCCAAGCTTCCGATAATGATTCTCCGTCTTTCTAGAAGAAGCCAGTGATCTGGGTTCTTATGTAGGCCGTCTTGGATGGAGGGAAGAATTTCTCCAAGAACGCCTGCTCCAGTTGGTCCCAAGTGGACAAAGTGTTAGCGGGGATTTGCTTAAGCCAGGCTTTCGCCTTTCCAGTGAGAGACGAGGGGAACAATCTCAAACGTACAACATCGACCGAGGCTCCATTAATCCTGATTGCATCGGTGAACTCTAAGAATGTTTCTATATGGTCGGTCGGGTCCTCCGAAGGCAATCCTCCGAATTGATGTTGCCTAATCATGTTGATTAGCATGGGCGGTATGGTATAGTTCTCCGCCTCAATCTCTGGCCTTGCAATCCCAGTTCGCAAGCCTCTCGCATTTGGGGCTGCGTAGTCCTTCAAAGGCTTTGTATCCGGTTGATTCGCCATGAGTGGAATGGGAATCGACCTTTCTCCCTCTCTTTGTAGTCGCCTACGTCTGTGGAAGGTTCTCTCGATCTCCGGATCAACTTCACCAAGGCTCCCAAGACTTAGGGATCTTTGCATATTATAACACACAGAGAGATGGATACAATAGAAGGAAAAGATTTTTGATTTTTGATTTTTTTTTGAAATTAAAAATCAAATAAAAAGAAAATTTCCAGAAAAATCAATTTAAAAACTAATTGAAATTCGAAAAGGCACAGTCCCCGGCAACGGCGCCAAAAACTTGATGTGTCGTGCGTCGCGCGTGTGTTGCGCGCCGCCCTCTGCGATTCCGGCAACTGTACCGGATTGCCGTCAAGTAATAAAAGATATCGAACCCACAGAGACTGTGTTCCCGAATCGCAATCAATTCTCAAATCGAGTGAATCTGGACTTTGTAAAAAGGATTTTTATGTTTTGGGTGAAAAGGATTTTGAATTTGAAATTAAAAGATAGATGAGCAGAAAACAATTAAAACAGAAAACAAATGTTTTTGGGGTTTTGATCTAAATGGATTCCTAGGGATTTGGGTTACCTTTGAGGCTGTTTATGTTACTAATCTGATTTACCTTTGTTGATTAACGAAATTGCCTTGAAGGCGAGTTTATCCTCTAATAGCTTAAGCTCCCTCTCGGGTTACAAAAGCCGTGCCCAATTGACCCGACCCCTACTCTCGTGGTAGTCGATCCCAGATTGGACCCTTTGTGCTTCGTGACAACTCGTTGCTCCTCGAGGGATGGCTTCTAACTCTCATGATTTCAGTCCCAAGTCTGACTTCTATAGGTCCGACACATAAGTTCACCGCTAGGTTCCTCCTTAGAATGTCTCAGTCATGCAAATAACCTAAGTTCACCGCTAGGTTCCTCCTTAGAATATCCGCATCTCGTAGATAAGCGGTCGCCGGACTTTACGAGTGAAACACACTAGAAATCCTAAGTTCACCGCTAGGTTCCTCCTTAGAACGTCTACGTCACGCAAATAAGCGGTCACCGAATTTATGAGAGATTAACACACTAGAAATCAGATCTAAAACAATAACGAAATCAACAACGATTTTACATCAAATCAACAACATTTACAAAACTCGGGCAGAGCCCTAATCCCTAGAAACAAACTACTACTCCAGTCTTGCCATGGAGATGACCAGCTGGGTTGACAACATAATGAAAAATACAAAAATCAGAGAAGAGAGGGGGAAGAAGAAGAAGATCCTAAAATGTAGCCAAAAGTGTCCTAGATGATCTCTCTCTATAATCATCTGTACTGCATCTGCCTGGTCCATATTTATAGAAATTGGGAAGTTAGAGTCCCAATCCAACTCAAAATCTGATCTATTTCGGTTTCTTCAGGTCCAAGTAATGCGCGTCACGGCCGTGATGTCCATCACGGCCAGGCCGTGACGGTCTCTGTTTCTGGCACTTTTGCAAAATCCAGCCTTCTCGCGAGGTGAGAGTGAGCTCGCGTCGCGAGCCTTCATTTTGTGGCCATGATAAGAATTACGGCTGTGGCCGTGATGGGCTCTGACTTGTGGGGGTTTTTGGTCACGGCCGTGATGTCTATCACGGCCAGGCCGTGACAGACTCTGACTTCAGCCTTTGTTCCTTTTCAGTTTTGCTCGATCATGGCCGTGATGGGCATCACGGCTAGGTCGTGATGGGCTCTGTTTGGCTCATTTTTTGCACTTTTAAAGCTCCATCTTCATCCAAACTTCATCATGGTTGATCTTGAGCATTTTACCCTTGATTTCTGCAAAACAACACACGAAAACCGCCTTACCCATTCCAAAGGAAAATTAACCTAAAATCTAATAAAAATATGCCTAAACTACATGAAAATGCATGCGAAATGATAGACAAAGATGAGGTGAAATCACACTCATCAAAGAACAGTAAAAATCAGGGTGTTACATTTTTAGTTTGTGTTACAAAATGTATTATCAAGTTGTCCAAAAAATATTACAGCTCTCTAAATTTGGAGTAGTAGGTGCAGCATTGTTGCTCTGCTATGTAACACCCCGTTTTTCGTATAAGTGATTTTATATGTGCCTTGTTTGTTAGGAAGGTTTAGAGTGGGCTAAGTTAGGTTTTTGAGTTAAAGAAATCCCTTCCTGAAGCATGAGCACGCCCGTGCTTAAGACTGCATGCGTCTCGTTGACGCTGATGTGAGCATGCCCGTGCTCATTAGAGAGCACGACCATGCTCAACAGTAAGCATGATCGTGCTCGGGTCTGAGTCTTTACATAGACATCAGATTGTGAGGGTTATGAGTTACAACCCTCAAATTGGCACTTTAGGCAACCCTAAGTGAATGACAGCTTCTCCCTCTCTTCCCCTTTGAACCCAAACTGTTCTTGGTGTTCTTGCTCTTGGGAGAGATAATCAAGCGCTAAAGCCAATTAACGCAAGGTAAACATTCTTCCCTCTTGTGTTCCTTTTCATTATGTTGAATTGGGAACTATTGGGTTAACCCTGTTTATGTTGACCAAGGCCTGGAATCGTTCGTCGAGCCGTTTAGGGAACCATTCTAGGAGCGCCTTTGATTTAACGGGAATTCTTCATACCAGGTATGAGCAGAAGGAATAATATGACTATGTAGGTTTAGGGGTAGTGTAAGACAAAGGGTTCCCATAACCCTTTCCTTTGATAACATGTCTATTTGCTTTATGCCTGTTTGCTATATGATGTTTAACTGTTTACAATGTTAATGATTGGCATGACTGTTATTATTAATTTAATGTTATTATGAATATGTTGATGTGATGATGCCATGATTGAATGTTTTATCATAATTATGATATTGTGATGTATTGGCTGTTGATTGATGTTGTGACGCATCAATGTTAAACGTTAAATCTGTTAATAATGTTAAGGGAGGTTGTTCCCCTTGTTCATAAATCAGAATGATAGTATTGAGTGAGGATTACGCCAATGGTTTAGTCAAGAACAACAGGGATTGATTTATGAGAGATTAGGGAAAATTTAATGGTTTGAGAAAAGGATTAATTCCCCTTTTATAAGACATGAATATTTAAAAAATATTAATGAAACTGATGATCAATGGATTAGCAGAACCCATTAGGATTGAATCTAGAACTGCCCCAAGAAATTGGCAAAAGAGTCTGTGACCCTTCTGTCAAGAACAGTATGGCCTGCAGCATTGAGCACGGTTGTGCCTAATAGGGAACACGCTCGTGCTCCCATTCAAATCCAGAATCTGGGAGCGCTAATGGGCACGCCCGTGCTTGAAAGGCAGCACGGTCGTTCTTGCATGTAGGACCAGCATGCCCGTGCTGAGGGTGAGCACGTCCGTGCTCACCTGTCCAAAACAGAATACAGAACATATGCAGAATGCTGAGTTAGGGGTGTTTGACCCCGAATTCTCTAAAAGACTTAATAAAATACCAACAAAACATGAAGAGCAAAGACAAGTGATAAGATGATGTTGTACCTTGGTAGCCTAGTGGCCAAGGGGGCCTTGATGCATGATAGTCAAGGTGGTAATCTCTAGTGCTTAATGGCTAGATTGTTAATGATGATATGGTACCTTGGTAGCCTAGTAACTAAGGGGGCCTTGATGCTTGTTGGTCAAGATGATAATCTCTATTGAAGAACAACTAGAGTGTTTAATTAATGAATACGAAAGATAATGTTTAATCCTCGATAGTCCAGTGGTCGAGGTGTTGATGGTGTTAAAACATAGGTAGCCTATTGGCCCAAGCGGAGGTGGTGGTTATGTTTGTGTGTTGTGTTGTGCATGCATTTACGCGTCAGAGATGTTAGTGGAGGATGTTCAACATAGGGGAGGTCGTCTGTGAGTAAGGCGATCTGGCCGCCTGCGGTGATTCGAGTGAATCATGTACAACAGTGGTGTCACACCCGAGAATAAGGTGCGTCAGCTATCCTAGGGGTCCACCCGAGGTTTGGTGGATTGCCCCGACGTTGCTGCTTATTGGACAATGTGGAAATGTAACTCCGAAGTTGACTTCCTGAGATAGATGAATCCAAATGCATAATGGAATAGTGGAGTAGAGTTTGCATTGCATAGCATACACGTTTGTATGATGATATTGATATGTTGTTTTGTTGCATGCTATAACATGATTGTTTGATGTATGCTCGTCTTGCTAACTGCTTCCTTGCCATTGTATTCATATTCATGTTTTTTACTCCCTACCTCTATGTTTCTTGTTGTGGCATGTATCTTTTATGCAGAGGACGGCAAGCACCAAATTGAGGAGTGACTCTGAGGAGCCGCGACTCTTTAGTTAGTATTTCCAGTTTTCAGTAGTCAGTTAGTTGTTCGGTTTGTATCCGAGGATATTTTCCGGATTGATTATACCAGCTCTGTATGTGACATCAAGAGTTGGGTTTTCTTTTTGTTTATGTTTTTATTATCCGCATTTTGAGGCTTGGTAGGATGTGGTGCCTTTTACCTTAGTTTTGATTATTTTCAATAAATGATGTTTATTTAAAATTACCCTATCTTTTAATGCTTTATAAGTATGCGGGGTAGAGGGTGTCACATTTAGTGGTATCAGAGCAGTTCGACCTTGTTCGGACGTGGTATGAGTCTGTTGTGTGCTCTTGTTTGAATTCTCTATACTTGTTATAGTCAATAATTCTTTATGTTAGAAGCCATAGCTTTTCCAGCTTTAAGTTCCCTGTATTTAACAAGTTGTCTTGGGCGTTTACAGTAACTTATGGCAGGAAGACAAGGCAGGAACGACCAGGCTATCGCGGATGCTTTGGCACTCCTTGCCAACACGATATGCCAAAACCAGAACGTCAACAACAATGGGGGACCAACTGAGTTCCAGGGTCTCGACAAGTTCCAGCGGAACAATCCGCCGTCTTTCAAGGGTGCTTACGACCCTGAGGTTGTCCTATTGTGGATGAGGGAGACCGAGAAGATCTTCCGAGCCATGGGATGTAACGATCAGCAGAAGATCATCTTTGGGACTTTCATGCTGACAGAGGAGGCTGAGCATTGGTGGGAGAACTATCGTCAGCGCTTGCAAGTGGAGGGTACTATGATCACTTGGACTGTGTTCAAGGACGGATATCTCAAGAAGTTCTTACCGACAGACATCAAGGACAAGAAGGAGATGGAATTTCTCGTGCTGAAGCAGGGCAACATGTCGGTAGGAGAGTATGCGGCTAACTTTGAGGAGCTTGTAGATGATGATGAGATTCAAGTCTCAAGTATGCTCCCGTGAAGAATACATCCACCCATGTTCAAGAATGAAGATATGAAATATGTTTTGATGATGATCATGTTGATTGAAAATATTGTAATCGTTTTATTGTTTTATGTTTGCTTTTCTACGGTTTTGATGTAAGTCATAAGTAACTTAGTTTGATTAGATGGATTAACAAAATTAAGAATATAATAATTCTAAACCTAAAAATAGAAATCAATTAGAGTTAAATCAAATGCCAAATGTTGGAAAATGTTTTAATGTATAAGTAGTCACATACATAGTTGTATATTGGTCTACTTTGAGGAAAATATGAAATTCCTTCAAGAGTATTCAAATACCAACTCATGTATGCCATTACTCATGCATTTTGGTAATTTTTGAAGGGAGTATTTGAATACCCCTGTTAGTATTCGAATAATACCCATTCTATTAAGTTTGTTGGGTTCTGTTACAGGGAGTATTCGAATACCCTGTATGAGTATTCGAATACTCACCCTAAAATTCAGTAAAACTTCAGTTTTTCAGCTCCAATTGAAGTCTATATAAAGGGTATGTGTTTAAGAGTTTTGGCAACGAAGTCATATGCAAAAATATACTATTATTATGCCAAAATAGCAAGCCATCTATTCATCCTTTGTTACAAGTGATCTAGAATCTACAAGCTTTGACACACAAGTGTTTGTGCTAGGATTTTCTCTTCTACTCAATTTGTTTTGAGTTTTGTATTGGGAGAGTGGATCCCAAGGTTCTCAAGGGCGAGGCATCTCTTGAGGGGCATAAATCTTTGTCGGTGAGGTATCCATCAAAGTGGCCATTGGAGAAAAATCTTTGTTGGTGAGGTATCCCTCAAAGTAAGGGTGAGGCATCCCTTTTTGGCAAGAGTGTGGTACCTCTTGTGGTAATTGTTGGTGAGGTATCCAACAAGGTGTAAGGGTGAGGCATCCCTTAGTGAGTTGTTGGTGAGGTATCCAACAAGGTTCAAGAGTGAGTTATCTCTTGAGAGTGTGGTACTTTTCGGTGATGCATCCTACAAGTGAGAGTGACTTTTGTAAGGAGTGTGATATCTCTTGTACAAACTCTGTCATAGTGAATTTCTCCAAGAGGATTATTGGGGACTGGATGTAGGCCACTCAGGTTGTGGGCCGAACCAGTAAAATACTTGTGTCACTTTCTCTATCCCTACTCTCTTTACTTTCTTGCAATCTTTATTATCGTATGTATGATTCTTTATGTTCTATGCTTATGATTCTTTATTATGGACATTGTTTTTAGTTCATAAAAGTGATGCATTTCATGCTTTCAAGAAACTTTCTAAAGTGATTCAAAATGAAAAATATTTGAAAATAGCATGCATTAGAAGTGATCATGGTGGGGAATTTGAAAACCATGAATTTGAATGTTTTTGTGATAAACATGGAATTGAATATAACTTTTCGGCTTCAAGGACCCCTCAACAAAATGGAGTTGTTGAGAGGAAGAATAGGTCCTTATAGGAGTTGGCAAGAACCATGATAAATGAATGTATTCTACCTAAGTATTTTTGGGCGGATACGATTAACACCGCTTGCTATGTGTCTAATAGAGTGCTTATTAGACCTATCTTGTTGAAAACCCCTTATGAGTTGTATTAAGGTAGAAAACCAAATATATCACATTTACATGTATTTGGATGCAAATGCTATGTTTTGGATAATGGAAAAGACAATCTTGGTAAGTTTGATGCTAAAGCGGATCAAGCAATCTTTCTTGGTTATTCATCATCAAGTAAAGCATATAGAGTTTTCAATAAAAGAACCATGACCATAGAAGAATCTATTCAGGTATCATTTGATAAGTCTAACCCCCAATAAATTGGGAAAGTGCATAATGATGATATTGTAGATACAAGAATGAATTCTCAAGAATTGCAAGCAAAGGACAATGAACAAGAATCAAGATTGGAGCCTCAAGATCAACAACAAAGAAATGAGGAACTTCCTAAGGAGTGGAGAATGACAAAATACCATCCAATTGATAAGGTGATAGGTGACATCACCAAAGGGGTAACTACTCGTTCTTCTCTTAGGAATGTATGTCATTTTATGTCTTTTGTGTCTCAAGTTGAACTTAAGACAATTGATGAGGCTATTATAGATGAACTTTGGGTAATTTCTATGCAAGATGAGTTAAATCAATTTACAAGAAATGATGTATGTGAACTTCTACCTAAACCTAGTAATAAACAAGTAATTGGAACTAAATGGGTTTTTAGGAAAAAGTTAGATGAGAATGGTATAATTGTTAGAGACAAAGCTAGATCAGTAGCCAAATGTTATAATCAAGAAGAAGGCATGGACTATGAATAAACTTATGCACCCGTTGCTAGGTTAGAAGCTATTAGATTGCTTCTTGCTTTTGCATGTCTTATGGATTTTAAGCTCTATCAAATGGATGTCAAAAGTTCTTTTCTTAATGGCTTAATTCAAGAAGAAGTTTATGTATATCAACCACCTGGTTTTGAAAACTTTGAAAAACCAAATTTTGTTTTTAAACTTAAAAAGGCTCTCTATGGTTTGAAACAAGCTCCAAGAGCTTGGTATGAGAGACTTAGCAAATTTCTTTTGAAAAAAGATTTTCAAAGAGGGAAGGTTGACACTACTCTTTTCATTAAAAAGAAAAAGCATGATATTTTGATTATACAAGTATATGTTGATAACATTATTTTTGGAGCCACCAATGAATCTATGTGCAAGGAATTCTCTAAGCAAATGCAAGGTGAATTCGAGATGTCTATGATGGGTGAACTCACTTTCTTCTTGGGGCTACAAATCAAACAAGTGCCTAGCGTAACTTTCATCAACCAAGCCAAGTATTGCAAAGAACTACTCAAAAGATTTGGCATGGAAAAGGCAAAAGTGGCTTCCACATCTATGGGCACGTCCTCCTATCTTGACAAATATGAACATGGTAATCCTGTAGATGTAACTAAGTATAGAGGTATAATTGGCGCTCTACTTTATCTTACCGCTACTAGACCAGATATTATGTGTAGTGTATGCATGTGTTCCCATTATCAATCAAGTCCTAAAGAATCTCACCTAACCTCCGTAAAAAGAATAATTAAATATGTGTTAGGTACAACTAATGTAGGACTTTGGTATCCTAAAGGATCAAGTTGTAGTCTAGTTGGATATTCGAATTCGGATTTTGCTGGATTCAAACTTGATAGGAAGATTACTAGTGGCACATGTCATATTTTTGGTAATTGCTTAATTTCATGGTTTAGTAAAAAGCAAGTTAGTGTTGCTTTATCAACCGCCGAAGTGGAATACGTTGCGGCCGGTAGTTGTTGTGCCCGAATTGTTTGGATGAAACAACAATTGTTAGACTATGGAATAGAATTGGACCAAGCTCCAATTGGATGTGATAATACAAGTGCCATCAATCTATCCAAGAATCTTATCCAACACTTTAGTACTAAACACATTGAGATAAGGCACCATTTCTTAAGAGATCATGTTCAAAAAGGAGATATTGTTCTAGACTTTGTTGATCAAATTAACAATTAGCCGATATCTTTACCAAACCTTTGCCTAGAGAAAACTTCTTTTATATAATAAGAAAACTAGGGATCATAGATGAAACATGTATTGATTGATCTTGTATGCTATGATTGCTGGATGCATGTTTGTTTGATTCATATCATGTAAGTATTGATCTTTAATCTTATATGAATATGATTTGATCTCTGGATGGGAAATGTGGCTGAATATATGTGAAATCTATGTGTTTTTTGCTCTCTGTCCATCAAGTATTCGAATACCACCACAGAGTATTCGAATACTCTATTTTTTCTGGGTAATATTCGAATAACCAAACCTGTATTCGAATACTAGCAAAAACCTGGTATAGATTTTTTGGAGTATTCGAATACTCCTCTTGGTATTCGAATACTCCGTAGATCTGAAAAAATTTCCACGGTTTATAAGTGCTTTGCTCGACCTATGATGCATAAGAACCTCTCTTCTCCAACATTCTTCTCATATATAGCAAGAACATCATGTTTAGACCATAATTTCTTTATAAAACATCATTCTTGGTCTTTGTTCTTCATATACTTCTCTCTAGACATCATCAAACTCTTATCTATCTCTCCTAGACCTCCTTCATCACCATGGCTGGAAAGAAACTTCGCAAAAGAGGAGGAACCTCATCCTATACTCAACCATCTCCTTCACCCCAATCAAGAATAAAAAGTGATAGGTTGGCTAGTGGATATGGAAAAGGAAAGAAGAGGGTTGTTTTGGCAGAGGAAGTCATCTTTATGGAAACTGAAGAGTTGGAAGATAGTTCTACAGAAGGAGAGGAAGAGCAAGCGGAAGAAGAAATGGAAGAAGAATAATTAGAATAAGAATAAGACAATGCTAATAGAGTGGACATGTCATCTTGGTTTATAAGCAAATCAAAATTCATGGAATACAAAGAAGATTTTATGAACAAGAAAGTGTTATGTCCAATCTACATGAAATACAACTGGTATGAGAAAAAACAATTCCTCTTTTCACAAGTTGTTCATCAGGCAGAAGCTGCAGTCCTTTGTTGAGCTAAGGGAGATATATTCTCATGACATGGCTAGAGTCTTCATTGCTGGTCTTGAGCAAGGCGAAAATGGTACGTTACTCTGTTCAATAGCTAGGAATAACTTTATTATTCATCCTCAGGATTGGGATAGTGTGATAGGAATACCCTATGTAGGACTTGAGATTTATGATCCCTCATCTATTACAAACTTTTCTAGGAGAGGAAGTATAGAAAACTTTGATAATGGTCCTATCCCTGATCGCCTTGAGAGAAAACCTAAGGCTGACTTACTTAACATGGAGGGTAGATTGCTTCACTATGTTGTAGCTACTATTTTGAACCCCAGGCAATCTAACACCTCTGTGTGATGCTTGAAGAAGATTTATTTCAGATGTATTGCATGAAGTACAATGTGCAAATGAATTGGGCATGGTACATTTCTCAAAGATGGTTGTCTTGTAAGAAAAACCATCATAGCCCGATTCAATATGTAAATTTTATCCAAGCATTTATGGAATATTTTGATGTTGATCTCAATACAACCTATCTTCCCATGACAAGAATATTTGACACTACTACCTTAGCCAAAATGAGTATTAAGAAAGTGAATGGAATTTGGTTTCATGATGGAACCCCAGTGAACCAAGCTCAGTACGAACCAGATGAGCTAGATGCGGCTTTGAATATGGTTGATCAAATACATGCTTCTCACAGTTCACAGCCTAGGCATTCTGCTCACACCTCTGCGACAAACTTCTCTGATCCATTTCAGTCCTATGTAGTTTCAAGCTTGAACCGCATGGAAACAGGATTGAAAACCTTTAAAACGCAGATGGACACAAGGTTCACAGACATGGAGGGTTACTTGAAAACTGAGTTCACGACCATGGATGTTCGCAATCAAGCTATATCCAATGATATGGCAGCCTTAACAGACTGAGTGAGGAGGTTGCAGTCGCAGTTCAATGATGAAGAGGATGGAGATGATCATGATGATGAGATTTGATATCTCTTGTTCCTTTTTCTATGCTTTATATGATTATATTTTGTTGGATGACTGTATGATCTCTATATTGCTCTGATACTTCTATGGATTTGTGTGATGATACTGTTTGACCCCTGTTTTCTATATTCCTGGATGACCGTATTAGTATACCTCTGTTGGTATACAAACTTGACTCTGATACACTAGACTCTGTTTTTCATCACACCTATGTTATTATGGATGTTAGTATGCATGCTTTAAACTTATTTGATATATTTTGTTTATGCATGTATGACATCTATTACATATATATTTGTGAATATTATGTCTTTTCTCTCCATAAATTATATGATTTTTGATAATGCCAAAGGGGGAGAAAAGGTGTGCTTTTGTGTTTATTTTGCAGGACTCTCTAAATCTACTCAGAAGGAGTGTTCACATATTCAGAGGGAGTTCAGGAAAAATCATGATACACCTTATTCACAAGTTATCAAAACCTTATGATACAAAAGCAAAGCAAGATTCAAGTTTCATCAAACGATCAAAGAGTTGTCTTCATATCAAAAGAGTTGTCATCATCAAAAAGGGGGAGATTGTAAATGATGATGAAATTCAAGTCTCAAGTATGCTTCTGTGAAGAATATCTCCACCCATGTTCAAGAATGAAGATATGAAATGTGTTTTGATGATGATCATGTTGTTTGAAAATGTTGTAATCGTTTTGATGTTTTATGTTTGCTTTTCTAGGGTTTTGATGTAAGTCATAAGTAACTTAGTTTGATTAGATGGCTTAAAAAAATTAAGAAGATAATAATGCTAAACCTAAAAATAGAAATCAATTAGAGCTAAATCAAATTCCAAATGTTGGAAAATGTTTTTAAGGTATAAGTAATCACATACATAGTTGTATATTTGTCTACTATGAGGAAAACATGAAATTCCTTCAAGAGTATTCAAATACCAACTCATGTATGCCATTACTCATGCATTTTGGCAATTTTTGAAGGGAGTATTTGAATACCCCTGTTAGTATTCGAATACTACCCATTCTGTTAAGTTTGTTGGGTTTTGTTACAGGGAGTATTCGAATACCCTGTATGAGTATTCAAATACTCACCCTAAAATTCAGTAAAACTTCAATTTTTCAGCTCCAATTGAAGTCTATATAAAGGGTATGTGTTTAAGAGTTTTGGCAACAAAATCATATGCAAAAATATACTGTTATAATGCCAAAATAGCAAGTCATCTATTCATCCTTTGTTACAACTGATCTAGGAGCTACAAGCTTTGATGCACCAGTGTTTGTGCTAGGATTTTCTCTTCTACTCAATTTGTCTTCTGAGTTTTGTATTGGGAGAGTGGATCCCAAGGTTCTCAATGGTGAGGCATCTCTTGAGGGGCATAAATCTTTGTTGGCGAGGTATCCATCAAAGTGGCCATTGGAGAAAAATCTTTGTTGGTGAGGTATCCTTCAAAGTAAGGGGGAGGCATCCCTTTTTGGCAAGAGTGTGGTATCTCTTGTGGTGATTGTTGGTGAGGTATCCAACAAGGTGTAAGGGTGAAGCATCCCTTAGTGAGTTGTTGGTGAGGTATCCAACAAGGTTCAAGAGTGGGGTATCTCTTGAGAGTGTGGTACTTGTAGGTGAGGTATCCTACAAAGGAGAGTGACTTTTTGTAAGGAGTGTGGTATCTCTTGTACAAACTTTGTCATAGTGAATTAATCCAAGAGGATTCTTGGGGACTGGACGAAGGCCACTTAAGTTGTGGACCGAACCAGGAAAATACTTGTGTCACTTTCTCTATCCCTACTCTCTTTACTTTCTTACAATATTTATTATCGTATGGATGATTCTTTATGTTCTATGCTTATGATACTATAGTGCATAATTGTTGTATGATGCTATCTCTTAGCTTATACAATTGAATATCTTTCTTTAAGTGCATTCTTGAATTGGTGTTTCAATTGTTTCTTGCTTAAGCTTCAAGGAAATTTTACTATCTTGCTACTCAATTTGAAAAAGGAAGTTAAACATTGTTTTTCGAAAAGTTTTAAAAAAGTCAATCCACCCCCCCCCCCCCTCTTGACTAAGAACCGTTTCCACACCTTCCAGAGCTCACCCGTTACTATACACTGTACCAGAGTAGGTGGCGGATGATTGTTCCAAATACATGAAGTTTGAGGATGGTCTGCGTCCAGAGATCAAGCAGACTATCAACTACCAAGAGATCCAAGTCTTTCTAGTTTTAGTGAATAAGTGTGGGATCTTTGAGTATTCCTGCAAGTTTGGAGGGTCAGCCTCCAAGGGATCAGACAACCAGAGCAACAAGAGGAATGGGCAAGGAAACAAGTGGAAGCCGCGTCTCGCTCTAGCTGGCAAGAACTTCAAGCGAAATGGCAAGAAGTCTCAGTTTTCTTCAAACAGGTCCAGGAGATGGGATTCTTCCGATTCTAGACCTCTGTGGTGCGGCAAGTGTGGACAGAACCACTTCATTACCAATACAAGGAGACGGACATCATCTGCTTCAAGTGTGGCAAGCATGGCCACATCATCCGAAACTACGAGGGAGGAAAATCAGAGTCACAGAGCGCGAGCAAAGGTCATAAGGCTCAAGCCAACTGACTAAAGACCACGGGGAGAGTCTTTACTCTCAGTGGAACTGAGGCCTCCGAATCCGAAAATTTGATCCAAGGTATGTACCTCATTAGGGGAATATGTTTAACTGTATTGTTTGATTCAGGTGCGACCCACTCGTTTGTGTCATATGAGTGTGCTAAGAGTCTTAAGTTGCCTGTGACACTTCTTGAGTGTGATTTAGTTGTTGCCACACCCACGAATAAACCTGTCCTTACTTCTTATGCATGCAAGAACATTCTTATTACCATAGACGGTAGAGACTTTATTTTTGATCTTATATGCTTACCTCTAAAAGACCTTGATGTTATTCTTGGCATGGACTGGTTATCTTCCAAACACGTTCTTCTGAATTGCTCCGATAAAACCATAGTTTTTGGAACTCCAGTGGAGTCTAGGGGTCCTAGATTTCTCTCTGCTAACTAAGTTAAGGCTTCAATGAACGAAGGAGCCTAAGTGTACATGATGCTATCTTCCATGGAAGTGTAGAGCCCTCCTGATGTCGACAGTGGGCCTGTTGTGCGAGAATTTCCTGAAGTGTACCTGGGGGATGTTTACGGACTACCCCTAGAGAGGGATATGGAGTTTGCCATAGACTTAGTGCCTGGCACTGGGCCTATATCCATAGCGCCCTATAGAATGTCTCCTCTAGAGCTAGCCAAATTAAAGGAACAGTTAGAAGACCTGATGCATAAACAGTTCATCCGGCCTAGAGTATCCCCATAGGGAGCACTAGTGTTGTTGGTGAAGAAGAAGGATGGCAGTATGTGGTTGTGTGTCGACTATCGACAGCTCAACAAAGTGACCGTTAAGAATAGGTATCCTCTCCCTAGGATTGATGATCTTATGGATCAGTTGATCGGGGCTTGTGTTTTCTCGAAGATAGATTTGAGGTCAGGGTACCATCAAATTCGGGTTAAGTCTGAGGACATCCGGAAGATAGCGTTTAGAATGTGATATGGTCACTGTCAGTATTTAGTTATGCCCTTTGGTGTGACTAATGCTCCTGCTGTGTTCATGGATTACATGAACAAGATCTTTCACCCTTACTTGGATAAGTTTGTGGTGGTTTTCATAGATGACATCTTAGTGTACTCCAAGAGTCAGGAGGAACATGAGGAGAACTTGAGGGTTGTTTTGTAGACCCTTAAGGAGAAACAGTTGTATGCTAAGTTGTCTAAGTGCGAGTTTTGGTTAGAGGATAGGAGTTTCTTAGGTCACGTGATCTCTAAAGGTGGGATAGCCGTGGACCCGGCTAAGGTAAAGACGGTGCTCCAGTGGGAAGCGCCAAAGTCAGTGACCGAGGTTAGAAGTTTCTTGGGCTTAGCAGGGTACTATAGGAGGTTTATAGAAGGCTTTTCTAAGTTAGCTTTACCCTTGACCCGTCTCACAAAGAAGGGACAATTGTTCGTGTGGAACTCTAAGTGTGAGGAGAGTTTCCAAACCTTGAAGGATAGGTTAACATCAGAACCAGTTTTGGTTTTGCCCGATCCTAGTAAAACTTTTGTAGTGTATTGTGATGCATCGAAGCAAGGTTTAGGTGGAGTGTTGATGCAAGATGGTAAGGTAGTAGCTTATGCTTTTAGGCAATTGAAAATCCATGAGAAGAACTACCCTACCCATGACCTAGATTTAGGGGTTGTGGTATTTACCTTAAAGATTTGGAAGCATTACCTGTATGAAGCTAAGTTCGAGGTTTTTAGTGATTATAAGAGTTTGAAGTATTTGTTCGACCAAAAAGAGCTCAATATGAGACAGCGCAGGTGGATGGGGTTTTTAAAGGATTATGAGTTTGATCTGACCTACCATCCAGGAAAGGCCAATGTAGTGGCAAATGCTTTAAGTAGAAAAGCCTTGCACGTCTCCAATTTGAAGGTTAGGGAGATGGATCTGATCGAGGAGTTTAGAGACCTAAGTTTATCTTGGGAAGTTACCCCTAAGAGCATTAGGCTTGGAACCTTGAAGGTTACCAACAGTTTGATGGATCGGGTTAGGGAAGGCCAAAAGTTAGATAAGTTTCTCTTGGACCAGAGGGAATTGCTTGCCCAAGGTAGGGACCTTAGTTTTAAGGAAGGAAGTGATGGAGTTTTGAGGTTCAAAGATAGAATCTGTATACCAGACATCCAGGAGCTTAGGAAGTTGAATCTTGAAGAAGGACATAGGGGTGGACTGAGTGTGCACCCAGGTGCCACTAAGATGTATCATGACTTAAAGAGGATGTTTTGGTTGCCTAGGATGAAGAAAAATGTAGCTGAGTTTGTGTATGCTTGTCTAGTGTTCCAAAAGGCTAAGATAGAACACTAGAAGCCAACAGGAAAGTTGCAACCTTTGAGTATCCCAAAATGGAAATGGGATAGTATTGCCATGGATTTTGTGTCTGGACTCCCGAGGACTCCAGCAGGTTATGAAACGATATGGTTTGTTGTGGATAGATTGACTAAGTTTGCCCATTTCATCCCTATGAACATGGAATACCCTTTGGAAAAGTTGACCAGGTTGTACATCAAATAAATAGTTAGGTTACATGGTGTACCTTCTAGAATAGTGTCAGATAGAGACCCGAGGTTTACCTCTAGGTTTTGGACTAGTTTGTATAAGACCTTAGATACCAAGCTTAGGCTAGGTTCAGCCGATCACCCGCAAACGAATGGTCAGTCTGAGAGAACTATCCAGTCCTAAGAAGACTTTCTTAGAGCTTGTGTGTGCTAGAACAATCAGGTAGTTAGGACAAGTTTTTGCTCCTAATAGAGTTCACACTAGTGCAGAAAAGGGATTCCACGTCGGTTATTTTTGGCTTTCCACATCGGTTTTGAAACTGATGTGGAAACGACCGATGTGGTTTATTGCCACTTTACACATCGGTTATAAAACCGATGTGTAAAGTATATTTTAAACATCGGTTTTATATTAACCGATGTGGAAAATTAATTTAGCAATTGATAAGCAGTTGTAAATTTAACTTTCTACATCGATTTTGCTTAAAACCGATGTGTAAATTTGACTTTCTACATCGGTTTTGTAAAGGATCGATGTGTAAAGTTAAATTTACACATCGGTTTTAAGAAAAACCGATGTAGAAAGTTAAATATACACATCGGTTATTGAGAACCGATGTGTAAAATCTCTTTTTTTTTTTTAATCTGTTATTTACATTTCAATCATTCCTTTCCCCTGTTTCACTAATGCAGATCAATAAACAAACCAGCAGTACCCTGATCAAACAAGAAACAACAACAGAACACCAAACCAATTTTGACACAATCATTCAAAAGCAAAACATACTTCATTCAATTTTCTTAGCACAGACAATCAGCTCTTACACATATGGTTAAAAATACTGACATTTCATCAAATGACTAGTGAGCACAGAATCTGATAACAGAGGGCATCAGGCCTAATTAATTTCAAATGAATGAAAACAACACTTTATCAAGGCTACATCAAAACACGAGAGAAGAAGAATTGAACCAGACCTGAGCACTAATACATATCATCAGTCAAAGGTACACTATAGCTTGTATATGATAAGTTTTTAAACTAACTACATATATACAAACTATGGGTGGTACACTTCAAGAAAGAAAGTTGCCCAACGCCTCTTTATGATGTTGATGTCAGAATGAGACAATGGAGTTGGATTGTTGAATATCTGCAAGTTTAATTGGACAAAAGATTATATCTTTTAAGTAATAAACTAACATAGAACATATAACGAATCTATACTATTACTTCTAATTGTGTCAATTAACATTTACCTCACTCCATCTTTCAGTGATCCCGGAGGAGATAATTTCCAACATCCACTGCATCACATAGTAGCCACATTCCCATGACCCACGTTGTATACGTGACTACGTACAAATGAAACCCAATTAGAATATGAGGAATTAAATAAAATAGAAATCAATTATTGTACCCACTGCATTTGATGCATTTGAACTAATAAATATCTTACGCTGGGAATAATCCATCTGATAGCCCGAGTACGCCTTTCACCACGCAACATGTGGGATGCATTAATAGACCTATCATGACAAAAACATTAATTAAAGTATATGTAATAGATTTCAAATAATTAAAACAACTGCATTACTGATTATAAAGTATTTTAACGCTTACGTTTCGATGATCGTCTTCAGTTCATTCGCCGGCTTATTTCCCAATGAGCAGAAGAAGACCACGACGTTCATTCTTGGGTACAAGAGCAACAGTTGCCAATGTCGGCTGTAAATTTGCGGAACAGTTAGTGACTAAGTCATATATAGTTATACTTAAATAACCGGTACTTACTTATTGAGATAAGGCGCAAGATAGAATTGATGATCGTCTCGGGCAAGTATATCACGTATGGTAGTGACTGGGTCTTCCGATGCTACGAGAACATCACCCTGAATGAACATGGGGTCAATGAACCCATAAAGGGCGAGGTTACCCTGATCGACTAACATACGATGCAGATACCTAATATATTGGAAAAACATGTTAATTATCATTGTATTTAAAAATTAATTACGTACTTAACTTATAAATAAAATGTACTTACGTGCACCAAAACGATATGTGTGCAGAACTGGCCATTTATTTATTGAGTGCCATCTCCATAAGTTCTTTCTTTGGTATATACTGATTCACCGGGTGGCATCATGTTCCAACGTTACCAAGGCTGCATCATCCTCCATGGTGACAACCTGTATAGCCAGAACTTCGAAAACATCACCATGGCCAGGTGCCCCTTTGTCGATCCCCTAAACAACATAGATATATATTAGTAATCACGGATAATTAAGTTATTTAATTCGTTATTAACTAAATGGTCAAATGAATACCTTGACAGAGCGAGACATCTCTCGGTCTTCCTAGATCCGACCTTTTAGGCACAATATCATTTCCAACATCCTATAACAAATACAAATAAAGCATTATCTTTAAACAATAATAAATATATTTCAACTATGAATATAGAAAAACACAACTAACCGAATACCTCGGATGCAACAAGAAAGCGGCCCAGTCTTCTTGGCCGGAGGATGAAGTTAGGGGGCCCGACCCCTTGTTTGAACCTCCTCGGTGGGCACGGGGACTCGAGCATCAACATCTCGAATAATCTCAACAGACACCCTCGGATGATCATCCGGTAATAACCGATGGTGTATGGTATTACCTAACTTATTATATGCCCTACCCCATGCCACTAGCGGCGATGATGATGATGATGATCAACATACAGCTCACACCTATCGGGTCGTCATCATCATCATCATCATCATCATCATCATCAGCGAAGAAGACATCACCATCATCATCATTTTCGGGATGATGAGGAGGATCACATGAGCCCTTAGTGCTCACATGGACGAGAGGGTTGGACGAGAGGGTTGGACACCGGCTGTCATCTCTTTGGGACAAAGAAGTAAATATTGCCATCTCTTTGGGCAAACTGCTCGGCCATCTCCTGTCGAAGCTCAGTTGCAATCTCCTGTTTTAGTTGTGCTCTATCTGCAACCGAATCCCTGTGGCATTGGTGTGAAGATGAACCATGGTATTGGCGAATGCCGACTCCCCATCCAACACCAATGACACGGCCCGGGTGGTCTGGTTTACCGATGGCAGTAGATAAGATATCATTGCGTCCTCTAGGAACAAAGGTTCCTTGGGTTAGCTGATCATCCAAGGCATCCTATCACATAAAAATATCAGGTCACATTACAATTCGGTAACAATCTTAAAATGACAATTACAACAAACTATACTTACAATCCTCTCAGCTACTTGGCGGGCCTCCTCGGATGTATATTGTCCCGTTTTTCTTTGTCGGCCCCTCTTCCATGAACGATGGCGTGGGGGTGGAGGTGGATCAACAACCTCTGGAAGATTTTCAGCATTAGGATCCGCCTGAGATGTTTGCCGCCCACGACGTGCTTTCTTTTCCTCTTCAACCATTTTCTTAACAAGCTTTTTATATCCCCCACGAGACATGACATGGGGGTAGACATTCTTGCTTTGGTTTTCCTGCCCCTTTTTCCTCTTCTCCTGTTATAAATAAAAGACAATTAAATTACATAAGTAAATGAAATTAATGCAATTACATAAATTTAGAGACAAATCAAATAAGTTAACCCGAAAAGCTGGGATCACGTCGGCTCTCGAACAAAGCGATCCCACGTCGCCTTGTCAAGAAACGGATACACCTCAAGTGGGTTCTTTTTACTTTTTGGACCGAATATATAGTATCCGCCCAGGTCGGCCTTAAAACCCCTCCAACGCTCTCCAAAGATACTTCAAAGAAACGCCTCTTCATAGCGTATGTATCCGGTATGTCAAATGTCAACTACATTAAGACCAAAAGAATCAACGAATTACTGTATGATATTATTAAGATAAAAATAAAGTAGATACATACAAACACAGGACGTAGAAGTATAGATACCAGAATACTCTCCCATATCTGCTCCTTCACGTCCCCCGGTACATCTCTCCACCTATCAATGAGTATACTAGGCCTGTTCCTAGCAAGGGTCGCCACAAAACTGGTAAACTGATCTTCCATTGGCCCAATAGGTTTGAGGTTATCATCAAAATCTACTCTTATCCTCTTATTTGACCCACGGTTGGCAGTCAAATGCCTCATCCGTGTGGCACGTCTACCCTTTCTACCGGTAGACGGGGTCTCTGACCCGCTGCATGAAGGAGGTAAATCCTCATGATCAGCCATGTATACCTGTTTAAACACAAAACAAAAGAAAAAAACTTGTTAGTATGTCAGGATAAATATCAAACATAACTTATAAATATCGATCAACGTACATAAACATAACTTATAAATATCAACGTAAACATATAATATGCCAAACTTGATGGTAATATCAAACTAAACTTACTTTGTGGTCAATTAGTAAAGTTCTCCCATAACCCTTCTTGGTGATCATTACGAGTAGCATGTACATCATCCACTTCATTTTCCTCATTGAAATTAGGCACTCGTGTTGAGAAAGAAGGAGTATCAGAAATATCAAGAGTTGAATCGTGATTTCCCTCACTACCATTATACATGTTTTTTCCCTGGAGAACCACTGACCACCTTTTGTTAGAAGGATCACGGATATAAAACACTTGTTTTGCTTGGGATGCCATGATGAAAGGTTCCTCTTTATTACCTACCTTACTAAGGTCCACCAATTTGAATCCTAACTCATCGGTTTGCACACCATTATTCTTGTCGACCCACTGACATTTAAAAACAGGTACTCTAAACTTCGTGTAATCAACCTCCCATATCTCTTCAATGATTCCAAAGTATGAAACTGATGCCATAACAGGGTTTTTATCTTTCGAACTAGAGAAATGCATGGACTCAGCGACGACCATAACCCCACTGTTTTGTATAGTACTTTTGTCATCCTGGGACTTTGTATAGAAGGAAAACTTATTGATATCGTACCCACTCCAAGCATATGACATCAAAGTTAGGCCCCTGTGCTAGCCATTTTAATGTAGCAGAAGCAGTACCATCCTTTGCAATTTTTTCTTTAAACCAGTTCAAGAAAGTCTTGTTATGCTTGTTCAAACACCATTTTTCATTCATTCTAGGGTAAGTTTCATTGATGATGCTTTTATGCTCACATAAGTATGGTTCAACCTCATCAGTGTTATTCAATATATACAAATGTGCTTGAAGCACTTCCTCCCGATCCATGCTCTTAACAGTGATACCTCGTGTACCCTTACCATCATATCTTCCTTCGTGACGAGACTTCGGAAGCCCTACACAGTTCCGCTTCGACATGTAGTCTGTACAAAACTCAATAGCTTCTGCAACATACCTTTCAACAATAGATGCTTCGGGACGGTGTGGATTTTTCATATATCCTTTCAGGATCTTCATGCATCGCTCAACCGGGTACATCCACCTTAAATAAACGGGACCGTACAATCTAATCTCCCTCACTAGTTGAACAATCAAATGAACCATGATGTCAAAAAATGAAGGTGGAAAATACATCTCCAATTGGCACAATACAATGGCTGCCTCATTTTCCAACTCATCCAAATTTTTAGTGTCAATGACCTTGCTACATATAGCATTGAAGAATAAGCATAACCTAGTAATGGCATGTCTGACTTTTTTAGGCAATATGTCACGAATGGCCACCGGTAGTAGTTGTTGCATCAAGACATGACAATCATGAGACTTTAAGCCAACTAATTTGAGATCTTTCATTGAGACAAGTCTTCTGATATTTGAAGAGTAACCCTGTGGCACTTTGACTCCCCGTAGACATTCACAGAAACTTCTTTTCTCTTTTTTTGATAAAGTATGACATCTTGGGGGGCAAATAAGTCTTCTTATCCCCCACTTTAAGTGGAGCTAACTGCTCTCGTATACCCATCGCAACTAGATCCAGACGAGCATTCACACCATCCTTTGTCTTGCCTTGAATGTTGAGAAGCGTTCTGATTAAAATGTCACACACATTTTTCTCTACATGCATCACATCAATACAATGTCTTACATCAAGCTTGCACCAGTATGGAAGATCAAAGAAGATCGACCTCTTCTTCCATATTTTCTTCTCTGTAGCCTTCTTCTGGGTCTTCCCATAGATAACATTAGTGTTGTTCACCCTTTCATAAACTTGCTCTCCAGTCAAGGCCACCGGAGCAATTTCATTCTCCGGAAGTCCATTGAAAGCTTTCCTCAATCTACGATAAGGATGATTACGTCGGAGAAATCTCCGATGCCCAAGGTAAACCGTCTTCCTTCCATGTTGCAGTTGATGGTAACATGTGCCTTCTTCACATATTGGACATGCTTTATGCCCCTTAACACTATACCCACACAGGTTCCCGTATGCTAGAAAGTCATTGATGGTGTAAAATAACATGGCACGCAATCTGAATGTCTCACGGCAATACCCGTCGATCACATCAACGCCTTCATCCCACATCATTCTCAAGTCTTCAATCAAGGGACTCAGATAAACATCAATATCATTTCCTGGCTGTTTAGGACCCGAAATCATCATACTTAACATAATGTATTTGCGCTTCATGCACAACCAAGGAGACAGGTTGTAAATTACAAGGAGAACAGACCATGAACTATGAATACTACTTAAGTTTCCATATGGATTCATTCCATCTGTAGCAAGTCCAAGCCTGAGGTTTCTAGGCTCATTGCCGAAATCCGGAAACAAACTATCAATTCTCTTCTATTGCAAAGAATCGGCCGGATGGCGAAGCTGTCCATCACACTTCCTCTCATCTGCATGCCATCTAATGTTCTTTGCGTCATTTACATTAGCAAACAATCGCTTGAACCGCGGAATCACGGGAAGATACCATAACACCTTCGCAGGAGGACCTTTGGTACCCACATCACAACTAGAATCACCATCCTTCACTTTGTAGCGTGATACCCCACACCTGGGGCACTCGTGCATCTCTTCAAACTCTTTCCTGTACAATATGCAATCATTGGGGCAAGCGTGTATTTTCTTATACTCCATACCCATCGGACACAATATATTCTTCGCCTCATAGTTTCGAGATGGCAATGTGTTGCCTTCTGGAAGCATTTCTTTCAACAACTCAAGCAATTCGGTAAAGCTTTTATTGCTCCACCCATTTCTCGCCTTCACATTGAACAATCTTAACACCGCTGACAACCGTGTGAAATTAGTGCACCCCGGATACAAAGCCACTTGCGCATCACTGCACAAAGTATCATACACATGTGCGCGCCGAAAAGACTCTTGCCCAACATCACGGATCATGTCCTCTAGTCCATCGTCCATTTCCACGTCATCAACTTCCTCTCTATCCGACACCCTCGGCCTGTCTAACGATTCACCATGGCATATCCATGTTGTATAACTCTTGCAAATCCCCTCACAAATAAGATGATCACGTATCTCCTCGGCTTCTAGTCGTCTCTCATTCAAACAGTTAACACAAGGACAATAAAACCTTCCGTTACCACTATCAGGAGCATTTGTTTTTACAAAGCGTAGAAAATCTTCCACTCCATTCTCATACTCATCACTTGTCCGTCTAGCATTCATCCAACCGCGATCCATGACTAAACCAATACCTTCGTACTTAGTCCAACATATTCATCAACCACTTCTTATGACAGGGTATGGCCCTATCCCATTCGAGAAGAAACTTTTTCAACATTCGGTTAACAGTTAGTCCTTAACTCTCATGCTCATACTCGACAAAATTTGGCAGCATTTCCCATTGTCTCCGACGTACACTACTTGAACGCGATGACATCCACCACGATAAAGTATGCACCCGGAGAACGAAAGGAAATGTATCAATCCGAACTTTCATCAAGTATATAACATTAGAATCAATGAATAACTATTATAACTGAATTAAGAAAAAGTTTTTTCCCAAACTGTCCAACTTTGGACAATTCAAGATCCAACACAATGAGCGGTACATTAAGCACGTCACACGCACACGTACGCTCATTAGTATTGCATCTCAAACGGGAAACTAAGGCTTTACTAAATAATTAACATTAAGAAAAATAATAAAACACTCCAATCCCCAAGTCCAATGCAAGGGGAGATTGGAAAAGCGCACTAGTATTTGAAAAACTAACAACCATATATTTCTTAATTGAGTAATTGGCTAAAACGTCATCCTAATATATGTTAATCATCATTTTAATGCCAACAATAAGCCTATTACCTAGTAAACTAGAAATCCAACCCCAACAAAAAACTATACCCATGTGGACCTCAAATGGAGATGATCCTCACATCAAGTGTTTCTAATGACTTGCCTACTTTATAATGAAACCAAAGACAATATTCATCATTCCATTGATTGATGTCCAACATGCTTAGCATTTTTCTCCTAAAAAATGAGGTTCTTATCCCTCTCTAGTGAGCTACGAAAGAATGTAGGAGACCAATAAATTTGACCGAGCATTAATTAGCTTCATAATTTTTCAGTTTTCAAACATCAATAAACATAATGCTTCAATTAATAAATGTTAACAGAACTATTTATAGATGTAGAAGAGAGTGGCAATTCCTTCATTCCCTGAAACTAGTGTCAAGAACATAATGTTTTCTTCTCATGAAATCTAGTAACTAGAAATTGATCTTAAAACATTATGAGAAGAAAACATTATGTTCTTGACACTAGTTTTCAAACATTATGTTCAAGGGAAACACCTAGCACTTAGCATCTACCTAATACAATGAACTACTCGGTATGTAGCACTTAACACCTTAATATGAGAACTAACCAGCAATAACCACCAATTAGAGAAGAACAAACCAACAGTAACCACCAGGACAACATTATATGAACTCTGTTTTCCAAATAAATAACTAGCAATATAGAACTAACCAGCAATAACCACCAATAACCAGTGAAGGAAAGAAACCTACCTCTAAAGGATGCGGCCGCTAAAGGTGACTTGTGAGAAGAGGAGGGCACAGACGTTGAAGGGGTTGACAACTACTCTCTGTTAAGGTTCACGCGGTTACGGTTCTTATTGCGCAACTGAGCGGAGTGGAGAAGGGAAGAAGAAGTGGCGGCCGAAGCTTCAATGAGACAGATAGCTTCAATGAGAAAGGAGAGAATGACATTGAAGCTTCAAAGACAGAGTAGATAGATGAGAGAAGATCAGAGTAGAAAGAGAAGAGACTCACCAGAGATGATGCTCGCGACGATGAAGGTATGAGAGAGGCACACACGGTGGTGGTGGTGGCGGTGGTGAGTGAAAACCGAATGAGTTGGTGTTTGGGTTACAGAGAGGCGCGGTGGTGCAAAGGGCTGCACGAAAAATGCAGGTCAGGTTAGGGTTGTGGTGGTGCTCGCGGTGGTTCAGATGCAGAGATGGTGGTAGTGGTGAGTTGATGTTTGGGGGAGGAGGGGAACTAGGTCGCGGAGGAGGGAGGAACAATGTGTTGGGAAAAGCGTTAGCAGAGAAAGAATGGGGTTTTCTGAAAAATGGGATAATGCGCGGAAGCGAAGGAGGGAAAAAGAAAAATTGGGACTATTACACATCGGCTATACGCAAAACCGATGTGTTAAACATCTTATACACATCGGTTATAGAGAAACCGATGTGTAAACATTAAACTTTTAAATTCTGATTTTTTTTCTTTTAAATTTTATACATCGGTTACTAAAAACCGATGTGTAAAAGTAATATTTTTTTCTTTTTTTTTTCTTTATAATTTTCTACATCGGTTATTAGAAACCGATGTGTAAAAGTAAGATTTTATTTTCTTTTTTTTCCTTTCTACATCGGTTATATAGAAACTGATGTGTAAAAGTAAGATTTTATTTTCTTTTTTTTTTCTTTATACTTTTCTACATCGGTTATATAGAAACCGATGTGTAAAAGTAAGATTTTATTTTCTTTTTTTTTCTTTATACTTTTCTACATCGGTTATTTAGAAACCGATGTGTAATAATTTGGTTTTAATTTCAAAAATGCCACCGCCTCGTTTTACACATCGGTTTCTCAGAAACCGATGTGTAAACTGCGACACCCTACTCTAGGGTCATCCCATTAATACCCAATTATAATTATAATTATTTAACGCTGGTTACTTTCGGAAAATATAATTTAAGGTAACTAACCTTATATAAAAATAGTGCTTAAATTTTTTTTTCTCTTTACATACAACATATAACTATTATAAACATAAACCACATATATGTACATCCATATATATACATATGCTTCATCGTTTATATATACAACTCCTATACTAGGAGATATCAAAAAGCCTTTAGAAGCATAGACTATTCTCCTTCAAACTAAACAAAGAAGATAAAGATATATATACATATCAACAACAAATGGTTTACAACCATTTCAAAACTAAGGCTCTAAGAAGCCAAAGTAAAACTATCAAGACTCACTACCCCGGAAACTATACCTAAGCTGGTCAAGCTAATGAAACCCATTGGGAAGACCATAAGGATCAATCCCACCTACAGCTGACGAGTCTGATGATGCCTCCGCTTCCATTGCTTCCTCTGAAGAATCACCATTATCTACTGCAGGAGGTTGAAACTCCGGATCGTCCTCTAGGTATTCCTCTGGATCTTCTTCACCTGCTACTAGATCTTCTTCAACTGGAATTTCTCCATTTCCTAATATCTGAAGAGGTTGAGGTTGAGGTAAAGGATCCATCATTCCATGCTCCTCCAGATATTGAAGATACAGCCAAACCGGTGGTAACGATATCTCGATTGTTTCTACTACATGCGTCCTCTGATTGGGTCTTTCTTCTATCGTGCCAATAACTTCAGTACTAGGGCCATGGTAGGTGGCGCTAAGTGCCCCAATATTTATATCCCAGGCACCACCATCTCGTGCCCGATCAAAAGTGAGTGTCACGAACCCTCGATCGCACACGGTGGTACGTCCGGATTCATCTCGAATATGTTGTAAGAGTGAGAAACCAATACTTGGATCTTACTCAATAACCACACTCTAGCCATCAAATACCACATCAACATTTATCACATACAATTAATTATAAACTAACAGTTTATCAATGGGTTCAACACCCCAAACATCATCCATAAAATTATGCATGACACTTCTATTCATCATCTAATTTTCGTCCTAATCTCATGAGATATCACCAACCTCGTGTTGAGTTGATCAGACTCCAAAGCCACACTGGCTAACTTGGCACTCTGCCAATAGGTCCGCGACCTCTTCCCATCTTGAAAACAACAAAGGCATACACAGCCAGGCACTAACACGGCCAAACATTGCTAATGCCCACAATCAGTGGCTCCGCCATTAGCAAGTAAGATGGGGATCTCAAGGTCCTCCAAGGCACCAATGAGATAATGCACGTCGGAATTACCTTTCGCCGCTGGTAATTAATGCATTTAAACCACAAATCGCAGGCACGTCTGCCACATGCATGCAAAACACTTTTGTTTTCTTCTTTTCTTTGTGCTCAATCTTTCTCTTGTCGAAGCTCAAAATGGCTTACGACTCACATAGTTTTAAAACACTTTTTAAAACTTTCATTACAACACAGGACCTTACTGTCCGAGTGCTCAATCACGACACCTCTCGACCTGGTGCACCAGTACTAGGTTCGTGCTTCTAGAAAACATCTTCAATGTTTTATCACAGTATACCTCATGTATACCTCATGTATACAACATAGACACTCCAAGTCCAAATGACTGAGTCCATCATAATCACAGAACATTAGTACCCCCGACGTCTCGGTTACTAAGTCCAACTGTATTTTCAACATTGTTAAATCAACTTTCGATTTTTAGAAATTCTTTTCTAATGGTAGAAATTCATTATAAAAATTCTTAACAAATAAAACTTAGTTTTCACAAACCAATGAGTCACTTGAGATTTAACTTTCTCAAAATAGGCATCGCTAGTTTCAAAAATACTTGCCGTCTAGATTTTCTAGATTTGCTGTCAAATTTTGTTTTTAAGACTTTTAAGCCAAAAACTTAACTTTTTCCACTTAATTAATCTTCTAAAATCACCCTTAACTTGTTTTCATCAATTAATTTAATAAAAGAATATTCTGTAATATTCTGGTTTTCTTACGTAAAATTTAACAATACTAAAATATTTTCACCGTGTTGAACTCATTGTGACTCATAATTCACTTTTCCAAAATAACTTATTAAAATAATAATATTTTTCAACACTCTTTATTCTTCTCAAAAGAAATTCTCTTTGATATCATATACCAATAACTTGCCACTAAAACCTTGAATATAATTCAATACAGTTTCTTAAAGCTTTCATCCAACTTTATTAATTGTGCACTGACCACTGTCAGGCTTCTCACACATCAAACAACAATTATATCACAGATATTTCCCAGGCAGATCATGCATCACAGTTCATAATATAATTGCCAATAAACAATTAACGCAAAATAAACCACATAGATATCAATAAAGCAACAATAAACAACATAAATAAACACTAACAAACAATTAATTACAAACAACAATTGGATAGCATATAGCCATTGAATAGAATCCTTCTCGGTACTCCCCCCTTACCTCTTGAAGACTCCTTGTCCAACTTACAAACTCCTTCCGAATTTCCCATTAC
Source organism: Sophora flavescens (assembly GCA_030762895.1). Classification (NCBI taxonomy): domain Eukaryota; kingdom Viridiplantae; phylum Streptophyta; class Magnoliopsida; order Fabales; family Fabaceae; genus Sophora; species Sophora flavescens. The sequence continues at coordinate 87,739,192 of CM061066.1, forward strand.
CTTGTAAACTTGTACTCAACTAACCTTCAATTATAACCAAAGTGTTACAATTCAAGAAACTAGAACATTCTAAACCCTAATACATAGTCACGGCCTCTAGGGTTTTTGAATAACTAAAACTTCTAATCATGATTAAGTTATGGATTAATGATCCTTCATTAACCTAAACCATAGATTATCAACTAAACAACTAAGTTTTAAACTCAAAACTTCCTAACTCTTTTATACATAGGTTCGGCCTTACTAGGTTCATGAAGCTAGGGTTCTTAGGTTAACAAATCATCTTGGATTTATAAAGCATACTTACTAAACACTTGATTCCTAAGATCATTTATGAAAATCATGAACAAAACTCAACAAAACTTACCCACTTAGGGTTCGGCCAACATGAACATTTTTGAGTAAAATAGTCATTTTAAGAAACTAACATGGATTAGAGTGTGTAGTCATACATGCCATATAGAATACATGATCATACATGAAAACACATGAACAAAACTCTACCAACCCTAAGGTGATAGATTCGGCCAAAGCTAGCTTTTCAAGAAAGAGATTTTTGATTACTTCATGCTCTTGGATTTAGATAGTAGACATGATATCTAGAAGATAGAAAGTAGTTTCATCATCATTAGATTTTCCTAGGATTTATTATGATTTTTCAAAGTTCTAGGGTTTGAAACTTGAAAATGATGAACTTCCATGATATAAGTCTTGAATCAAGAAACTATCTAAAGAACATAGACATGATTTAAGACAAAGATTAGGATTTACCTCTTGATAATCAATGATGAAGACAATCCAAGAACTTGCTTTGAGAAACTTAGAACTAAGAACTTAGAACTTTAGAGTTTTAGAAGACAACTAGCCAAAGAACTAAATGAAAAATGAGAGAAAGGTATTTATAGTGTAAGTGGCGACATTTCAAGAAGGATCTAGATAAGATGAGTTGTCATGTTAAAAGGATCAAAGTGCAATTAAGTTCCAAGGACCAAATTGCAAAGATTCCAATAGTTGAAGGACTAATTTGCAAATAGACAATAGAATGTCATGATGATGGGTTTAATCACATTAAATGCCATCTTATACTTGACTTACTTGGCTGAATTTATGAGTGCAAAACAAGTTAAGAAAGTAGATAATTCAATGTATTAGAAGAATCAAGAAACTTGTAGACAAATCTAGGATAAGTAGAAACCTATAGAAAATTCTAGAATCATCTTGACAATTCCAACTAAAATAGGCAGCCACAATTTACATGGGCTTTCGAATGGGCTTGAAACATTTGGGCTTGATTTCATTTTCTTATTGGTTGTGGGACCCACTTTGAAGATTTTGGCCTTTTAACATAAGATAAGAAAACTTGAATGGCTTTATGGACTCAACTATGGACTAAAAAGATTTGGGCTTATAGGCCACGACCATTTAGGATTAGAAACAAGGATTCTAGCCCAATCCACTTGAAAAAACGAAAAAAACTAATTTAGGGACAAAATGGTAATTTACAGAAAGTTCAGGGACTTAACCGTAAATTTCGAAATTCTCTATTTAATCCTGAAAAACCTTCTAAACTTAAAAATATAATTCATCCCCTTGAATCATCTCAAAATCCTAAAATAAATCCTCTTACTACTCTTAGAAATTATAATCTCCTTTCCGTCGTCTACCCGATTACACTTTCCGCCCGTAATACTCAAATTATTTTATTTTTTTCTGAAAAAAATTCTAAACATACAAAGTTGTAGAAAATAAAATACTAAGCTTAAGTCTCTCGTTCACGAATTAAAATTAGGTCTTTTGAACAACATTATTATACTGTCAGTGGAATTCGCAGACCGGGTTTCGCCTGAATTTCCAACCTAAATTTTAATCGTAGTTTCCTACGGTCAAGTAGGATTAAATACTATCCTCCGTTCACTTAGAATAACTTTATAAAACTCTAATAAACTTATAAATATATTTATATGTATTTACTGTTATTTAAAACAGTAAAATACAGGGTGTTACATAAACTCCGATGTAGAATCCCTTTTCTGCACTAGTGTCACCTACAACAACAGCTACCATTCCAGTATTGGTATGGCACCTTATGAATCTCTTTATGGGAGGAGATGTAGGACACCTTTGTGTTGGAGTGAACATGGTGATAGTGTTGTGTTAGGACCTGAGATAGTGCAAGAAACCACAGAAAATGTAAAGATAATTCAGGAAAAGATGAGAAAGGCACAGAGTAGGCAGAAAAGCTACCATGACAAAAGGAGGAAGACGCTCAAATTCCAAGAAGGCGATCACGTATTCTTGAGAGTTACACCAATTGAGGTCGGTAGAGTGATGAAGGCGAAGAAACTTACTCCCAAATTCATTGACCCTTACCAAATTCTTAAAAGAGTCACTGAAGTTATGTACCAAATTGCATTGCCACCTTTCTTGTCTAAACTTCACAATGTCTTTCATGTATCACAACTTCGTAAGTACATTCAAGACCCACACCATGTGATAGTCCCCGACACGATTCAGCTAAAAGAGAATTTGACTTTCGAGGTACAACCCCTTCGAATTGAGGACCGGAGGGTGAAGAAATTGTGTGGCAAAGAGATTCCTTTGGTTAAAGTCGTTTGGAGAGGGGCAACTGAGGAGAGTGCTACTTGGGAGCTTGAGAGAAAGATGATGGAGGCTCACCCGCATCTCTTCATTCGAGGTCAGTAGAAATTTCGAGGACCAAATTTTTATAAGGAGGGTGGAATTGTAACACCTTGTTTTTTGTGTAAGTGCTTTTATGTGTGCCTTGTTTGTTAGGAAGGTTTAGAGTGGGCTAAGTGGGGTTTTTGAGTTAAAGAAATCCCTTCCTAACGCATGAGCAAGCCGGTGCTCATGTCCATCACGCCCATGCTTAAGGCTGCATGCGTCTCGTTGACGCTGATGTGAGCACGCCTGTGGTCATTAGAGAGCACGACCGTGCTCAGCAGTCAAGTGTGTCTCATCGAGGCTAAGTTGAGCACGCCGGTGCTCAACAGTAAGCACGACCGTGCTCGGGTCTGAGTCTTTATATAGACATCAGATTGTGAGGGTTACAAGTTGCAACCCTCAAATTGGCACTTTAAGCAACACTATGTGTGACGGCAGTCTCTCCTTCTCTTCCCCTTTGAACCCATACTGTTCTTGGTGTTCTTGCTCTTGGGAGAGACAATCATGCGTTAGTGCCAATTAACACAAGGTAAACTTTCTTCCCTCTTGTGTTCCTTTTCATTATGTTGAATTGGGAACTAATGGGTTAACCCTGTTTGTGTTGACCAAGGCTTGGAATCGTTCGTCGAGCCGTTGAGGGAACCAATCTAGGAGCGTCTTCGGTTTAATGGGAATTCTTCATACCAGGTATGAGGAGAAGGAATAATATGAATATGTAGGTTTGGGGGTAGCGTAAGACGAAGGGTTCCCATAAACCTTTCCTTTGATAACATGTCTATATGCTTTATGCTTGTTTGCTATATGATGTTTGATTGTTTACAATGCTAATGATTGGCATGACTGTTATTATTGATTTAATGTTATTATGAACATGTTGATGTGATGATGCCCTGATTGAGTGTTTTATCATAATTACGATATTGTGATGTATTGATTGTTGATTGATGTTGTGACTCGTCAATGTTAAACGTTAAATATGTTAATAATGTTAAGGGAGGCTGTTCCCCTTGTTCATAAATCAGAATGATAGTAATGAGTGAGGATTACGCCAATGGTTTAGTCAAGAACAATAGGGATTGATTTATGAGAGATTAGGAACAATTTAATGGTTTGAGATTAAAGGATTAATTCCCCTTTTATAAGACATGAATATTTAAACAATATTAATGAAACTGATGATCAATGGATTAGCAGAACCCATTAGGATTGAATCTGGAACTGCCCCAAGAAATTGGTAAAGGGTCTGCGACCCTTCTGCCCAGAGCAGTATGGCCTGCTCCATTGAGCACGGTCGTGCTTAATAGGGAACACGCTCGTGCTCCACTTTAAATCCAAACTAGGCACGCTTTTGAGCATGCCCCTGCTTGACAGGCAGCACGGTCGTGCTTGCCTATAGGACTAGCATGCTCGTGCTGAAGGTGAGCACTCCCGTGCTCACCTGTCCAGAACATAAAACAGAACAGACGCAGAATGCTGAGTTAGGGGTGTTTGACCCCGAATTCTCTAAAAGACTTAATAAAATACCTACAAAACATGAAGACCAAAGACAAGTGATAAGATGATGTTGCACCTTGGTAGCCTAGTGGCCAAGGGGAACCTTGATGCATGATGGTCAAGGTGGTAATCTCTAGTTCTTAATGGCTAGAGTGTTAATGACGATATGGTACCTTGGTAGCCTAGTGGCCAAGGGGGCCTTGATGCTTGTTGGTCAAGGTGGTAATCTCTAGTGAAGAACAACTAGAGTGTTTAATTAATGAATACGAAAGATAATGTTTAATCCTCGATAGTCGAGTGGTCGAGGTGTTGATGGTGTTAAAACATGGGTAGCCTATGGGCCCAAGCGGAGGTGGTGGTTATGTTTGTGTGTTGTGTTGAGCATGCATTCACGCATCGGAGATGTTAGTGGAGGATGTTCAACATAGGGGAGGTCGTCCGTGAGTAAGGCGATCTGGCCGTTTGCGGCGATTCGAGTGAATCACCTACAACCGTGGTGGGGCACCCGAGAATAAGGTGCGTCGGCTATCCTAGGGGTCCACCCGAGGTTTGGTGGATTGCCCCGGTGTTGGTGCTTATTGGCCAATGTGGAAATATAACTCTGAAGTTGACTTCCTAAGATAGATGGATCCAAGTGCATAATGGAGTAGTGGAGTAGAGTTTGCATTGCATAGCATACATGTTTCTATGATGATATTGATATGTTATATTGTTGCCTACTATAACATGATTGTTTGATGTATGCTCGCCTTGCTAAAGGCTTCCTTGCCATTGTATTAATATTCATGTTTCTTACTCCCTACCTCTATGTTTCTTGTTGTGACATGTATATTTTATGCAGAGGACGGCAAGCACCCAGTTGAGGAGTGACTTCGGGGTGCCGCGACTCTTTAGTTAGGATTTCCAGTTTTCAGTAGTCAGTTAGTTGTTCAGTTTGTATCCGAGGATATTTTCCGGATTGGTTATACTAGCTCTGTATGTGACATCAAGGGTTGAGTTTTATTTTTGTTTATGTTCTGTTTTAATTTTCCGCGTTTTGAGACTTGGTACGATGTGGTGCCTTTTACCTTAGTTTTGATTATTTTCAATAAATAATGTTTATTTTAAAATTACCCTATCTTTTAATGCTTTATATGTAGGCGGGGTAAAGGGTGTCACATACTACACTTGCAAGTTGGTTCGAAGCCAAAGATTGCACAGCCTGGAACATTTAAATATTTAATATAGCACCCTTCATTGTTAAGTTTTTATTATCATAATAATTTTTAATAAGTGACATGTTAAATATAAAATATAGTTTGTTTGTTTGTTTTTTTTTTTTTTTTGCTCTCTTGTTGTCCAAGTGTGGGAATAAGCATTCTAATTAGTTTCATGCAATTGGAATTGAAATTGTTACGGTATTTGCTATTGTATTTGCATATTACTGACACTATTATGTTCTTAAATGTTGTCATTTCTGTTTCTATCATTTCCTAGTTTCATGCAATTGAAAAATTTAGAAAATGAGGTTATTATTAGTATGTTTATTTTTAGCTAGTACATTGACTGACTAGTATGTTTATTCAAATGTAAGGTAGGAACAATTTGAATAGAAAAAGTATGAGTTATCTTCTCAAAATTCAATGTTCATTATGGGAGAGGATGGAGCTGATAGTCAACCATCCATCGATATGCCATCTAAACTGGATATATGGGTAGAATCAGTTGGTAAGAAGAAGGGGAGGATATTTGGTCTTGGATCCGTAAACAAAATATTGATTCCATCTTCAAGTCAACCAACGAAGATTTATGCTAATATAGAGGAGGTTGATGCTTTGAGAAGTCAAATTCATGTATTAAATGAATCATTTCAAAGGCAAGAATAAGAGAAACTGCAGATGAGACAAGAGTTGACCGAGACTAGAAACTTTAATGCAACATCTAGGATTTGCACGATCTTCTTGTCCATCTTCATCACCTCAACATAGCAAAGAAAGTGATGACGACGATAGTGATGAAGATAGTGATCATACCAAATAGGATATTTAATTTTTGATATTTGATATGTAAGACATTTGAAATTGATATACTATCTCTGTGTGCACAAAAAATACACCATATTGTGATGGATGTTTTATGCATTTGTTTATGCTTTTTTATTGAAATTTTTATATGTGCATAATGGTCTATGCATATTATTAGAAGTGTGTATATATGTTAAATATTATAAATAATTATTTTATATATAGTATATAATAACAACAACAACAACAACAACAACAACAACAATAATAATAATAATAATAATAATAATAATGAAATCTATAATCATATTAGTATTTCATAAACTAAATAAGTATTAATATTTATCTAAAAATAATAAAATATAACTATTAAAAAAAATTATAGTATTTTTACAAAATAAATAAAATTAATTTTTTTTATTTTTCCTACGGATTTTCTTAGGGGAAAGACCGTAGGAAATTTTTCTGCAAATTTTCTTATATAATTTTTGATTTTTTTTGAATAACACTATTTTAAAAATTATTATCCAAATTACCCCCATTTCCCAATTATATACGAAAACACCCCACTTTTTTTTAGGTGGGAAGTCGCTATAACATTCAACGACTTCTCACCAATTTTCTTTTTCATAGTGAGAAGTTGCTGAATGGGAGAGCGACTTCTCACCTTCCCTTTTTTTTATTTTTTTTAATGTATTAATTATTATTTTAAATAATTTAGTTTAATTAATTAGGTTAGTTTAGTTAATTATTGCGTTAATTAGGATATTAAGAAGTTAATTTTTTTACTAAAGAATAATATTATGAATAAAAAACATTAATTAAAAAAATTACACATTAATTAGTTAGTTAGTTTTAATTTATTTATATTTAGTTAATTAATTAGGTTAGTGTAGTTAATTTAGTGTGTTAATTATGATGTTTAGAAATAAAATATAAAACTAAAAATATACTAAAAATTAAACACATTAATCATTATTATTAAAAACATAAAGCACAAATTAAAAACATTATTCAGAAAACTACTCCCCAAGTTGGTGTCCAGTTCTACAATGTGTTCTGCGTCTAATACGTGGTCGAAGTTGTCTGCGGGACATCTACTTGATCATGTCACCGGCGGTTGGCTCTTCTTACTGCACAGGGTCATTTTGATTTAAGTTAGATGCTAGTAGCGACGAGTTATAAAATTGTTCGCCGGTATACAGTATCGAAGAACTTCCAAACCCACTCATGTGGGGGAATGCTGGCTCGCCAAAGGAGTACATGTTATTTATGTATCTTTGTCCCGATGCTAGTGTACTGAGGTCTGCACCGAATAAATTGCTGACAAATTCGTTGTCAGTAGAGGCATAGGAGAGTCGACGATTGCCGGTCCATTAGGGAGGAGGCTCTTTGTCTGGGATAGTGTTAGAAAAAGCTTCAGTTGGAGATTGCTGGGCTTCAAACTGCACTGTGCTGGCATCCGGGGGGCTTGGTTGTCATGGTGTTGTTTGCCTTGCACGCCATTGTGTAGGCCGTTGGTGGACTACAGCTGAAGTTTCACCAATGTCAGGGTGACGTCCACCCCGTCGTGGGTTTCGCAGTTGTTGGTGAGTTGACAAATAAGGCTTGGAATTTTTCCTAAACCACATCATATACTCTATTGTATGCGTCAGTGGACCCTGAATAGGTTGCCCTTGCACCACGTGCTCTCTACGATCCCTCCAGTATGGAAGATACCCTTCGTGACTTTCTTACCAATTTGTGTAATGTTGTCCCCTCATGTCAAGGTTGTGCTCGTTGTCCAAATCTAAAGGGGGTCTGGGTATGTCCTGTTGTTTGCCAAACTAGATCTTTACCCTATCCGTTTGGTGCCATTCAATCACAAAGAAACAAATCAACACCGTACAAGCACTCCATGATCCTCTGTCTCGGACTGCTCTAGCTGGCAGGACGTTATGATGACTTACATACGATGTCCACAAAAACAGAAAGATTAAGCATGGTCAGTAAAATTAAGCATGATGGCATCAAGTACAAGTGAATATTTTTAATAGTGACATTTTCAACCTGATCAGGTCCCATGTGATTAATAGCTGTTCTGTAACAGGAAACTGAGCTGTTAGGAGTTCCGGTAAACTGCAGCCCCCTCCCGAACCAACTAGTAAAAAAATCAATTTTAAATCAGTCCCCTATTTAGGAAATAAAGTAAATTTAACGTAGAACTTATGTTCACTAACCATTGTGCTAGCAGCCATGACGCATCACGGGGGCAGGGTGGGCAACGAAGGGCATGCGATACCATGCCCAGGACTATCGCAGTAGAGCACAACCACCCATAGAAATGGCACCAGGTAAGGTTATCCAGCATATTTCTCTGTAAAGGCATGCTAAACATGTCGATCCTCAACTGTAGCAGCTAGTGTTACAACACCCGGTTTTTTTAATTGTTTAGTGTTCTATATTGGTAAAATAGACAAAAATGTTTATATTTTTATTTTAAAACTTAGAAAATGATTTTGGATAAACCAAGATCATATTCATACTTTACTTTACCAAAGAGAGTTACAATTAAATTTTGGGTCGAAAATTCAGACGAAACCGGGTGTGCGATTTAATGACGATAAGAATTTTACTGCTCAAATGACCTAATTTTGACTCGTGAACGAAATACTTAGGGTTTTTATGAAGTTTCCAACATCTTAGGCTTTTTAAAAAACTTTCACATAAAAATTAAAATAATATATATTATGCGGGCGTTATACGAAATCGGGTGAACGACGAAGCTGAATACAAGATTTCCAAGACCCGCTAACGGATAAAGGGCTAGTCATTCAAGATGACTCCTAAGTGTGAGTAATTGGAGTGACTCACCAATTTCATGATTGCATTTAGATCAAAATTACTATATAGTCCTTATGTTGTCTTAAAACCACAAAAATGCCATTTTGTAAGATTACTTTTTTGTCCCTAAAAATTTATGCTTTGGACCCTATAGCCCCCCAAATCCCATGGTCCAACCTCCATTTGTGAGCCCATTTCACTTCTATTTAAGGCATGCATCATCTTCATCATTAAGTTTCTCCATTTTCACTTAAAAATCCTTAAGTTCCATAACCTTGTTTTGTGAAGGAAGTGCTTGATTCTTAGCTAATTTTCTATTTCCAAGAGGTATACCATACTATTCTCACTTAGTTATCTTCATGTTATTCAATTATTTTTGTGTTTGGAAGCCTTGATCAATATGTGTCATCTTTGGGTTTCTAACTTCAATAATCCATAGAAATTCATAGAAAAATCCAATGAGCATGAAACCAATTTATATGATCTTAATATCCTCTCTATATTTAATATCCAAGAGGATGCATCAAACTAAAATTTCTTTCCTATTGATCTTGTTGAGGCCGTACCCTAGTTTGTTGTGGGGGAGGAACTTTGTTCAAATGTTTTGTTAAGTCTTGCTTGATTCAATCTTTATAGCTTATATATGTATTGAATCCATGATTGTTGAATCAAATTAAAATCTCTAAGCCATATTTTTACTCATGGCCAAAATTGGTCTGTTAAAGGATTTGAGTGTTTTATTTCAATCCTTATATCTTAAGTATTGTTTTAGGGTTTTAAGTGATTAAGAATCACTAATCCAAAAGCTTAGGAATTTTAGAAATTTTTAGCTATTTTAACACCCCAAGGATGAAACCAACATGTAGGAAAATAGGAGTTTTTAATTTGCTTGATTGTTGATTGGTTGTTGTATTTGTTGAAGGATAACTAGTATATCGGGTACGTGTGTTACTGACACTTGGATTTACGACAAATCTTTTTTCGGACGAAAAATTTTCTAGAGGTAAGGGGGTTACCTGAGGAGTTTTTTCGATAGCTGTATGTAATTTTTATGGTCTACATTATTTATTGAGTGTATTTATTAATTTACGTAGTTAGCATTATTTGCTTTAAAATTATCTGTTTTTAATTATTTAATTATCTGCATTTAATTGTTATTATATTTTATTGCATGTCATTAATTGTATTGTTTTCTATATTATTGGCATGATTGTTATTGATGTTGAGTGTGGATTGAAATGTCTGACAGTGGTCAGTGCTCAAATAATTACGAGGTTAAAAGTGTTAAAAAGCTTTTTATGGAATAATAAGTTTTAATTAATGGAAAATAGTAATATCATATTACTTAGTTATTTGATTGGTTAAAAATGGATAATAGTGGAAAAAAGTGATTATTTTAATGATTTAACGTCGAAAGAGTGTTTTATGAGTCACAGAGAGCACGTAACCGTGAAAATATTTTTGTACTGTTAATTTATACGTAAGAAATTTCTAAATATTAGAAAATGTTGTCTTAAAAAAAATAAGTGTCAAAAATAATTTTATTATGGTGTTGGAAAAATTATTTTACTAGAAAAAGTTAAATTATGAATTAAAAACGTTTTAAAATGTCAAACGTCAAACAATTCTGACACTATTTACAAAAATATTATTAAAACGGTAATATTAGTTAAAACAGAGAATTTGTCTCAAAGCAATATTTTCAGGATCAAAATATTGGGTTTTGAAAGAAAATCAATTTTAAGCAATTTTGAGGATTTTTATAAAACGAATTTCCAACATAAAAGGATTTTTTGTAAAGTATTTTTATACAACGGTGTTCTTTCCAACAACATGGATAAGTTGGGGAACTTTTGTTTTGTTTTGTGTTTCACATAAAGGAAACGATTTTAAAGATGAAAAACGGACCTATTGGCCGAGACGTCGGGGTTCTAGTGTTAAACGATGTGGACAGTGTGTCCCAACGGTGAAGTTATGGGCTATTTGTCCTATAAAACATTGTATTTTATTTTGTGCGCTAAAATCTACGTATCTTTGACTGGTGCATCGGTCTAGATTTCGTGATTTGCACACTTTGACTTGGAGTCGGTTTTATTGGAATGATGGATTAAACTTAAATGTTTAAACGTTGGATTGGTCTTAAGTCTTCGAGCTCCAACAAGGAAAGAATGAACACAAAGCAAATGACGTGAACAAAACATTTTACATGCATGTTTGGGCATACGTGCCTACGTATTGGACTTGAATTCTTGATGGCAAGTATTCATGATGTTTGCATCACTATGCCTTGATGGACAAATCAAATGAAACCATATACTATGAATAGTATTCAATGTGCCTCGTGTTGGACAGTGATGTGGTTAATTTAAAACCTGTTTTATATGGCAACGATTAAAACTTGCCATATTTGGCAACTAGAGCTTGATCAGCTCATTTATTTAGTGGTTGAAGCTCCAGAGATTAGGTACCAAAGTTAGATGATGAATATAGAAGTGTCATTATTTTCAAAACAACGACGATTGTCGCATATGAAACCCTTTGCTAAATAAATTGTTTATCTTTAACTATATATGTTAAATAATGTTTGAGTGATGTGAATATGGTTATCATTTTAAAATCCATATATTGGTTCTCACCCTTGCTTGTTTTATTGTTAGTCTCTTTTCTATATGGCATATATTTCTATCTGAGTATAGATGGATCCGGCGGTGGTACTGGCACACACGGGGGTTCGTTCCATCCATTTTGAGGATGTGGAGAACATACACGTGTGGGTTATTCACCCTGGAGCCCACAGTGCGACTTATGTCGGGGGTATACATACCGTAGAGGGCACCATAGCGACTGGACCACAACGTGAGTATCGAACTATAGAGACCATAGAGGTATCTTTACCTCCGATGTGGTTCCTACTGCAGCACCTGGTTGATCATGGGGAGCTTGAGGCACAATCGTTAGCTGAGGCAGCACCGGCATCACCTCCAGAGGATATGGTTATAGATCCGGAGGAGGATCTAGAGGAGTTCGTTGAGGATGTGCCCGAGTACATTCATCAAGAGTACATTCCTCTTGATGACGATGATGATTCACCAGATGAGGGTGCAGTCGCGTCTTCATCCGATACTTCTGCGGGCAGTGGGATTGACCACCATGGTATTCCCAATGGGTATCACTAGATATTGACCAACTGTAGGTAGATTCCATTTTGGTTGTAGTGACTTTGTCAGTTTATTCTGGCTACTGAGAGCCATGTTTTTGTTATATGGTCATAGACTTCGCTACGTGTCTGTTATATTTTTATTTCTTTACAAAGTTATGTTGTGAATGGCCTATTCTGATAAAGGCCCTGTATAGTTATATAGTTGTACAAAACTGATGATGCATATGATGATATATATATATATATATATATATATATATATATATATATATATATATGTTACGTTTGGTTATGTTGTTGTTTGTTGTCAAGTTAAAAAGAAAAAAAAAATTATCACCATTTTTGGTATTAAGAAAAGTGTTATAAAATATTATTTTTCGAAAGTAACCAGCATAATTAAAGTTTATTTTTCCGCAACGAGTTACTATGTGATGACCCAAGAAGGGGTGTCGCATTTGTAGTATCAGAGCTGGTCGAGTCTTTCGAGAATGTTTGGGGAATAGGTCTGTTGTGTTGATGTTGTGTGTTCTCTGATTAAGATTTGTTTGAAATTACTTCTTAGAAGTAATGTGTTAATAAGTAAGTAAGCGTTTCATTTTCTGGTTGTCGTCTAACTGATGTGGTCTTGTAGGTCAGTTATGGAACTAGAACCAGAAGGTGAACGTGGACGAGGACGTGGACACGGTCGTGGAAGGGGTCGTAGAGGTGGTCCCTTGGGTGGCCGTGGAAATGAGGACTATGATGGTGGTGTAGATTATACTGCTCAGGCAATGGATAACATTACGGCTGTTATTGCTATGCAGACAGCTGCTATGGCTGCTCAGACTCAGCAAGCGACGGAAGTTAGAGGTCTGACTACATTCCGACATCAGAATCCTTCACAGTTTCACGGGGATGCTGAAACAGAGAAAGTGGACTTATGGATCCAAGAGTTAGAAAAGATATTTGAACTCATTCTCACCCCAGAAGGAGTCAAGGTTTCTTATGCGAAGTTTTTACTGGTAGGAGAGGCGGGGTACTAGTGGAGAGGTACTCGACAACTGCTGGAACCTGATCATCAGGAAATTACTTGGGATGTGTTAAAAAACGCATATCTGAATAAGCATTTTCTGAAAAGTGTTAGGATTGAGAAAGAACAAGAATTTCTGCGATTATACCAGCGAGATCTGACTGTAGGAGAGTATGCGGTAAAGTTTGAATCACTCGCTAAATATTTCCGTTTCTTTCAAGCACAACCAAACGAAAACTGCAAATGTGAGAGGTTTGAAGCAGGTCTGAGGTTCGAGATTAAAGAATCTGTGCTACCACTACAACTCGGGAATATTTAAGCTCTAGTCGAGATGAGCAGGAAGATAGAATAGATGAGGAAAGGAAGAGACAGTAGAGGGAATGCTAGAGGACCTTCTCGATCCAAGAACCAATATCAGAATCAAAACCATAATCAGAAAGGGAAACAGGATCAGAGAAAGCCTTATTTCCGACCACCAGGAAATAACCAGAACCAGAATCAGCAACAATATCGTCTGAATGTTACTGCAACTAGAAGTGGAGGCCAAGGGAATCAAAGTCAAGGCCAGGAGAGGAAATGTTTTAAGTGTGGGGACCCAAATCATATGGCGGATAAGTTTCCAGTCAGTGGAGTCAAATGTTTCAACTGCAATCGTTGGGGACATTTCCTTAGGGATTGCAATGCACCAAAACGGGGATCTGCTGTCAACAACACCAGAACCAATAAACCGACGGCGAAGGGGATAGTTTACACTACGAGTGTCACTGAAGCTTCAAACTCCAATGATCTCGTACAGGGTGATTGCGACATTGACGATAATCTCTTAACTTTACTTTACGATTCGGGTGCGACGCATTCATTTATTTCGATAGATTGTGTGAAACTGTTGAAATTGACTATTTCTTCATTACCATATGATCTGATTGTTTCAACTCCGACTGCTAAGTCAGTTACTGTCAATTCTATATGTTTGAACTGTCCTATTATTATTCAGGATAGACATTTTCTTATTGATCTGATCTGCTTGCCTTTAATACTAGATGTAATTTTAGGCATGGATTTGTTATCTTCTAACCATATTCTTATAGATTGTGCCCACAAAACCTTAATTTTTCCTAAGGATGAGATTTCTGGATTTTTGTCTACTAATCAAATAAAACCTTCTTTAAAAGAGGGAGCTCAAGGATACATGTTACTATTTTCCTTAGACATTAAGAATGAGTTAGACTTATAGTCCATACCTGTCGTCAATGAGTTTCTTGAAGTTTTTCCTGAAGATGTACATGGACTACCACCTGTTCGGGACATAGAGTTCGCGATTGATCTGGTACATTGCACTGGACCGATATCCATGGCACCATATCGTATGTCGCCATCAGAGCTAGATGACTTGAAAGAGCAATTGGTGGAACTGATGAGGAAAGAATTTATTAGACCCAGTGTGTCACCGTGGGGAGCTCCAGTTTTACTGGTACGGAAGAAAGACGGGACTTCTCGTTTATGTGTGGATTTCCGTCAGTTGAACAAAGTGATGATCAAGAACAAGTATCCGCTTCCAAGGACAGACGACTTGATGGATCAGTTATATGGAGCGATTGTTTTCTCAATGATAGACTTACGATTAGGCTATCATCAAATTCGTGTGAAGGAAGAGGATATCCTGAAAACAGCGTTTCGAACACGCTATGGCCATTATGAGTATCTTGTGATGCCGTTCGGAGTGACGAATGCTCCTGCTATATTCATGGATTACATGAATAGGATTTTTCGTCCTTATCTAGATCAATTTGTCGTTGTCTTTATAGACGACATTCTAATTTATTCTCCTAATGAAGAAAAACATGTTGAACATCTTAGTGTGGTTCTTCAAATTTTAAAGGATAAACAATTATACGCAAAACCCGAAAAGTCCGAGTTTTGGTTAAATCAAGTTCAATTTTTAGGACACGTCATCTCAAATGAAGGAATCGCGGTGGATCCGTCAAAAGTTGAAGCTTTTTTACAATGGGAAAGACCAAAGACAGTAACAGAAATTCGTAGTTTCGTAGGTTTAGCTGGATACTATAGAAGATTCATCGAGGGATTTTCCAAAATAGTAGGACCTCTTACCCAATTAACTTGGAAGGACTAAGCATTTACATAGACCGAAGCATGTGAAGAAAATTTTCAGGAGTTAAAGAGAAGGTTGACTCTGTCACCTGTGTTAGTATTGCCTAATCCTAAGGAGCCTTTCGAGGTATATTGTGATGCTTCACATAAGGGATTAGGTTGTGTACTAATGTAAAACCAGAAAGTTGTACCTGTGCTTTAAGGCAATTGAAGATTCGCGAAAGGAATTACCCTACTCTTGACTTGGAATTAGCAGCGGTAGTTTTTGCTTTAAAAATCTGGAGACATTATTTGTATGGAGCGGTGTTTAACGTTTTTAGTGATCATAAAAGTTTGAAATACCCTTTTGATCAAAAAGAGCTCAACATGCGGCAGAGACGTTGGTTGGAATTTTTGAAGGATTACGATTTTCAACTACAGTATCATCCTAGAAAAGTAAACGTAGTAGCGGATGCCTTGAGTAGAAAATCTATGCATGCATCTGCAATGATGGTTAAGGAACACGAATTGTTAGAAAAATTCTTAGATATGCGATTAACAGTTGATATGTCGCCAGGAAAGCTTTGTTTAGGTATGATTACTGTTTCCAACAACTTGATGGAACAAATACGAGAGAAACAAGAAAATGATCAATACCTACAAGGAGAAAGGGAATTAGTGCGAAAAAGAACGGTATCAGAATTCAAAGAAGGAACAGATAGAATTTTAAGGTTCGATGAAAGAATTTATGTACCCGATGATGCTGAACTTAGAAAGTCAATTTTGGAGGAAGCTCACAAGAGTAAATTGAGTTTACATCCGGGTGCTACCAAGATGTATCAAGATCTTAAGCAGTTATATTGGTGGTACGAGATGAATAGGGACGTAATGGAATATGTAGCTTCATGTTTAGTCTGTAAAAATGCTAAAATTGAACATCAAAGACCAGCATGAATGCTACAATCTTTGGACATTCCAGAATGGAAATGGGATGGTATTACGATGGACTTTTAACAAGTTTTCCAAAGACTCGAAAGGGGTATGATGCCATATGGGTAATAATTGATTGGCTAACCAAGTCGACTCACTTTTTGCCCATTAAAATAAAGTATTCAATGGAGAGATTAACCCAAGTATACATAGGAGAAATTGTCATATTACTTGGAATACCCTCGAGTATTATTTCGGATCGTGATCCGAGATTTACGTCAAGGTTTTGGCAAAGTTTACAAGAGTCGCTGGGAACAAAGCTCAATTTGAGTTCGGCTTGTCATCCATAAATGGATGGACAGTAGGAGAGGAAAATCCAGTCACTAGAGGACTTGTTGAGAGCTTGTGTTTTGGAACATAGTGGGAGTTGGGGTGAATTTCTACCGTTGATAGAATTCACCTACAATAACAGTTTCCACTCAAGCATAGGAATGACACTCTATGAAGCTTTATACGGTCGATGGTTCAGAACACCTTTATATTGGTACGAAATGGTGAAATTCTATTGTTAGGACCAGATATCGTGCAACAGACAACAAAAAAGGTGAAAATGATTCAGGAGAAAATGCGGACAACTCAAAGTAGACAGAAAAGTTATGCAGACAATAGGCGACGACCTCTTGAGTTTGAGGAAGGCGATCAAGTGTTTTTGAGAGTCACCCCTACGACTGGGGTTGGCAGGGTAATTAAATCCATAAAACTCACACCCAAATTCATTGGACCTTACCAAATTCTTCGTCGTGTGGGTCCAGTAGCCTATAAAATTTCTTTGCCACCATTTCTTTACAATCTTCATGATGTTTTCCATGTTTCACAACTGAGGAAGTATATTCCTGATCCATCTCACGTAATTGAACTCGATGTTGTACAATTAAAAGAGAAATTGTCTTATGAGACTTTGCCTGTATGAATCACGGACAAGACGATTAAGCAGCTCAGAGTAAACAAATTTCCTTAGTCAAGGTTATTTGGGATAATACAACTGGAGAAGCAACATGGGAAGTTGAGGACAAAATGAGATTACAATATCCTGATCTTTTCACAGGTGCGTAATTTCGATGACGAAATATTTTTTAGTAGAATAGTATTGTAATACCCGGTTTTTTTTTACTGTTTACTGTTCTATATCGATAAAATAGATAGAAATGTTTATATTTTTATTTTAAAACTTAGAAAATGATTTTATATAAACCAAGATCATATTCATACTCTACTTTACCGTAGAGAGTTACGATTAAATTTTGGGTCGAAAATTCAGACGAAATTCGGTTTGCGATTTAATGACAATAAGAATTTTACTGCTCAAATGACCTAATTTTGACTCGTGAACGAAATACCTAGGGTTTTTATGAAGTTTCCAACGTCTTAGGCTTTTTAAAATATTTCACTTAAAAAGTAAAACAATATATATTATGCGGGCGTTATACGAAATCGGGCGAACGACGGAGCTGAATACGGGATTATGGGACCCGTTAATGGATAAAGGGCTAGTCATTCAATATGACTCATAAGTGAGAGTCGGTGGAGTGACTCACCAATTTCATGACGGCTTTTAGAGCAAAATTACTATAAAGTCCTTATGTTGTCTTAAAACCACAAAAATGCAATTTTGTAAGATTACTCTTTTGTCCCTAAAAATTTATGCTTTGGACCCTTTAACCCTCAAAATCCCACGGCCCAACCTCCATTTGTGAGCCCATTTCACTTCTATTTATGGCATGCATCATCTTCTTCATTAAGTTTCTCCATTTTCACTAAAAAATCCTTAAGTTTCATACCCTTGTTTTGTGAAGGAAGTGCTTGATTCTTATCTTATTTTCCATTTCCAAGAGGTATACCATACTCTTCTCACTTAGTTATCATTATGTTCTTCAATTATTTTTGTGTTTTTAATCCTTGATCAATATGTGTCATCTTAGGGTTTATAACTTCAAAAATCCATAGAAATTCATAGAAAAATCCAATGAGCATGAAACCAATTTATATGATCTTAATATCCTCTCTATATTTAAGATCGAAGAGGATGTATCAAACTAAAATTTCTTGCCTATTGATCTTGTTGATGTCGAACCCTAGTTTGTTGTGGGGGAAGAACTTAGTTCAAACTTTTTGTTAATTCTTGCTTGATTCAATCTTTATAGCTTATATATGTAATGAATCCACGATTGTTGAATCAAATTAAAATCTCTAAGCCATATTTTTACTCATGGCCGAATTTGGTTTGTTTAAAGATTGGAGTGTTTTACTTCAATCCTTATATCTTAAGTATTGTTTTAGGGTTTTAAGTGATTAAGAATCACTAATCCAAATCTTAGGAATTTTAGAACTTTTTATCAATTTTAACACCCCAAGGCCGAAACCAACATGTAGGAAAATAGGAGTTTTTAATTTGTTTGATTGTTGATTGGTTGTTGTGTTTGTTGAAGGATAACTAGTATATCAGGTACATGTGTTACCGACGCTTGGATTTATGACAAATCTTTTTTCGGAGGAAAAATCTTCTAGAGGTAAGGGGATTACCTGAGGGGTTTTTCCGATAGCTGTATGTAATTTGTTTGTGATCTGTATTATTTATTAAGTGTATTTATTAATTTACGTAATTAGCATTATTTACTTTTAAATTATCTGCTTTTAATTATTTAATTATCTACATTTAATTATTATTATATTTTATTGCACATCATCAATTGTACTATTTTCTATATTATTGGAATGATTGTTATTGATGTTGAGTGTAGATTGAAAAGTCTGACAGTGGTAATTGCTCAAATAATTACGAGCTTAAAAGCGTTAAAAATATTTTTATGGAATAATAAGTTTTAATTAATGGAATTTGATTGGTTAAAAATGGATAATAGTGAAAAAAAGTGATTGTTTTAATGATTTAACAGCTAAAGAGTGTTTTATGAGTCACAGTGAGGACGTAACCGTGAAAATATTTTTGTACTGGTAATTTATATGTAATAAATTTATAAATATTATAAAATGTTATTTTAAAAAAATAAGTGTCAAAAATAATTTTATTATGGTGTTGGAAATTTTATTTTACTAGAAAAAGTTAGATTATGACTTAAAAACGTTTTAAAACGTCAAACGTCGAACAATTCGAACAATATTTACAGAAGTCTTATTAAAATGGTATTATTAGTTAAAATATAGAATTTGTATCAAAGAAATATTTTCAGGTTCAAAATATTGAGTTTTGAAAGAAAATGAATTTTAAGTGATTTTGAGGATTTTTATAAAACGATTTCCAACGTAAAAGGATTTTTTTAAAAAGTATTTTTATACCATGGTGTTCTTTCCAACAACTTGGATAAGTTGAGGAACTTTTGTTTTGTTTTGTGTTTCACAGAACGAAAATGATTTTAAAGATGAAAAACGGACCTAGACACCGAGACGTCGGGGTTCTAGTGTTAAACGATGTGGATGGTGTGTCCTAACGGTGAAGTTATGGGATATATGTCCTATAAAATGTTGTATTTTATTTTGTTCGCTAAAATCTACGTATCTATGACTGGTGCATCTGTCTAGATTTTGTGATTTGCACATTTTGACTTGGAGTCTGTATTATTGGAATGATGGATTAAACGTAAATGTTTAAATGTTGGATTGGTCGTGAGTCTTCGAGCTCCGACAAGGAAAAAATGAACACAAAGAAAATGACGTGAACAAAACTTTTTACATGCATTTTTGGGAAGTACGCATTGGACTTGAATTCTTGATGGCAAGTATTCTTGATGTTTGCATCACTGTGCGTTGATGAACAAATGAAATGAAACCATATACTATGAATAGTATTCACTGTGCCTTGTGTTGGACAGTGCTGTGGTTAATTTAAAACCTGCCTTATATGGCAACGATTAAAACCTGCCTTATTTGGCAACGAGAGCTTGATCAGCTCATTTATTTGGTGGTTGAAGCTCCGGAGATTAGGTACCAAAGTTAGATGATGGATATAGAAGTGTCATTGTTTTTAAAATGACGACGATTGTTGGGTATGAAACCCTTTGATAAATAAATTGTTTATCTTTGACTATATATGTTAAATAATGTTTGAGTGTCGTGCATATGGTTATCATTTTAAAATCCATATATTGGTTCTCACCCTTGCATGTTTTATTGTTGGTCTCTTTTCTTTAAGGCGTATATTTCTATCTGAGTATAGATGGATCCGGCGATGCCACTGGCACACACGGGGGTTTGTTCCCTTCGTTTTGAGGATGCGGAGAATATAGGCGCTAAGGTTATTAACCCTGGAGCCCACAGTGCGACTTATATCGGGGGTATACATACCGTAGAGGGCACCATAGCGACTGGACCACAGCGTGAGAATCAGACTGTAGAGACCATAGAGGTATCTTTATCTCTGATGTGGTTCCTACTGCAGCACCCGGTTGATCATGGGGAGCTTGAGGCTTAGTCGTTAGCTGAGGCAGCACCGACATCACCTCCAGAGGAGATGGTTATAGATCCGGAGGAGTTTGTTGAGGATGTGCCCGAGTACATTCCTCTTGATGACGACGATGATTCACCAGATGAGGGTGCAATCGCGTCTTCATCCGATACTTCTGCGGGGAGTGGGATTGACCACCATGGTCTTCCTAATGGGTATCACTAGATATTGGCCAGCTGTAGGTAGATTCCATTTTTGGTGTGGTGACTTCGTCAGTCTATTCTAGCTACTAAGAGCCATGTTTTTGTTATATGGTCATAGACGATACACTACGTGTCTGTTATATTTTTATTTCTTTACCTAGTTATGTTGTGAATGGCCTGTTCTGATAAATGCCCTGTATAATTATAAAGTTGTACAAAACTGTTGATGCATATGATGATGATGATGATATATATATATATATATATATATATATATATATATATATATATATATATATATATATATATTTATATATATATATATATGTTACATTTGGTTATGTTGTTGTTTGTTGTCAAGCTAAAAAGAAAAAAAAAATTATCACCATTTTTTGGTATTAAGAAAAGTGTTATAAAATATTATTTTCCGAAAGTAACCAGCATAATTAAAGTTTATTTTTCCGCAACGAGTTACTATGTGATGACCCAAGAAGGAGTGTCGTATTTAGCTTTCTGAAAATCTCGTAGCAAAGGCAGGTACATAAGGTGGACTCTGTTGGTTGATTTGTCAGGCATAAACACCCCCCCGATCAAGTTCAAGATGTACGCTCTATAATGTGCCGCAATATCGAAAGGTGATGCTCCATCTGGAAGTGTTGCAAAGGTTTCTTGCAACCATTTAACCTTTATGGTAGACCCCTTCATTTGATCTTTTGGAGGCACCACACCCAACATTTCAGCACAGACTTCTTCCCAGTCAAAGTAATTGGGGCCAGTAATAGGTAAGCCCCTCACACTCAGGCCCGGTTGATGCACAACATCCTCCATGGTTATTGTGCACTCACCCACAGGAAGATGAAATGTGTGTGTTTCAAGCCTCCACCTTTCAACCATTGTAGTTAGCAAGGCATGTTCAATCCTGCAATGACCGACTTTCGCAGCCATCAATAACCCAGCTTCCTACAACAACGGTTCAATTTGCCAGTTCGGAAGGGACATGGTATGGAGGTGGGATCGGATAAGGACATCATTGATGGTGCCCGATCGGTGAACGTGTTGTAGCCTGAGCAATGGTTGAGGCTCCATTGAGATGACTTCAGGTTATGAGGAGGACAAAGAAGTTTGGAGTAGCTACTTAGGATGGATTTCTGGTAGGCGAACGGTTTGATTCTGGACTCTGATGCCTCACGGATTTATAGAGGAGACGAGAGCGATCTGGGTCGTTCATCTTTGTGGTTCAATCTCGGTTGTTGGTTTCTGTCAATGTCGAGTCGTTGTCAGCGCTACGTGCCAGCACGCGTGAAACGAGGTGGGACCCACGTGTCATCATCGAGTCGTGGGGATCGACAATCCAGATATTGCCGCCAGATTGACGGTCCAGATCCTGCCACCAGAACGATGGTCCAGATCCTGCCGACAGTTTTCGACAACCCAGATCTTGCCGCCAGATCGACGATCTAGTTCTTGCCGCCAGATCGACAGTCCAGATATTGCTGACAGTTGTTCGACAGCTCAGATCTTACCGACAGTGGGTCCCACATGTAATCATCGAGTCGTTGTCAGCGCTACGTGCCAACACGCGTATCATGGGGTGGGCCCCACATGTCATCGTTGAGTCAGTGTCACGACTATTTATCTACTCTGTGTCATTGTCCATTTTGTTGTAATACTTTATTGACAAATTAGAGACATATGTCCATGATATTAACTTATTTTGGTTGAGTACTTTAAGTTTTTGTGAAAAACAAAACTGCAACACAGACCAATAAAAACTTTTTATTGATTACACAGCAGCTGGAGTTACAAAACTGAAACACACACCAACAAAAAACTAGATAACTCCGACCGGAATAAAGTGTCTGTTGAGTCATTCAAACCCACCAGATCCAGATGGAACCCTAAGCAAGGCCAGTATCACGTTAGTCGACCGGCCCAACCTAGCGTACAACTCAATAGGGCACGCCCTCATGTGTTCATTAAACATAGTAAACATGCGGCGTATGTCAACATCCCTTGCTAGTGTCATTTGACTGAAGTGGAAACCTCCCTCCGGTGTTTTCTCAAGGCATCGGTAGTAAAGATCATATATAATTTTGCTACCAGCTTGGATCTTGGCATGCACTATCTATTTCAAATCCTACAGAGATATGTCTCTGTTGATACGGATGCGCCTTGGGTAATCACAGTGGAACTTGATGCCCTTAGGACCGTTTGTAATTCGGCCTTTGAAGTAAACAAAAGCAACTTCGCTATCAAGTCTCGGATCAATTTCCGCATGTTGTTTAGGATTGAATGGCTCAAGATTGAGCTCCGTGATTGAGAGTCGAAATGTTACTTGGGTTGAGAGTCAGATGAGAACGAAGAAGAAAGAGTTTCAGAATGTGTTGAAATGAGGAAGGGCATATTCATATTTATATACAAGTGGTTAGGAAAGATAGACGGCCCAGATCTTGCCACCAGATCGACGACCTAGATCTTGCCGACAATTTCAACGACCGAGATCCCGCCACCAGATCGACGACCCAGATCTTGCCAACAGTTTCAACGGCCGAGATCCCGCTGCCAGATCGATGGTCCAAATCTTGCAGACGGATCGATGGCCCAGATCTTGCTGACGGTTTCAACGGTTGAGATCTTGCCGCCATATCGACGATCCAGATCTTGCCGCCAGATCGACGGCCCAGATCTTGCCGATGGTTTCAAAGGCCGAGATCTCGCTGCTATATCGACGGTCCAGATCTTGCCGATGGCGGTCCCCACACGTCGACATCATTAAAAATCTGACGCCTATAAATAGAACCCCCCCTAATCACTCAACCTCACAATCTCGCAGTCTACCACCATCTCTCAACTTCTCTCTTTGTTAAAATTCTTCTCTTCCTTTATTCACTTGGCTTCCTAAAAATTTCATAACATGATTTCCTCAGGTGTCTTTCTTTATGTCTATTACAATGGACAAACTCTAACGGACTGCCAAGAAGGAGTCATGTTTCAGTGCAACCATCCAAAATTGATGAAGGTGAGGACTAACATCAAATTGAATCAGTTGAAATCTGTTATCCAGATGATGAAGTAGCAATGATGTTCGACATGTTTCTCAAAAATTGTAGAAAACTCGGCGTAACTATGATTGAGGTATACGCTAACATGGAGGACGCTTACAATGTTGACACTCAAGTTGGTTCGTCCAATATTCAAGCCATTAATCTTAATGCCCCCACACAAGACTTCTACACAAACTTTTCTGAACCAGAACCCTACCGCCCAACCATTCCTTCTGCCTCACACTACGACTGGGGGGCAAACACATCTTATAGTCAACCCCCAGTGTTTGACCCCGTACAAGCATACCCTTCATTTGACCCCCCACAAACATACCATCCATTTGACCAAGCAACCCCATCTTACAGACCAATTCCACTCCAACCAACACCGGCACCCCCAGTAAGTCATTGAAATGAACAGATATAAAACACTAGAAGGGGGGTTGAATTGTGTTTTAAGTATTTTTTGAAAAACGTTGCAGTTTAACCTATAAGACACAACAAGGATGTGTCTGATAAAAAGAAGATTCACTTTTCAACCCAGTTAGCACAGTTAAAGTAAAGTGAACTGAAAAGATTAAGCGAAGAAAAGGAGACGCGGAGATTTATACTGGTTCACCCTAAACCTTGGGTTACGTCCAGTCCTTGGGTTCACCAAGTATTTGCACTATAACTGATCAGGTTACAAAAGGTGTTATTTTCACACCTAGCCTCCGCAGGCTCAACTAACAAGTATTATTTGCACGCCTAGCCTCTCCAGGCTCAAAAAAGTATTTTTTTTCTTCAAGCCTCTACAAGCTTTACAAACAGAAAGAGTTTGAATGAAGTAGCAGCTTCACGGATTACAACTTTGCAGATCTAACGAGTAACACTCACAGAGTGAATAAGTATTTAAGGTGGGTGATATCGCAATAAAGACTTCTCAATAAATACAAATGATTTGAGCAGAGAAGTTTTCTATGAAGAACTAAAGATAGCTTTGAAAGTATTGAATGCTTGAGTTAATGAGTTCAGGTGTGTGTCTTCAATGGTCTTCAAAGTCTTCTATTTATACTCAAGAGAGATAAGTCCGTTGAGGAGAGTTCTTCAGCTGAGTATTCTTTTTGTTCTTCATCAATAAATGCTAATAGAGTCGTTCTGGTCTTGTATTTAATATTTATGATCGTTGGTGAGCTTCAAGACAAATTGAACGTATAGGTTGGCATTGCTTTATCAGAGTGCATTTTGATTCAGAGCAGCGTTTGTTGCTTTTAAAACTTGGGCAGCGCGACTTTCATTATTTGTGCTAAGCGAGTCTGTAGCTGAGTAAAGTTCACTTTGCTTTTTGCAACAAAATAGATTCTTTAAATGTGGAAGGATGCTTTGAGCTTTCTGAGTTCAAATTTTATTCTTTGAATTCATCAAGGAATATTCTTCAAATTTGAATATTGTTGAAGCTTAAATCTTCTATTAGAAGATCAATCTCGTACGCATAATTAAATCTGGTAGAGACTGGGTCTTGGGTTAGATGCATCATAACTTAGACGCATCAGAAAGACTTTGTTTCTTTGTCATGAGACTCTTGTATACTGATTTTCACACTTAATAAACATATTAATAGATTTCATAGAGTTCACTAAAAAATCATTATTTGTTTGGGTTCATCAAAACCAGAGATGTTGCCTTAACAATCTCCCCCCTTTTGATGATGGCAAACATCGTCTTATGATTTTGGTGAAATTTTGAATATGCCACAGATAAGAGCAAAACGTATTATAAGATCATGTACGCTCCCCCTAAACTAATGCTTAAATATGAGATATACAGACGCAGGTTTTTAAAGTATGACTTAAGCATCAACCATAGCGTCTTAGCAATTAGATCAGGTTATCAACTTATTATTATTATATTTTGTGTTTCTCCCCCTTTGTCATCAGCAAAAAGATTAAGGTCCAAAAAAAGAGAATATGGATTTATTTAATCATCATAGACCAGTACATTGAACTGACAAAGAAAAAATACTTAGAACTTTGTTTTTCAACAAGCTGATTGAGGTGATCAACAACCGTATACAGAGTTTGTCGAACATCGGCAATCTCCGAACGAGCAACAGGATCCATACCAATGATGGTGGATGTTGTGGCTGTGAACTTAGTGTGTGGAGATGAGGAGGAGAGACTAGGATAAGGTAGAGAAGCAGATGTTGGAGGTTCAAAGGGAATAATTTCTAAATAGTACCAGGGAAGAGAAAGACCAATAGAGAAAATAAAAGTAAGATAAAAAAAGATAGGACAAACAGAGAGAGTTAAAGGAAAACGTGAATGCAACGAGCCAAAAGGTTGCAAACAAGGAATTCTAAAAGAGGGAACATCATCAGAAAACATATTGATGAAAAGGGGACAGAGATACTTGAAAACCCAATTTAAATCAGCAACAAAAATTGGTAAGTTAAAAGAGAAAACAGAAAAAGGGTTTTCATTAAAAGATAAAGGTAAGATGATAAGAAAAGGGGTAAATCAGGGTTGGTTGAAAAGGGTAAAGGTGCCGGGATTCTTTTCTTTCTTCATCTGGATATCCAATCCAAGGAATCTGATAGGAACTGAGTCTGGCCTTATCTGTAGGCGTCTTGATTTTGTCAAGCAGAGATAGTCCACAGTGATGAGCTAGGTCTTGAAAAACATGAGGCTCAGGGTGACTTAAGAACGAAGTAGACCATCTAGGGAACTTCAGTTTCTGATGCTTTCTTTTCAAGAAGACAAAAGGCTTCTTGGATTTTGGATTCAACTTTGGCTTTGGGCAGACAAATCCTCTGTCAGGACAAATTTTCAATATAGTATTAGGCTTCATCCAGGAAGAAGGATTAGGTCTGTGTTTCCAAGAGGCTTGATTCAGCCTTACTGTCGTCTGTTCAGTAACAAGATTGCTGATTGCTTTTAACTCATCCGGGCTAAAAAGGTCAGGATTGATTTGATCTACAGGTAATGGTTCAGAGGGGTTGAGAAAAGTAGGTAGAGGTCTCTGTGGTGAGATTTGAGGGGTAGATGAAGGGTGAGAAAGAGATGATAAAGTGGAATCAAAAATTCTTGAAATAGGTACAAGAGTTTGAATTTCCAGAGTCGGTAAGGGAGAAGGAGATGAATGGCTAGATATGTGATCCGGTCAGTTATGAAGAATAGGTTGTCATGAAGGGTGATCTGGAGTGAGATTTAAATTAAAATCTCAAACAGATAAAGCAAGAAGATTTTCAGCAATTGAAATCTGATTGTGAAGTGGAGAGTTATGGGAGGAAGAGGATGATGAATCAGAGTGTGAAGATAACACAATGGGTGAAGAGGGTAAGGGTGCAAATGACCTAAGAGGTGATGTAGCAGGTTTCAAAGAGACTTGCACGGATTCAACCAGCTTCAGCCTTGTAGATCTTCTAACTGGTGTAGCTACAACAACAGCTTTCCTCTTGAGTTCAATCTGAGGGGTAACAGCAGGTTTTGCAACTATTTCCTTCTTCAAAACCTTCGAAATAGGTTGGTCATCATCATCATCAGATGCTTCTGAGATGACCAGCTTTCTCTTGACTTGAAGCTTTGTTCTGACCTTGGGATTCAAAGGTGCACACATTTCTGTTGCTTCTGAGTCATCGGACTCATCAGTTTCTTCTTTAAATTCATCCAACGATTTCTTCTTATCTTCATCAGAGTCAGGAATCCTTCCTGGAGGTCTCAGCTTCATTTGAGAGAGGGTTCTTTCATCAATGGCAGTAGCCATATCAACCTTTCCAGCGAGGAGAATGCCCTTGATATTTAGCATCCTGGTAATCAGCATCCCATAGGTGTATGAGGTCCTGATTTGGGGCTTTGCCATCCCCATCATATACTTGAAAATTAAGTCATTGATGTCAACTTTCATCAAACTCAGGAGATGGAATAGTTCAAATCTATCCATCTTGTTGACATTGTCACGAGCACTTGTTCTTGGCATCACACAGTTTATCAGCAAGACATGCATAAACCTTCCTTTTGGAATCAGTTTGGATGCAACCTTGTTTGTAGGGTTGGATACCCTTCCTTCACCATATTCATGTTCCCAATCATCTGTAAAGGTAGCACCTTGCCTAGGGCAGCCGGTTGCTTTCTGAATACTATTGAGAGTAAATGAATAGGGTTTTCCATTACACTTGGTTCGAATAGAAATTTGAGTTTGAGACATCCTTTCTTCAGCATTTTCCCAAAATTCTTGAAGTAGCAGAGGGTAAATGGGTTCAAGTAGTGAGAAAAATTTGACCCGTTGCAAAGTTTCCAATTATACCATAACATTCAAACCTCCTTTGATAATCTTATTCATCTTGACAAATCGTCCCGGAACGATCGTAGATACATCTTCCAAACTCATCCCTAACCGAGCAGTAGCACGTGCAATTTTCTGAGAGGGTGCTTTGAGTGCCATGGATTTAGGTTTGAAAGAGAGAGAGAAAACAAAAGGGTTTCGAAAAGACTCGTTCGCAAGAAAGAGAAACATTTTTTGAAATAGCTGCAATGTAAAGGCTCAGTAAATAATCCACGTCAGTAGACACTTCAACGAAGATCAGACGCATTATTCATTTATGAAATGCATGTTCAAATTATCTCTAATATAGGTGAATATTTCTTCATCTACGTGTTTAGTCAATATATCTGCCCACTGATTTTCAGTTTTAACAAACTTAATATCAAAAACACCTTTTTGAACATAGTCTCTTATGAAATGATGTTTAATTTCTATGTGCTTAGCCTAAGAATGCTGAATGAGATTCTTAGATAGATAGATAGATAGCACTAGAATTATCACACCAAACAGATATATTATGTTCAAAGATAGAATAATCTTCAAGTTGATATTTTACCCATAAGAGCTGTGAACAACAGCTTGCAACTGAAATGTATTATGCTTCTGCAGTGGATAGAGCAATTGTAGTTTGTCTTTTGCTTGTCCAAGAGACTAAGCTTGCTCCAATGAATTGAGATCCTCCACTTGTTCTTTTTCTTTCTACTCTGTCTCCAGCATAATCAGCATCACCGAATCCTACTAATCTGTATTCTTGTGTTCTTAAATACATCAAACCAAGATTAGAGGTTCCAAGCAAATATCTAAATATTCTTTTGACGGCCTTGAGATGTGATTCTCTAGGATCTGATTGGAATCTTGCACACATACAGACACTGAATTGAATATCAAGTCTACTTAAAATTAAGTACAAGAGAGAACCAATCATACCTCTGTGAGTAGTTTGATCTACCTTTTTACCTTCCTCCTCTCTACATATTTTGCATTTGCTTCTATGGGAGTTTCCATTGGTTTAGCTGTATCCAGCTTGTATTTCTTTAAGATCTCCTTGGTATATTTTTGTTGATGAATGTAGATTCCATCATTTGTCTGTTTGATTTGTAGACCAAGGAAGAACTTCAATTCTCCCATCATGCTCATCTCAAATTCATTCTACATAATCTTGGAGAACTTTTTGCAGAGCTTTTCATTAGTAGCACCGAATATGATATCATCAACATAGATTTGTACTATGATGAAATCCTTTTTAGAACTTTTTATAAAGAGAGTTGTATCTATTTTTCCTCTAATGAAATCATTTTTCATAAGAAAAGAACTTAGTCTATCATACCAAGCTTTAGGAGTTGTTTTAATCCATAGAGAGCTTTCTTAAGCTTATAGACATGATTTGGATTGTCACTATCCTCAAATCCTGGTGGTTGCTTAACATATACTTCTTCAATGATTCCATTAAGAAATGCACTTTTAACATCCATTTGAAATAAGGTGATTTGATGCTGTGCTGCATATGACATAAGTATACGAATTGATTCTATTCTAGCTACTGGTGCAAAAGTTTCAATGTAATCAATACCTTCTTGTTGATTATAGTCTTGAGCTACTAACCTTGCTTTTTTTTTTACTACCTTTCCATCTTCAACAAGCTTGTTTTTGAAAACCCTTCTCGTTCCAATAATTGAGTTTCCTTTTTTCATTTGGAACTAAGAACCAAACATCATTCCTTTTGAACTGATTTAGCTCTTATTGCATAGCTAAAATCCAGCTTTCATCTTCAAGAGCTTCTTTGATGTTCTTTGGTTCAATCTCATATAGGAATTCCATGTTGTTTGCATCTTTGAATGTTGATTTGGTTCTAACTCCTTGAGAGGGATTACCAATGATCAACTTTTCAGGGTGATGAGTTTTGAACTTCCAATCTCGTCTGGATTCAGTTTCAGATGGTTATTGAGTAGGTGGATGAGATGCTTGAATATGAGTTTCTGGATCTTCATTTTTCAAGTTATTTTCAGTATGGTTGCTTTGTCTTCCGAGATCTAATCCTGCAAGATCATCTTCTAGATCTTTAAACCATCATTAAATTCAACATGAATAGATTACTCAAAACCTATGTTCTAGAGTTGTAAACTCTAAAAGCTTTAGAAGTGTCTGAGTATCTGAGAAATATAGCCTTATATACTTTTGAATCAAACTTTCCAAGTTGATCTCTAGTATTCAAAATAAAACATTCACATCCAAAAGCATAGAAATAAGAAATGTTGGGTTTTCTACCTTTCCCCAATTCATAGGGAGTTTTATTCAAAAAGGGCCTTATCAATACTTTGTTCTATACATAACAAGCAGTGTTTACTGCCTCAACCCAGAAGTACTTTGGGAGTTTACTTTCATTAAGCATTGTTCGAGCCATCTCTTGTAGAGATCTGTTCTTCCTTTCTACTACTCCATTCTACTGAGGAGTTCTAGGAGCATAAAAGTTGTGAGAGATACCATTCTCTTCATAGAATGTATTGAAGTGCTCATTTTCTAACTCTCCCCCATGGTCACTTCTGATAGCTAAGATACAGAATCCCTGATCATTTTGAACTTTCTTACAAAATATGGAGAACATCTTGAATGACTCATCCTTGTGGGTTAAGAAGAGTACCCATGTGTATCTAGAATAATCATCGACTAAGACAAAACCATATTTCTTTCCTACCTTACTAGAAACACTAACTGGACCAAACGGATCCATATGCAACAACTGTAAAGGTCTAGAGGAAGATGTTAGATTCTTGGATTTAAAGCTAGATTTCATGTGTTTTCCACATTGGCAAGAGTCACATAAGACATCCTTTTTGAAACTTATATCAGGTAGACCTTTCACAAGTCTATACTTCTGAAGCTTAGATACATGTTTCATACTTGTATGTCCTAGCTTCTTATGCCATACCTATCTTTCATCTTCTCTTGACACAAAACAAGTCACATTTTGATTAGTCAATTCAGTTAGATCAATCTTATAAAGATTTTGTTGCCTGTTTGCTGAAAAGAGAACTTTACCATTAGTGTCTTTGACTATACATGCATTCTTAGTAAAGGAAACATTATATCCATTATCACATAATTGACTTATGCTTAGCAGATTATGTCTTAACCCTTTAACTAAAAGAACGTTAGAGATAGATGGTAGAGATGATTTCCCACCAATTTTACCTATCCCAATGACCTTTCCTCTTTGATTTCCACCAAAGGTAACATGTCCACCTTCTTTAGGTTGGAGGTCTAGGAACATAGACTTTTCTCTTGTCATGTGTCGTGAGCAGTCACTGTCCAGGTACCATAATAGGTGTGCTTTTTGTCCTATTAAGGATATCTGCAATAGGAATAATCAAAGCTTTAGGTATCCATATTCTTTTTGGTCCTTTTTTGTTAGTTCTTGAAGTTTGTGACAACTTCTTTATTGTGTGAATACACTTAGACGTAATATGTCCAGTTTTTACAACTAATTTTGTAAGTAATGACCTTATCATAAAGAGTTTTGGGTTTTTGTCCTAAGACTTTGTTAGATACTTTATGATGTGTCTGGTTAATGAATACTATACCAGTTTTATCAAGAAAGGGTCTCTGACTTGCTAACAACTTAGTCAGGTTATCTCTTCCATTGACAAAACGGGCAAGATCAGAGGTGAGTTCTTCAACCTTTTGTTGAAGTTTACCAACTTCTTCAGATTGTGGTGTCTCAACTGTGATGTTAGCCTTAAGCTTGTTGTTTTCCTGAGACAGTTTGTCACACTCTTGAGTCTTATGTTCATACTCTTTTAGGAGTTTCACATATTGCCTCTTAAGTGTTCTAAAAGCCTTGGTTAAACAGTTAGATTCCTCAATCAATTCATCATAGGCATCTTGCAAATCCTTAAAATCAGAAATTACCTTAGAGTCTGAGTCAGCATCTGCCATGAGACATAGATTTTCTTCTTCGCCTTCTGCATCTTCATTGGATGAGTTGCCATCAAGATCTTCCCAAGTTCCCATCATCCCTTTCTTTTTCTTTTTATAGAACTTTTTGAAGGGTTTCTTTTGCAATTGAGGACATTCATATTTAAAGTGTCCTGGCTTCTCTTTGAAGAATTTTTCTTTGTTGAACTTCTTGAAAGGTTTATCCTTTCTAAAATTATTTTTCTTCCATAACTTTCTCATTTTTCTAGTCAGTAATGACATTTCATCATCACTGTCTGAGTTTTCTTCAAAGGCGTCTAACTCTTGATCTGATTCTTCAACCTTTATAGCTTTTGAAGATCCTTGCTCTGCCTTGAGGGTGATAGTTTTTCCTTTCTTATTTCAGCTGTCTTCATTTAGTTCCTGCTCATGAACTTGTAGAGTTCCAAGAAGACCACTCATTTGAAGAGTTGTGAGATATTTGGCTTGAGTTATTGCTGTAACCAGAGATCTCCACTATTTGGTTAGATTTCTTAGAATTTTAGCAACTTTGTCAGCATTGGTGTAGATTTTTCCTAGCGACTTAAGACTATTTGTGATAGTCTGAAATCTTCCTATCATCTAAGTAATGCTTTCTCCTTCTTCCATGATAAATAACTCATACTTTCATACAAGCATGTTAATCTTTGTTTCTTTCACTTTTGTTGTTCCTTCATGAGTAACTTTGAGAGTATCCCAGATTTCTTTACCAGATCCACATGCATGGACCTTTTCAAATTATTCCTGACTGAGAACACACATCAAGGAATACTTTGCTTTATGATTTAGCTCCCACTTAGTCTTTTCTACAGTAGTCCATTGAGCTTTAGGTTTGACAGTATCATCATCATTCTTTGGAATGTAGGGACCATCAGTAATAATATCCCATAAATCAGAATTTGTTGACATGATGAACCAATGAAATCTTTCTTTCCAATAGATGTAGTTTTCACCATCAAAGTAGGGAGGTCTGGCCATAGATGCTCCTTCTCCAGTGTGACTTCCGCTTGTGCTAGCTCCAGCTGTCATGATGTCTGTTCAACATGATCTTTCCTCAACACTGTTAAGTGCTCAACCTAGAGGTTAAGATCTGATACCAACTGAAATGAACAGATATAAAACACTAGAAGGGGGTTGATTTGTGTTTTAAGTATTTTTTGAAAAACGTTGCAGTTTAACTTATAAGACACAAGGATGCGTCTGATAAAAAGAAGATTCACTTTTCAACCCAGTTAGCACAGTTAAAGTAAAGCGAACTAAAAGGATTAAGCGAAGAAAAGGAGACACAGATTTATACTGGTTCACCCCAAACCTTGGGCTACTTCCTGTCCTTGGCTTCACCAAGTATTTGTACTATAACTGATCAAGTTACAGAAGGTATTATTTGCATACCTAGCCTCCGCAGGCTTAACTAACAAGTATTGTTTGCACACCTAGCCTCTCCAGGCTCAAACAAGTATTTTTTCTTCATGCCTCTTGCTGCGTTAAAATGTGCAATGTGCAAGTATACACAATCGTTACAAGTAAAAAAAGAGTAAGTAAGAGATCGTTCCCACGAGGATTAGAATGTTGTAGCAATTACCAAAAATCAGATTAATTGTTCTTGGTAGTTAAGATTAAGGGGTAACCAATTATAGTGTGTGAAAGTGTGATTTTCAAATATTAAAAAGGACAATGTTAAAATGCAGTAATAAGAGAATAAGATAAGAAAAAGAGAATGTTGTCAAATATGGATAAATAGCTCTAGGTATGCTGCATCATAAATCCTGCTTAGCTTAGATTATACTCTGCATATGTTGCAGCATTTAACTCCAGGAAATAAAAGTGTGTTTTCCAACACTTAAGGGTTAGGTTCATTAACTGCTTTCTATTCCTAGATTCAGATTAATTACACCACCCTCTTAATAAGCATATTCCAGTTAGTTTAGGGACTTGAATAACTGTTCCTAGTTCATTCAACACCATTAATTTTCCAATTAATGATTTAATCCCTATCCTTTATCAATTTCCACTTTACTCAATTTTTCCAAACCAAGCAAGCTAGATATTTAGTTAAGTTGGCCACTCTTAAATAAACAAAATTCAACACATAATAAAGGAAAATGAAGAACATATCATTGCATAAAAAGAGCTAAGCATTCATTACAATAACATACCTAAAGCTTAAGAGGTTTAGCTCATGTTGAGCTTACAAACGCAAAATATAAAATGACAAGAAAGCCATTACAATGGGAGCACAAAAATGGAACAAAGGAGAGGAGGAAGAAGACCCTACAGCTACTGCTATCGCTGCCCCAACTGTTGCCTCCCTTGTTCAGAAATTCGAAAATGAAGTGTGTCCACTTTTAGGCTTAAAAAAGGCCTCTTTTTCTCTTTCTTACTTTTGGGCCATCAAAGTAATATATTAAAATAAAGGATTGGGCCCATTTCCTCAAATATACCACCACAAAACCCAAAAGCACCAATAAAGTCACGTCCTCGGCTTTTAGGATAGCCTGGCAAGAGAGAGAAAAATGGTCCAGCTTTTGTCCTTTTCTGATAAGGAGTTCACGTCCTTATGCTGCAGCATGACCAAAGCATTTTCCAGCAGCTTGTCAGCACTTCGCGCCCAGATGTTGCAACATGCCCAGAGCATTTTCCAGCAGCTTATCTAAACTTCAACAAAAATCTAACAAAACTCAAGAAACACATTAAACATATTCCTAGACACTTAAAAACAAAAAATTATACGAAATTTATACAAAGACACTTATTACACTAAATTAACTTATAACACCTAAAACATCAACATAAAATACTCAAAGATTACAAAAAATCAAGCTAAGAAAGAGTAAATAACTGTCATTTCTAAGAGTGATCACCTCTACAGGCTTTACAAACAGCAAAAAGTTTGAATGAAGCGGCAGCTTCACGGATTACAACTTTGCAGATCTACCGAGTAACACTCACAAAGTGATTAAGTATTTAAGGTGGGTGAGATCGCAATAAATACTTCTCAATAACTACAAATGATTTGAGCAGAGAAGTTTTATATGAAGGACTAAAGAGAGCTTTGAGAGTATTGAATGCTTGAGTTAATGAGTTCAGGTGTGTGTCTTCAATGGTCTTCAAAGTCTTCTATTTATAGTCAAGAGAGATAAGTCCGTTGAGGAGAGTTCTTTAGCTGAGTATTCTTTTTGTATCCATCAATAAATGCCAATAGAGTCATTCTGGTCTCGCATTTAATGTTTATTGTTAGGAAATATGTTAAGTCTCAATATATCTGACTCTGTTATGCATCTGACTTTGCCCCTAAAAAGTTTTAGAGTTTTGATGAACCCAAACATTAAGTGTTTGATTTTACATTGAACCATATGAATATTGCTAATGGTCTACTTGAGATGTGCAGAACAAGATCTTTATCTTAAACAGATCTAGTCAACAACAGATAAACAAAAAATCAAATAGCAGCGTTCAAACATCTGTAGAACAATGCGTCTGCAACAAGTTCCCTATTCCTAGATTTATGATTGAAGATGGACAAAGGAAGGACATTATGAGTAAAATCAAGAAGAAAATAGTCACTCCAAGAGATGTAGCTGTCTTGTTAGAGGATGAGAAAGGTTAGATGGATTTAAGTAATTAGGGTCGGGATTAACAGAATATCATAAGTGGAAGACCCCCACTGTAGCTGGAAGGATTAGTTTTGTTGCCCTTCAGCACTTTGGATATGTTAGACCCTCTCTGCCTTTACCCCTTTACCCTTTTTACCGAAGCTAATTGTTTCTGATTATATCTAAAAGAAAAGTGTCTTTGTTTCAAAACACTTTCTAATTTGTCATTGTTGGTCCCAGAAATTTTATCAATTGGCTCAAGGATTATATTTTCTATGAACATGATTAGGAAGCTCTGCCTACACCAAGAAGTACTGAAAGCCTGTTCTATTATGTGAGAACTCCATATTTGGTTGAAAAGCTAAGTTTGTGGTGCAAAACCCCTTCGGTTGAAAACCCCATTTCTGTAGGCTTACCTTTCATAAGTCAGTTCTCTTATCTGTCCTATCTGCATTTTTCAATATTCTCTAATAACTCTTTTTCAAATATCTAGAATTATTTCTCTACTCTTTTTTATAACTCCTATCGTGTATTGGAAATTCTCCCTAAATTACATCTGTCAATTTGTGAAACTTTTGATTATGGTTCTCAAATCTCTCTGTCTGCCCCATCATTGATTAATTCTCCGGAAGCAAACCCCTCTTTGATTAACTCTTCTGAAACTCTTGTACTAGAAGCTTTGTCTTATGAGGTTCTTGCCCCAACTCTTTTTTCAAAAATCCCTTCAAATGCTTTACTTCTACCATGGTATGAAAATTACCACGAGGCAATGCAATCAGTTGGTGATTCTGAAGCCCCTCCTTCTCCTGATGCTATGATGGAACCTATGGAAATAGAGATACCTCAAGCAGCTCCTCAAGCAGATCAGCAAGCAGAACCAGAAGCTGAACAAAACCCTGCAGTGGTCAGTGACCATGTTGCAAGAGCTGAACTTCAAGGAATCCGTTAGGAGATGAGACAAATTGTGACACCTCTTCACCAACTTCTTGAGAAAATGGATTAACTAATCTTTCGATGATGACCCTCCTTCATTTGTTTATCTGTGATAATGTTTACAAGCTTATGTTTTGGACTCATTCTGATTATATAATATCTATGCTTTTCAATCTGTCTTTCTTATGTCTGATGGTATGACTGCAATAGTTGATAATGCTGATATGTGTGTGTGTGTGTGTGTGTGCGTGCGTGTGTGTGTGTGTGAATTAGCTGCCATGAATGCAATTTCCTATGCATCTCTATCTACAACGATAAGTCATGTTATGGGAAAAAAATATCTATCATTTTTTGGGCTATCTATCATTTATTCTCGCCAAAGTACCAAAGTACTTTTCTTTTTTATGATGCCAAAAGGGGGAGAAGATATTGAGTTAAGACATTAAGGAATTATGATGATAAGAAAATAAGAATCAATAGAATACATAAGAAACAATGAGAAACACGAATCTGGAAGCAATTAAGGAATTATGATCCCTCAATAAAATAGCATAAGTTTAGGGGGAGATTTTGAAGAATTTCAAAACCTTAAAGCTCTGTATATCTGTGCTTTTTGTTGTGCCAATTTATTGCTATCTTTGATGTTCAATATAAAATCAAATGAAGTGTTTGTCATAATCAAAAAAGGGGAGAATGTTAGGAAATATGTTAAGTCTCAATATGTCTGACTCTGTTATGCATCTGACTTTGCCCCTGTTAAGTTTTAGAGTTTTAATGAACCCAAACATTAAGTGTTTGATTTTACATTGAACCATCTGAATATTGATAATGGTCTACTTGAGATGTGTAGAACAAGATCTTTATCTTAAACAGATCTAGTCAACAACAGATAAAGAAAGAACCAAATAGCAGCGTTCAAACATCTGTAGAACAATGCGTCTGCAACATGACTCACTGAAATATCAGTTTCTGTCAGACTCATCAAAGATAAAGAAGATCAAAAAGAAGCTGTATCAAAGAAGACCATCAAGGATTGTTATCATTACTAAGGCAAAAAGCTAAAGCAAAGGAATCATACCTAACAAGCAAATGCCGAAGCAACCTACTTTAGTTCAGACTGTCAGAATCATGCGTCTGAAGTATGACTCGAAGTTATATTTCATGTCCCAGACTCAATAGTCAAAAAGAGCTGTGACTACAGCACATAAGCTCAATGGTCGTAGAACTCATTCAAAACCTCTACCTCAACATCAATTGAAGGCCAAGAAGTGACTTTTCAAGCTTATGCAACTGGAAGCAAGAAAGAACTCTTTCAATCATTTTGCCAAAGAAAAAAATGAAGCTTGCTATTCTATGTCAAGAGAAATACAACAATTCAACTCCAATGTCACTAAACTCTCAAAGACTATCCACAACATCTTCTGAAGGAAGTTGAAAGAAGATTTAGATCAATATTATAGACCAAATCCTGATCAAGGATTATTTCAACATGCGTCTGAAGTTCTGACAGTATCTACATTATGTCAGACCAAGTTATCAAGACCCATATGGTATCAATCGTCTCAAACTTCAAATGAAGTACATTCAGTCCAAGTCTATGAATACTTGACCAAGGAAACTCATTTTGAATTTCTGGAATAGTTTTTGAAATGAAGATTTGATTAAAATTAGAATAAGTTTAATAAAATATATTCTCCTGTCGCTAATCGAGAATTGAAAAAGGAAGAAAAGACAAAAGGATATTAACAGCAGGAAGAGACTTACCTTATGTAAGCAAAGGAAAAGTAACTTTATCTGAGCTTTTCTAAGTGTTGCACAAATAAGGAAAGATCGTTGTCCAAGACTAGAAAAGCTTATCTGCTCTACTCACAAAGCATCAGGGAATCTCCAACGTTCTTCAAGGCATTTATTGTCAAGTCAGAACGGTTATTTTACGAAGAACAAGATTAAAGAACTTCAACTTTTCTCAACGGATCTTTCATGGCCGAGTATAAACTGAAGAAGTTGAAGACTGGAGAAATAGCGACATATACACTCACTTATACAGAGAAAGAAAAACAAAAAGTGATATAGCAAAAATAATGTGAAGATTTCATTTGATATCATACGAGATCAATTCTCACAAAAAGCTGAAAGCTCTTGTCTCTCTAAAACATCTTCTTCACTCTCTGAAATATTATATTGAAGAAGAGTCTCTGCAACTCACCAAGCTTCAAATTCACATTCACTCTTTGTAGTGTTTATTTGGTTGAATTGCTCTTCATCCTTGAAGCTGCTGCTTCATTCCAACTTCTACCATTTGTAGAGCCTATAGAGGCTTGAAGAAAGAATACTTGTTTGATTCTAAAGAGGCTAGGTGTGCAAATAATACTTGTGGTTGAGCCTGGGGAGGCTAGGTTTGCAAATAATACTCGTCTGTAACCATGATCAGTTATAGTGGAAAAACTTGGTCAAGCCAAGGACTGGATGTAGCCCCAAATTTGAGGGTGAACTAAGATAAAATCTGAGTATACTATTTCCCTATCCTTACTTATTTACTCAGTTTAATTGTCTTCCTGTTTAACTAACTTGGGTGTGTGAAATAGTTGCAACTCAGTATCCCTAAGGCATCTGTCATAAAGCGTCTTATCTGATCTGAATTTGTTTTGAGCCTTTAAACTCTAATTTTCAAAAACACTATTCAACCCCCCCCCCCCCCTTCTAGTGTTGTTTTGTACCATTTCAGTTGGTATCAGAGCTCAGCCTCTGGGTTCAGCATCTCACAGTGTAGAGGAAAAGATTCTGAAGAATGGCAAGTGAAGCAGATTCAAGAAATAGTATGTACAATCAGGATACATATCTCAGTAAACCACTTATGTTCAATGGAAAAGACTACAAGCTACAAGTACTGGAAAAATAAAATGAGGATGTTCATGGAGTCAACTGATTAGGATCTATGGGATATAGTATGTCAATGTCCCTACAATCCAATAGAGGAAAATGGAAATGCTATTCCCAGAAATAGATGGACATCAGAACAGAAGCAAATGGTCCAGCTCAATGCAAAAGCCAAATATCTTCTTGTGTGTTCTCTGAGCATATCTGAATATGATAAAATCAGTAACTGTGAAACTACACGAGATATCTGGATTAGACTAGAGAAACTGTATGATGAAGATGCTGTTGATAAGGAAACATCTGAAGAAACATCTGTCAACAACAGAAATAAGCTTCCATCAACTAGTATTGCAAATGAACAACATTCTCGAAATGAAGAAGATGATGAAGAAGTTTTTGAGGCACCCAGAAAAACGAGGAAATTCTGGAACAAAGTTAGAGCAAAGAAAGCTGCTTATAGATCAGCTGGTGATAGAATGTGACCTCTCAAAAAGATGATCACTTGGGAAGATCTGGACAAAGATTCAGAAGATGATTTCAAATGTCTTCTTGGAGATGCTGATTCAGACTATGAGGTAAATTCTAAACTTGGAGATCTACAAGATGCCCATCATGAACTTCTCAGTGAATCTAACTATATTCTTGATAAGTTCAAAGAACTTAAGAGGAAGTATGTAAAGCTCACTAAGGAGCATGAACAGAAAAATCTTGAGGTAGATGAATTAATCTTAGAAAACAAAAGACTCAAGGCAGAAATGCTTAGAGTTGAGATCATTACTGAAACATCACCCTATGAAGAAGTTGCAAAACTTCAACAGAAAGTGGAAGATCTCACTAATGATCTTGCTAGATTTGTCAATGGCAAAAATAACTTGATGAGACTTCTTGGAAGTCAAAGGTCTAGTTTTGACAAAACAGGTATTGGATACATTGAAGAGAATGATGATAAAGTATCTGATAAATCTTCAGTTAAGACAAAAGTATCTATTAATTTTTCTTTTGATAAATCATGTACATTTTGTGGTAAATCTGGACATATCACGTCCAAGTGCTTAAACAAAAGAAAATCTAAGTCTTCACAGACTAAGACATCTAACAAAAGTGGACCCAAAAAGGTCTGGGTACCAAAACACCTTATATTTCCTCTTGAAGATTTGTTGAGTAGAACAAAGAAAACACCTTTGATAGAAATTGGAAAATGGATTCTTACCACTCACAATCACAAGAGTGTATATATTCCAAGGTAGGTATTCAAAGTACCAAAGTACTTTTTCTTTTTGATGATACCAA
Organism: Sophora flavescens; assembly: GCA_030762895.1. Classification (NCBI taxonomy): domain Eukaryota; kingdom Viridiplantae; phylum Streptophyta; class Magnoliopsida; order Fabales; family Fabaceae; genus Sophora; species Sophora flavescens. The sequence continues at coordinate 87,780,027 of CM061066.1, forward strand.
AAGGGGGAGAAGATGTTGAGTTAAGATATTAAGGAATTATGAAGATAAGAAAATAAGAATCAATAGAATACATAAGAAACAATGGGAAACATGAATCTGGAAGGAATTAAGGAATTATGATCCCTCAATAAAATAGCATAAGTTTAGGGGGAGCTTTTGAAGAATTTCAAAACCATAAAGCTTTATATATCTGTGCTTTTTGTTGTGCCAATTTATTGCTATCTTTGATGTTCAATATAAAATCAAGTGAAGTGTTTGTCATAATCAAAAAACGGGAGAATGTTAGGAAATATGTTAAGTCTCAATATGTCTGACTCTGTTATGCGTCTGACTTTGCCCCTGTTAAGCTTTAGATTTTTAATGAACCCAAACATTAAGTGTTTGGTTTTACATTGAGCCATATGAATATTGCTAATGGTCAACAACAGATAAAGAAAGAATCAAATAGCAGCGTTCAAACATCTGTTGAACAATGCATCTGCAACATGACTCACTGAAATATCAGTTTCTGTCAGACTCGTCAAAGATAAAGAAGATCAAAAAGCAACTGTATCAAAGAAGACCATCAAGGATTGTCATCATTACTAAGGCAAAAAGCTAAAGCAAAGGAATCATCCCCAACAAGCAAATGCCGAAGCAACCTGCTTTCGTTCAAACTGTCAATCAAGCGTCTGAAGTATAACTCGAAGTTATATTTCATGTCCCAGACTCAATAGTCAAAAAGAGTTGTGACTACAGCACTTAAGCTCAATGGTCATAGAACTCATTCAGAACCTCTACCTCAACATCAATTGAAGACCAAGAAGTGACTTATCAAGCTTATGCAACTAGAAGCAAGAAAGAACTCTTTCAATCAGTTTGTCAAAGAAACAAAGGAAGCTTACAAGCTATGCTATGCCAAGAAAGTTACAACAATTCAACTCCTATGTCACTAAACTCTCAAAGACTATCCACAACATCTTCTAAAGGAAGTTGAAAGAAGATTTAGATCAAGATTACATACCAAAGCATGATCAAGGATTATTTCAACATGCGTCTGAAGTTCTGACAGTATCTACAATATGTCAGACCAAGTTATCAAGACCCATCTGGTATCAATGCTCTCAAACTTCAAATGAAGTACATTCAGTCCAAGTCTATGAATACTTGCCAAGGAAAGAAAGTTGAATAAAAGCGCTCCAAAGTTGAAAGGAATTCATTTTGAATTACTGGAATAGTTTTTGAAATGAAGATTTGATTAAACTTGGAATAAGTTTAATTGAATATATTCTCCTGTCTCTAATCGAGAATTAAAAAAGGAAGAAAAGACAAAAGGAGATTAATAGCAGGAAAAGACTTACCTTATGTAAGCAAAGGAAAAGTAACTTTATCTGAACTTTTCTAAGCATTGCACAAATGAGGAAAGATCGTTTTCCAAGACTAGAAGAGCTTATCTGCTCTACTCATAAAGCATCAGGGAATCTCCAACGTTCTTCAAGGTTTATTGTCAAGTCAGAACAGTTATTTTATGAAGAACATGATTAAAGAACTTCAACTTTTCTCAACGGATCTTTCATAGCCGAGTATAAATAAAAGAAGTTGAAGACTGAAGAAATAGAGACATATACACTCGCTTATATAGAGAAAGAAAAACAAAAGGTGATATAGCAAAAATCAATCTGAAGATTTCATTTGATATCATACGAGATTAATTCTCACAAAAAGCTGAAAGCTCGTCTCTCTAAAACATCTTCTTCACTCTCTGAAATATTATATTGAAGAAGAATCCCTGCAACTCACCAAGCTTCTAATTCGCATTCACTCTCGTGGTGTTTGGTTGGTTGAATTGCTCTGTATCCTTGAAGCTGCTGCTTCATTCCAACTTCTACCATTTATAGAGCCTGTAGATGCTTGAAGAAAGAATACATGTTTAAGCCTGAAGAGGCTAGGTGTGCAAATAATACTTGTGGTTGAGCCTGGAGAGGCTAGGTGTGCAAATAATACTCGTCTGTAACCTTGATCAGTTATAGTGGAAAAACTTGGTTAAGCCAAGGACTGGACGTAGCCATAAGGTTGAGGGTGGACCAGGATAAAATCTTTGAGTATACTCTTTCCCTATCCTTACTTATTTATGGAGTTTAATTGTCTTCATGTTTAACTAACTTGGGTGTGTGAAATAATTGCAACTCAATATCTCTAAGGCGTCTGTCATAAAGCGTCTTATCTGATCTGAATTTGTTTTGAGCCTTTAAACTCTGATTTTCGAAAACACTATTCAACCCCCCTTCTAGTGTTGTTTTGTTCCATTTCATTTATGATCGTTGGTGAGCTTCAAGAAAAATTGAACGTATAGGTTGGCATTGCTTTATCAGAGTGCAGTTTGATTCAGAGTAGCGTTTGTTGCTTTTCAGACTTAGGCACCACAACTTTCCTTATTTGTGCTAAGCGAGTCTGCAGCTGAGTAAAGTTCATTTTGCTTTTTGCAACAAAATTGAATCTTTCAACGCGGAAGGATGGTTTGAGCTTTCTGAGTTCAAATTTTATTCTTTGAATTCATCAAGGAATATTCTTAAAATTTGAATATCATTGAAGCTTAAATCTTCTAGTAGAATCTCAATCTCGGACGCATAATTAAATCTGGTAAAGACCGAGTCTTGGGTTAGACGCATCATAACTTAGACGCATCATAAAGACTTTGTTTCTTTGTCATGAGATTCTTGTATACTGATCTTCACACATAATAAATATATTAGTATATTTCATAGAGCTCACTAAAAAATCATTCTTTGTTGGGATTCATCAAAATCAGAGATGTTGCCTTAGCAGTCATGTCCCAGGCACGATCATTAACTTGGAGACGATGCCGGCATACAATGTTAACCAATTGCTCAAGATGGGAACAACAACATATTCCCCCTTGCCTTTACCATCATTGAGGGGGAGATGGCGGACACATGGTTTTTCTTTCTGCGGAACTTGCGGAGGCACGTTACCCCCCAAGCCGACCTCCGCTTGATTTTGGATAGGGCCGAATCAATCAAAAGTGCTTACAGACGATATGGTAGTGGATGGTCAGACCCTCCCTCGGTGCATATGTACTGCATCCGTCACATAGCACAGAACTGGAACACGCGCTTCAAGAATAAGGACCAACAAAGGCAAGTGGTTAATATGGGTAAGTATCGAATTCATTTAGCTTGTGATTTATATTTGTCTTTTTTTATACAAAACTTGACAACATATTATTCCAACAATGCAGGATACGCCTTGACTCAGCCGACCTTCAATTGGTACTATAATAATGTGGAAGCAGACAATGCAGAGGATGCTAGGTGGCTAAATCGTATCCCCAAGGATAAATGGACTCAGGCTTGAGATGGAGGCCATCGTTGGGGACACATGATAACCAATCTTGCAGAATGCATCAACGGAGTACTGAAGGGAACCAAAAATCTTCCAATCACTACGTTGGTTAAGGCCACCTATTACAGATTGGTTAAAACTTTTGTCAATAAGGGACAGAAAGCTGATGCAATGATCCAAGCCGGTCATACATATACCGAGGCTCTCACAAAGTCCATCGAGGAGGATCGAGCAGTTGCCAACTCGTACTATGTGCGTACATTCGATCGGGAAAGGAGTGAATTCTTGATGGAAGAGTTGGCAAACCCAAGAGAGGGATGGATTGGAGGCAACTTCCGGTGAACTTGAATGAAAAGTGGTGCGGCTGTGGAAAATTTCAGGCACTGCACCTCCCCTGTTCGCATGTCTGTTGGAACCAAAGTGGTTCTGGTTCATTTAATCTCTAGGTTTTGATGTTAACAAAATGATTAAATTTGTTTGGAAAAATGTTAGTTGATATCTAACTAGTGCTTTCAGTTATGCAAGAACGCTTTTATAAGTAAAAGAAACTTGGGATAAGTTCCAATTGAAAAATACGCGTCCACCCCTGTAGACGGGCTGCTCAAGAACTATGGTAAATTTACCTTGTTGTTTTCTTTAGTAGACGAGGCTATAAATGAATAACAAAAAAACTTGTTAGGTACAGCAAGTCCAAAGACTTGAAAATAAGCACGTCCATCTTGCCATGTCAGCAGAAGAGTGCTATCCTTGAAACTCAAGTATACATCCATAGTGCCTAACTAAAATTCAGTAGACATCCATGGTGCCACGTCATTGGACGGAGTTTCTCTAAGGACTTAGCAAGTCCAAAGACTTGTGTGGACGAGCGCTTTTACCACACCAGTGGACGAGCGGAATAAAATCTTGTGTAGATGCATTCTTAAAATAAGTGCCTGAAGACGGTTCTACATGTTCTATATCTTTACTACCTTGAACATGATTTAATGCAATTTGGACCACATTGAATTTATTTCAAATGATTGATATTTATTTCAAAGGAATATATGTTCTTTATAATTATTAACATCTTGTTCCTTTGTGAGAAAGTTCATAGTACTATCAATGAAATACAAAAAGCTAATAGTACAATTGAAATATCAAAACGATCTGTACGATGACATCTTTATTGCTAGACAAAAGCTGAGTTATACACAAAGGAGGAAAGAAAGTTTTTAAGATACAATTTCTCAGAACAGTGAGCCTCCATTTTGTGATTTTCTGATAACCAAGGATGCTTTTCAACATAACCAAAATCAAGCTATCAGTCTCAACCGATATCATGCATTTAATGCTATCTCTATAACGGAACTATTCAAATAACCGTTGAAGATTTACAAGAGAAGTTGAAGACCACTATATATGTAGAAGGTCTCTAGCACTGAAGAAGAACTTTTGCCATTTGATCAAAAAAATCCATGTGATTTTATTAGAGCCTGAAGAGGCTTGGCAAGAAAGCAATACTTGTAGCCTGGAGAGGTGAAGAATACTTGTTGTAGAAACTATTTGGAAATAGTGGAGAAAATCCTTCAAGTATAAGGGACTCGACGTAGCTCTTGGTTGGAAAAGAGTGAAGCAAGATAAAATACCTGAGTGAATTTTCTATCCCGTATCTTTTACAGTTTTATTTATTTTAACTAACTATGGGATTTGATTTTGGTTTTGTTAATCTTTTAAAAAGGATTTCTTGTGTGCTAAATATTTTTATCTTCTGCTTGTGAAAAAGTTTTTCAAAAAGGGTTTTTGTGAAAATAATTAACAAGCACAATTCAACCCCCCCCCCCCCCCCCCTTCTTGTGTTTGCCTGTGCCAACTTCAGTTGGTATCAGAGCTCAGCCTTGACAGGGTTGAGCATCTAACAAGTGCTTAGGCAATACAATCCTACAATCATGGATGCAGAAGGACAAGCTATCAACAGACCCCCTCTCTTTGATGAAATTGATTATGATTATTGGAAAAAGAGGATGGTGGCATTCTTGGATGCACAGAATGCTGACATCTGGGAACTAATAGAAAATGGCTACACTGAGCCAAGGAGTGAAGCTGGAGCTACAATGTCTTAAGCTGAATGGACTCAAGAGCAGAAAATCCAACATCAACTAAACTTGAAAGGTAAGCACTATCTCATTTGTGATATCACCAAATCTGAGCATGACAAGGTTCATAGTTGCAACACAGCTAAAGAAATTTGGGATACTCTTGAACTAGCTCATGAAGATTCCTCACAAGTGAAGGAATTAAAGATAAGCATGATGGTTCACCAGTATGAGCTATTCAAGATGGCTGATCATGAAACTATAGACCAGATGTTTGGAAGATTCCAAACAATCACCAACAGTCTCGGGTCTCTTGGAAAGGTCTACGAGAATAGAGATCATGTGGGAAAAATTTTGAGAAGTCTCTCAAAGCAGTGGATACCTAAGGTAACTGCTTTCCAGGAAGCAAAGAATCTAAATACTCTTTCTCTGGAAAAGCTTCTTAGGTCATTAAAAGTTCATGAACTTGAACTTAATGAAGAGGAAAACTCCAGAAAAGGAAAGTCCATTGCCTTAAAGGCCAAGAAAGCTAGTTCCTCAAAAGTGCTTAAAGTTGTTGAGTCCTCGGATGAAGCTGATTCATCAAATAATGAAGATGACTCAGATGAGGATGAACTATCTTTCATCTCCAGAAAAATCCAACACATGTGGAGAAACAAAGGTGCATTCAGAAGGAAGCAGTTCAACAAAAAATTCTCCAAGGAGAAGTCAGATTCCAAGGAGAAAGGCCCACCCCTGTGTTTTGAATGTAAGAAACCAGGACACTTCAAAGCTGACTGCCCAGAGCTGAAGGAGAAAAATAAATTCTTCAAAAAGAAGAAATGCTTGATGGCTACATGGGAGGATCTTGACTTGTCTTCTTTAGATGAAAAAGATGAAGCAGGAGAAGAAGCAAACATTTGCTTTATGGCTAACACTGCATCAGAAAGTGAATTCACTGATGCTGAGGTAATAGAATCTGATCCATCTACTCTTCAAACTGTTTTTGATGAATTGCTGCATGAATCATGCATACTGTCTACCAAGTATAAGAGTCTCAAAAAGAAGTTTATTAAACTTTCTAGAGATTATGATAAGGTCTGCACAGTAAATCAAAACCTTAAGGATGAGAATGAAACATTAAAATCAAACAATGTTAGTCTGGTTGACAAGACTAAGTGTAAGTCTAATAGCTCTTGTGAAGTTGAACAACTGAAATAAGATGTGACATACTTGACAGACTCTCTATCAAAACTGGTTGGTCGCTCAGATAAATTAAACCTTATATTAAGATATTCTAGATCACCACGTGACAAATCTGGCATTGGTTATGATAAAGGGAAGCAAGATTCATCTCTGAACAAACCAAATTTCATACACAATATAAGGCTTTTAAAGTTTGCCCACAGCATACTTAGTCAAAACCAAGTCCTTCCAATACTTACTGCAAACTATGTGGAAAAAGTGGGCATGTGTCGTCTCAATGTATACATAACAAGCATGCAAAGCATTCACGACCTATGATCACTAACAAGAAAGGACCCAAGTCAATTTGGGTACCTAAAGATAAGATAATCCCTGTTGCAGATCTGCTTAACAATAGGAAAGAAACAGAAGTCCTGATACTTGGACAGTGGGTGCTCACGACACATGACAGGAGAAAGGTATATGTTCCAAGACCTTAGACCCAAAGATGGTGGCTGGGTCACTTTTGGAGGAAACCAAAAAGGAAAGATCATTGGTATAGGTAAAATTGGTAAACATCATTTTCCCTCCATTGATAATGTTCTGTTAGTAAATGGTCTTAAACACAATCTGCTTAGCATTAGTCAATTATGTGATAGTGGGTTTGCTGTTTCATTTGATAAGAATATGTGTTATGTCAAGAAAGCTGATGGATCATTCTTATTCACTACCCAGCGGCAAAACAATCTATATAAGATTGACTTAGAGGACCTCTCGAATCAAAGTGTGTCATATCTAGTGTCCATTGAGGATGAACGATGGATTTGGCACAAAAGGTTGGGTCATGCAAGTTTGAGATTAATCTCAAAACTAAAAAAGCATAACCTTGTAATAGGACTACCAAACCTTAGTTTCAAATCTGATGCTCTCTGTGATGCATGTCATAAGGGAAAACAAGTCAAAGGTTCCTTTGAATCTAAGAATGTTGTTAGTACCAATGGACCACTAGAATTGCTACACCTTGATCTCTTTGGTCCAACAAGGGCTGCCTCTATCAGTGGTAAGAAATATGGTCTTTTCATAGTAGACGACTACACTAGATGGACATGGGTTATGTTCCTTGCTCACAAGGATGAGTCATTCAAGGTCTTTTCTATATTCTGCAAACATGTATAGAATGAAAAAGGCATGTGTATAGCTTCAATTAGAAGTGATCATGGGGGAGAATTTGTCAATGAGATATTTCATGAGTTTTGTGAAGAAAGTGGTATTCAACACAACTTCTCAATACCAAGAACACCACAGTAAAATGGTGTGGTAGAGAGAAAGAACAGATCTCTTCAAGAGATGGCTAGGATTATGCTCAATGACAATTTTGTCCCTAAGCACTTCTGGGCTGAAGCTGTGAACATTGCCTGCTACATTCAGAACAGAATATACATTAGACCTATTCTGAATAAGACTTCTTATGAATTGTGGAAAGGTAGAAAACCAAAAATTTCATACTTTCACCCCTTTGGATGTAAATGCTATATTTTGAATACAAAAGATCAACTTGGTAAATTTGATGCTAAAGTAGATAATGGAATCCTTCTAGGATTTTCTGAAACTTCAAAAGGCTTTAGAGTTTATAATTCTAGAACTTTAGTTGTAGAAGAATATATTCATGTAAAATTTGATGACAAACAGCCTGATAAGAGACTATCAGAGATAGATGAAGCTTTTGCAGATCTTGATCTAAATATTTCAGGAGAGAAACCAGAAATCAAGTCTGATATCCAAGTAGACGACTTTTCTCAACAACAACCTGTAACGTCTACCTCTCAACAAGAAAATGCTCAGAAATCTTGGTATTTCAGAAATTAACATCCCGAAGATCAAATCATTGGTGACCCCAGTGACAAGCTAAGAACTATGTCAACTTTCAGAGAACAAAGTGTTTCTTCTCTTGTCTCTGAATGTGAACCAAAGACAGTGGACGAAGCTCTACTAGACGAAGGACGGATTCTAGCTATGCAAGATGTGCTGAATCAGTTTGAGAGAAGTGAAGTCTGGATGCTTGTACCCTTACCTGAAGATAAGTCAGTCATTGGAACAAAGTGGGTCTACAGAAACAAGCTTGATGAAGATGGTAAGGTTGTGAGAAACAAGGCAAGACTTGTTGCTCAAGTCTACACTCAAGAAGAAGGTATAGACTACACTGAAACTTTTGCACCTGTTGCTAGGCTAGAAGCTGTAAGAATTTTAATATCGTTTGCTGCACATCATAGCTTTATGCTTTTTCAAATGGATGTTAAAAGTGCTTTTTTGAATGGCTTTATTAATAAAGAATTTTATGTCATGCAACCTCCAGGGTTTGAAAATACAAATCACCCTGAACATGTTTATAAGCTTAAGAAAGCATTGTATGGACTTAAACAAGCTCCTAGAGCTTGGTACGATAGGTTAAGTTCGTTTTTAATGAAAAATGGTTTTAACAGAGGAAAAGTAGACACAAATCTATTTAGAAAATCTATTAAGTCAGATTTCATTATAGTACAGATTTATGTTGATGATATCATTTTCGGTGCTACTAATGAATCTCTATGCAAGGAATTTTCTAAGTTAATGCATAAAGAATTTGAAATGTGCATGATGGGAGAACTCAAATTCTTCCTTGGACTTCAAGTTAAACAGTCTATGGACGAGGTGTACATCCATCAGACTAAGTATACAAAGGAACTTCTAACGAGGTTTAAGATGGATGATTACAAACCAATGAATACTCCTATGCGTCCCACTTCAATACTGAACAAAGATGATAAAGAGAAAAAGGTGATCAAAAGGAATATAGAGGTATGATAGGATCTCTTTTATATCTGACTGCGTCTAGACCTGATATAATGTTCAGTATTTGCTTGTGTGCTCGTTTTTAATCTGATCCTAGAGAGTCTCATCTCTCGGCAGTTAAAAGAATACTTAGATATTTAAAAGGTACTATTAATATAGGCTTGTGCTTTATGAAAAATGATGATTACAGATTAGTTGGTTTTTGTGATGCTGACTATGCTGGAGATAGAATTGAAAGAAAAAGCACCAGTGGAGGATGTCACTTCATTGGAGCTAAACTAGTATCATGGTCAAGCAAAAGGCAAAGTACCATTGCTCTATCAACTGCTGAAGCGGAGTACATATCAGCTGCAAGCTGCTGCTCACAACTTATATGGATCAAACATCAATTGGAGGACTACAATGTATTTGTAAGTAGTACTCCACTTATGTGTGATAATACAGCTGCAATCAATTTATCTAAGAATCCAATATTGCATTCTAGAGCTAAGCATATAGAAATCAAACATCATTTTATCAGAGATTATGTGCAAAAAGGTGTGTTTGATGTTCAATTTGTAGAAACTGACCACCAATGGGCAGATATCTTCACTAAACCTCTTGCAGAAGGCAGATTTATCTTTATAAGAAAGCATTTGAATATGTTGTATATGGATTGAGCTAGTATATTTATTGTTAATTTGGTCATCCATTGCATGTTTTCTTTGCACGTCCACTGGTTATGACGTCCAGAGCAAGTAAAATCTATGCGTCCACTACTTATGTCTTTATGCGTCCACTCTTAGTCTTGTATGGACTCGTCTATGCACACATGTATTTCTTATATTAATTTGTTCTTGAACACATTTATATAAAACGCTTCTCTTTCCTTACTGAGTCAGCTACCCTCATCAATCCCATCGTAACTTTTTACAGTCCCAAGTTACCAATGCCGTTATAGACTTAATGACATGTCTTGTCATTATTTTTTTTGGAAACTGTTGGTTTTCATAAATCTTTAAAAGTAACCTCTTTCCCTCTGAAAATCTTTTCGCGTCTCTTCATCCCTATCAACCTTTCTCCCTGAATCTTTCGAACTCTCTGTCTCCCTTATTCTTCCAAAACTCATCTTACTCAACAATGGCTTCAACCACTGCTCCCATGCCTGCTTTTGCAACTGACACTATGTCCATATCTGTGGAACATCACTTCAATTTTGGGATTCTACAAGAATACAATCTGGATGTGAGTAAGTTCATTAACGCTGCTGGATGGGATGGAATCTTTCTATAAAAGGTCTCAGTATATCCAGATTTGATAAGGGAATTCTGGAGAAGACCAAAGATCTCTGAAACAGAAGTGGTTGAGTTTGTGCTGGGAAGGAAAGTGATAGTATCAGAGAAAACCATCTCTGATGCGATTGCTTGTGCTCAAGAAGGATTGGTCTTCACGGAGAACTGGGAAGAATACCTAGGTGGCCCAGAGACAATTGATGTTACCTTTATGAGGCAAGACAGCGTGAGAACTCATTCTTGGAAATCATATGAGATGAAAGATCACATCAAGATTCTTCACCAAATCCGTGCTGCATAAGATTGGCTCTAAGGACAACTTATCAGCTCTTCACAAGTTCTGCCTTTGCCATCTGGTTTTTGAAACAAAGATTAACGTCTGGATCCTATTTCATCGCTTCAAGGATGCCATTACTAACAGAGAATCTGCTTCTCACAGAACTTTCACTCATCTTCTGTCAAAAATTCTCAAACGGCAAGGCGTGTCTGATGTTCTAAGTGCAAAGCCTAAGGATGATCAAGAAAGACTCCTTCGTGAGAAAGGATTAAGTTGTTGATTTTGGTAGAGTTAATCTCAGTGGCATGCAACTCAACACATACAAACAAGTGGAGTTGGCAAAGCTTGAGGAAAAAATGAAGATTAAGGAAGAATCACTTGATGCCAACGATGCTGCAATTCTTGGTTTAAAGAAAGGAACCAAGAGAAAGATTGTGGCTGTGAGGCAACCCATTCCTAAGAGGACTACTAGAGGATCTGTCCCCTCTGTATCTTCTGGTGCTACTCTTACACATGCACCAAAAAGGACAAGGAAAGTCATCATGTCGAAAGAAGAAGATGATGATGAACTACCTATCGCTGCCATTCTAGAAAAACAAGATGCTGCTGTTGCTGGTCCTATTGCCAAGAAGAAGAAGCAACCAGCAAAGAGGGCTAGAACAACCTTGGCTTCTGAGGTAGTAATCTCTGTTGATGACCCTGTTAGGTTAGCAGTAGATGAATTAGTGTCTAATTTGATAACTCATGACAATAATATCTCTGCTCCACATGATGTGAATGATGTTTATGTTCCTACCCTGCCACAATCACCACCCTCACCACTAACACATATAGATAATAGCATTACCATTGGAGCACCCTTTCCTAAACCCTTGAAAACTTTGTTTTCACCCATAATTCCCACTTCCACTGTCTATACTAGCAAATCTGAAAATTGGGCCAAAGTATAGAGAGAATGGAAAATACTATCCCACACCATTCCACAAGAACCAAGGCTCATTCTAACTAAGTGGTATCCTCTGACTAAGTATAAGTATGAACCCCTCAACATCTATCTATACTGGGTCAACCCTGAACCCCACACTCCAACTAGCCCATTCCCTTCCCAAATGTTCAATGAACATGTACCTCTCCTCACCCACCTTTCCCAACAAAGATTCTCTGCCAGAAAAATCTACCCCAACCTAGTAAAACTTCCACCCTTTTAAACCATTCACTGATGGAGTAGAGAGAGTTATCATATCTGACTGGCATACTGATCCAAGCAAGAAGGATCTTGGGAGTGTTCTCGAGAAAAGAGTCAGATCCTTCAGGAAAATTCCTTTTGTCATGGACAAGACTACAAAATGGATGACTTTCAAACACCCAAGAGTATATGGAGCTGCTGTTGAGTAATTTGTGGACACTTTCATGTATGAGATTCTGAAATGGGAATTCAGCCACTTCAGAGTAGACAGAGCTACACGGTTTGTCCCTCTAACCTGGTTAAGACACTCCACTTCTACAAATGTTGGAGTCAAGCTCTACAAAATCTATTCTAGGTTGTCAATGATCGATCTAAACAATGACAAGGACAGGAAGCATCCAAGGCACAAAGGAAAGATGCTAGTAGTAGAAGACATTATGCTGGATCTCAATTTTGAACCCTTTGACCACTCATAGATGGATTACATTCAATCCTTACCATCAAATCTTGAGGACATCATTGGCAGAATTGTTGACGATAAGGTTGGTAAGATAGTTGAAGAGAAGATAGAGTAGATGGAACAACAGATTGAGGAAAGAGTACAAAAGCAAGTTCAAGATACCCTGGCCCCTACAAATGCTATGGTGACTCAAATGTTGGTCTTATTAATGGATTTTCAGAAAAGCCAAAATCTAAACCAACCCCTTCCACCACCTCCTTCTTCCTAAATCTCTTCTTTATTATTTGTTTTGCTGACTAAGATGGTCCACTCCTTTTACCTTTTTGTCTGATGAAAAAAAAGGGGGAGAAAGGAAAGAGATTAAATTTTATATACAAAGTTTTTGTTTGAAAAGGAACATATTTTGTCTGCATAAGTTTCATCTTTCATCTTTTTGATACATTGCCTTGATTTCTTATTCCTAAATTTAGTCTATAAAGTAAATTATGCTCTATTACTGGTTTGATCTGCCTTGGTTTATTGAATGCTATGTCTTAGGGGGAGCCTTACAAACTCTCTTAGACTTTGCTATTTAAATTTAATCAGTTTTTGTCATCATCAAAAAGGGGGAGATTGTTGGAACCAAAGTGGTTCTGGTTCATTTAATCTCTAGGTTTTGATGTTAACAAAAGGATTAAATTTGTTTGGCAAAGTGTTAGTTGAGATCTAACTGGTGCCTTCAGTTATGCAGGAACGCTTTTATAAGTAAAATAAACTTGGGATAAGTTCCAATTGAAAAAATGCGTCCACCCCTGTAGACGGGCTGCTCAAGAACTGTGGTAAATTTACCATGTTGTTTTCTTGAGTAGACGAGGCTATAAATGAATACCAAAAAAACATGTTAGGTACAGCAAGTCCAAAGACTTGAAAATAAGCAAGTCCATCTTGCCACGTCAGCAGATGAGTGCTATCCTTGAAACTCAAGTATACATCCATAGTGTCTAACTAAAATTCAGTAGACGTCCATAGTGTCACGTCATTGGACGGAGTTTCTCTAAGGACTTAGCAAGTCCAAAGACTTGTGTGGACGAGCGCTTCTACCACACCAGTGGACGAGCAGAATAAAATCTTGTGTAGATGCGTTCTTAAATTAAGTGCCTGAAGACGGTTCTACATGTTCTATATCTTTACTACCTTGAACATGATTTAATGCAATTTGGACCATATTGAATTTATTTCAAATGATTGATATTTATTCCAAAGGAATATATGTTCTTTATAATTATTAACGTCTTGTTCCTTTGTGAGAAAGTTCATAGTACTATCAAGGAAATACAAAAAGCAAATAGTACAATTGAAATTGCAAAACGATCTGTACGATGACATCTTTATTGCTGGACAAAAGCTAAGTTATACACAAGGGAGGAAAGAAAGTTTTTAAGGTACAATTGCTCAGAACAGTGAGCCTCCATTTTGTGATTTTCTGATAACCAATGATGCTTTTCAACATAGCTAAAATCAAGCTATCAGTCTCAATGGATATCATGCATTTAATGCTATCTCTATAACGGAACTATTCAAATAACCGTTGAAGATTTACAAGAGAAGTTGAAGACCACTATATATGTAGAAGGTCTCAAGCACTGAAGAAGAACTTTTTCCATTTGATCAATTACAAGATATTCAAAGCTCATATTCTTGTTGTAAAGCAAAAGTCTGTAATTGTTAAGGTTGAATATTTGAAAAAATATTCAGTAGATCTTAAACCTTCATACCCTCACATATAGTGAGTTAGAAAGATCTCATTAAAATCCATGTGATTTTATTAGAGCCTGAAGAGGCTTGGGAAGAAAGCAATACTTGTAGCCTGGAGGGGTGATGAATACTTGTTGTAGAAACTATTTGGAAATAATGGAGAAAATCCTTCAAGTAGAAGGGACTGGACGTAGCTCTTGGTAGGAAAAGAGTGAACCGGGATAAAATACCTGAGTGGATTTTCTATCCCTTATCTTTTACAGTTTTATTTATTTTTACTAACTGTGGGATTTGATTTTGGTTTTGTTAATCTTTTAAAAAGGATTTCTTGTGTGCTTTATCTTTTTATTTTCTGCTTCTGAAAAAGTTTTTCAAAAAGGGTTTTTGCAAAAATAATTAACAAACACAATTCAACCCCCCCCCCCCCTTCTTGTGTTTGCCTGTGCCAACTTCAATGTCTTCGCTGTTTGTGCACGCATGAGTCTCGACTGTTACAAACAAGTGGCAGATGCGTACAGGTTGACACATGTGATAAACATTTGCCAGGAAAAATTTGGCACCATCGACAACGAGGGATACTGGCCACAATATCACGGACCCACGGTGTGCCACTGATCAGCCTCTAGCTGGTCTAGTTTTATAACTAGAAAAACATTGGCTTTGTGTTAATTTTATCTCATTTTCACCCAAATTAGACTTGATTGTCTTTAAGCAGCATTTTGAGTCTATAAAGTATTTTTAGGTTAATTTAGTTGATTTAGAGTCAAATAAAGCACTTATGCTATTTCTTGTTTTCAGGTTCATAAAGTGAAATAATTCTGGATCTTTGGTCCCGCGAGAAAGGCATTCGCCTCGCGAACCTGAAGCGTGACTGTTCCAGAATTTGCAATCCTTTCTGTCTCGCCCCGCGAATCCATTACTCGCCTCGCGAGACTGAAGACCAGAAGCCATGACTTTTCCATTCCTCGCCACGAGAGCCGTACTTCACCTCGCGAGAAGACCAAACGTTGCAGAAGATTCGCGTCGCGAGACAGTGTTCACCTCGCGAGTCCGCGGAAACCAGAAGTTGTATATAAGCCTGTTTGAAGGCAGAACTGAGGAGTTTTTTTTAGTCTTTTGCTTTCTTTAGGTTTAGATAGCTGCGAAATTAGTAATGGAGAACTAGTCTCCTTGATTAATCTACTGTGATTGGTTTCAATTACACTTGAGGTTATGTATTTCCTGTTTTGTTTGCTATTCTCTTTTCAATGCGATGCTATATGTTCCTGTTTGTTTAATTCAGGAGTGTATAGTGTTGTGTTGATTCATTTCGGTGATGTTATGTTCCTATACTTAATCGCGTTTGTTTAATTCGCGTGTGTTCGTTCATGTTCGTTTAGTTCATGAGGGCTTAACCCCGTTTGTTTAATTCGGGAATAGGAACATATATCTGTAGTAGTGATTTCGTTTGTTAATTGTTGCTACAACCGAAAGGGGATTAGAATATGCTTAGGGCTTGGAATTTACATGAACCGATGATAGTTTGGAAATCAAGAACAGTAGATTAATCGTTTTTAGCTGTTTGATAACATTTTGAACTGCTCTGTTTCATTGCTCTGTATTGCTTTGTTTTACAATTGAATTTCAATTACCCAAACCCCCCCCCCCCCCCCCCCACACCCAAAACTGATTTTGTGTTAATAACAACAACCGAAGAGTCCTTGTGAGACGATACTCGAGTTGTCGCTCCCTATCTACATATTTTTTGTAAACCGCTCGCTTTTTGGCGCGTGCGCGACAACGCGACCAGCCACAACATCGAGATGCGGAGATATCCCAAGGACCGTCCACAATCCGCTGGAATTCGTACTGAAATGGACATGAGGGAAGCAGGCCAGTCAAAAAGATGTCAACTCTGCCGGATGCGAGGTCATAACAAGAACAATTGCCCTAACCGTGCCTTAAATAACAATAGAAATTTCATGTAACTTTTAATTATATATGGCGAGCTATGTTTTATATTCAAGTTTTTAATTATTAAATTTACCTTAATAATTCCCTAATTAAATCTAAATTAACTACACTAACCTAATTAATTAAATAAATACAACTAACTAATTAAAAAAATTAAAACTAACTAACTAATTAATGTTTAATTTTTTTAATTAATGTTTTTTATTCATAATTAAATTATTTAGTAATAAAATTAACTTCTTAATGTCCTAATTAACACAATAATTAACGAAACTAACCTAATTAATTAAACTAAAAAAGTAATTAAACTTTTTTATGATTAAAAAATATTAAACGAAAAAAAAGCAAGAAAATAAGTCATTGTTCCAAAAACCGACTTCTCTATTATAAAAAAGAACACATAGGTGAGAAGTCGTATAATGAAATGGCGACTTCCCACTTGTATAAAAAACTGGGGTATTTTGATACATAATTGGGAATGGGGGTAATTTGGAATTTATTTTTTAAAATAGGGTTATTTAAAAAAAATCATAATTTTCCTGCGAATTTTTCCTCAAGAAAATTTGCAGGAAATTTCTTGTGGATTTTAAAATTCATAAGAAAAATTACCCAAAAAGGTATTACCCTATCGATAAAAATCTGCAGGAAAATCCGTATGAAACTTGTTTCCTGTGAATTTTTTGAGCAAAATCCGCAGGAAAATTCACAAGTAATTCATGAATTTTTAATAGTGGGATTTTTTTATAAAATTCTCAATGGTTTCTCAACTAAATCATTTGATTTATACAAGAAATAGAAGATCTAAAAAGTCATAACTTTTTTTTATAAGCAAAAAGTATATAGAAAGAGAGTACAAGGAGTACTCTAATCCCATATACAGGGGTACCCATATACAAAAGTATATATAAAAGTCTTAACTTAATCTTTTGACTTGATCAATCTAAAATTTTTTAATCACACATATAACAAGGATGTTACGTTTTTCAACCTCACTATTGTGTTTAATTCGTAATCTAAAATTCTTACCCCAAAAAAAAATTAGTAATCTAAAATTGTGTTTAATAAATCATAAAAAATAACTTTTTCAGCAATACAAAAAAAAAAGGTTTATATCCATAATTAGGAGAAAACATGGCTTTGATTCCAATTGCTAAAACAATTCGATCAATTTAACAACAAACATGACATATACAATCTTATAGAGTCTAAGGGTTACACAATTAGACTACTACACTGGTTCCTTGAAAACGATCACGAAATGGTCAGTCTGAGAGAAAGAATAGCATATCCTATCACCATATCTCCCACCTTTCTGTTTCAGAATGGGTAATGTAACACCCTGTTTTTCGCTATTTTTAATAACAGAAATGTATACAAATATGTTTATCTGAGTTTTAGAAAAATGATATTTATGAACCGAGTTCATCCCCTTAATCTACTTGACTGTAGAAAGCTAAGATTAAAATTTAGGTTGAAAAGTCAGGTGAAACCCGACTTGCGAATTTCACTGACAGTATAATTATACTGATCAGAATATCTAATTTTAATTCGTGAACGAAAAACTTAAGATTTTTATTTAATTTCCTACGATTGTGGATTTTTAGAATTATTTCATTAAAAGTGAAATAATATATTATATTTGGGCGTTATGTTCAATCGGGCGAACGACGGAGCCGAATACAGGGTTTTCAGGACCCGAAAAGTGGATCAATTTTATGTTCTCTTAAGAATGAGTCATCCATGTGAGAGGAATAATGTGACACAAGGTTATGTTGGCAATTTTTAATAATTGCATTTTCGTCCTTAAACTTTCTTTTAATTTCATTTTGGTCCATAAACTAGCTTCCATGATACTCCACAAAATTGGATCAATTTTGTTGCTTCCAAACCATATTGGGCTGATGCCTTGAAGCCCAAAGCCATGATCATGAAATCAATTCAAATGAAAGCTATGTGTTTTAACTGCAAAACTTTCCTATGGTCTTCAATATGCCGTAAGTAGTTTTATGCTTAAAATCAAGTGTATGAGTTTGGACTCATCAAGCCCATTTGCGCAAGGCCCAAGCCCAAGTCCCTTGGCCATATATTCTTGTTGCAACAAGAAGAGATCATCTTCTTCTACAAGTCTCTCACACATTCTCTAATCTTCATCTTTGTTCTTATTTATCTCTAACTCCATAAGCTTGATTTGTGAAGCAAGTGGTTGATTTCTTGCATATTTCTCAATTCCAAGAGGTAATCTTTGTTCCTCGTCATCAATCAAGAAAATTTTATTCAATAAGTTTTCCATTTCAAAGCCTTAATCATCTTTTCCAATTCCTAGATCAAGAAACTTTGAAATTGCCTAGAAAATCATAGAAAAATCCTAAAAATATGAAATCAATTTCTATGAGTTAGTTATCATCTCTATAATCATAATTCAAGATATTGATGAAAATAAAATTTTCCTTCCCATTTATCTTGTTGAGGTCGAAACCTCAGTTTGTGGGTGGAGGAACCTTTGTTCATTTTGTTTGAATGGATTCCATCTTTCTATTGAATATGTATGTTGAATCCAAGTTCATGTGTTCAAATACGATCCCTGGCTCATGTTTTCATGTATGGCCGAAATTGAGTTTTGGAGGAATTGGAATATTTGATTTCAATTATTTATGTTACATTATTAATCCTATGTCTTAAGTACTCAAGGATCATTGGTCCAAAGACATAAGAATTTTAGAAATTTTTAGCCACAAAAACCAATCATGGACGTGACCTATCATTAGAGAATAGGTGATTTTATTTGCTTGTTTTTGATTGGTTGATTGTGGTTGTTGAAGGATAAAGAATCGTATCATGTACGTGCGTTGACAGTTTCCGGATTCGTGACAGAGTTTTAATCAGAGGCTAATGTAAATTCTTCAAGATGTAAGGGGAGAATACCTGGGGAGGTTTTCCTATAATCATGTTCTATCAAGTTGTTGATATGTATTATTTATCTGTGGTGCTTGTTTAATTTGGTTAAAGTTGTAGTATTTTTATCTGTGTTTGTTTATCCGCATTTAATTATTTATCTGCAGTGACATATTATAGTGTCTTGATGCATGATCTGCCTGGGTTAATTGCTATAATATTGTTGTTGATTGTTGTTTGAGAAGCCTGACAGTGGTCAGTGCCCAATTAATTAACCAGATAAAAGCTTTAAGCTTTATAAATTATATTCAATATTTAACGGTGCAATGTTGGAATATAATATTGATGGAATATTTTATTTGGGAAAAATAAGAAATAGTTGAAAATATCATTATTTTAATGATTTATCGATGTAAGAGTGAACTATGAGTCAAAGTGAGGACGTAACTGTGAAAATATTTTTGTACTGCTAATTTTTACTTAAGAAATTCCGTAATATTATACAAAGTTATTTTATGAAATTAATCTTCGAAAATAACTTAATTATGATTTCAGAAAATTATTTAATTGGAAAAGGTCAAGAATTGACTTAAATGACTTTAAAAATGCTAGACCACGGTAATTTGGAAAAGTATCCACGGCAAGAAATTCTAAAGTGACAGTACGTATTTTAAACCAAGATTGAGCCTTAAGTGACTCTCTTTTGAAAAATAAAGTTTTTCAGAAAGGAATTTTTTTAGAAACCGATGATTTTACGAAAGAATTTCCCATTTGAAATGATTTTCCGAAATCAAGTTTTATCAATGGTATTAAAGGTGATATGGAACTTAGTAGACGAGACGCCGGGGTACTAATATTCTTACGGTGTTATGGACTTGATGTCCTGTAGACGTGGTGTCTACTTTACGGTGTATTAAAGGTGTTAAAACATTTATGATGTTTTCTATTACCACGAACCTAAGCCTAATGCATCGGTCTAAGGTTTCGTGAATGAGCACTCGAACTTTGAGTCATGTGTTAACGACGAAAGTTTTAAGATGTTTAAAATGATGATTGGTCGTAAGCTTTTGGGCTTCGTCAAGGAAAGATTAACACAAAGAAAATGACGAAAATAAAATGTTTTATATTTGCATTTACGGCAGACGTGCCCGATGGTGTTTAACGTGAGACCTTAATGGAAAAGGTATCATGTGACGATGTATATCATTGTTCTTAGATGGACAATGAGACGATGTATATCATTTTACTTAGATGGACAATGAGACGATGTATCGAGTTTAATCAAATCATTTTGAAGATGTTGGGATCTCCGGAGATTAGGCATGAAAGTTAAACGATGAATATTGGAGTGTCATGCATATTTTTTAAATAACGATGACTATCGGGTATGAATCCCAAAGATTTTCTATGTGATATTATTATCTTTTAGACGTTGTAAATTAATACATGTATATGATATTGTGGTGTGTCGTGCATGTGATTATCGTTATAAACTCATATATTGGCATCTCACCCTTACAAATATATAAGGTTTTCTGGTTTGGCTTTTGTGTCTTGGTACATGAAAGTAGGTGGTGCAGAAAAGTTCTTAGCTGCACTCGGGAACTTTAATCCTGATGTTTGAAGAGATGTTTGATTGTGGGAATGACCACGGGGTCTTTCCAGTATATGTCTTATAAGGCGACCAGCTTAGGAGTCTTTGGTTTAATTTTATTTTTTTGTGAAAATTGAAACTTTTAGTACAAATTGTAACACCCCGACTTTTCGCTGTTTTCTAATATCAGAAATTTATATAATTATGTTTATATTTTTATCTGAGATTTAGAAAACTATTTTAAATAGACGGAGTTTACCACTCAATCCTACTTGAATGTAGGAAGCTACGATTAAAATTTAGGTTGGAAAGTCAGGCGAAACCCTACCATGAATTCCATTGATGATAATAATAATACTGCTCAAAAGACCTAATTTTAATTCGTGAACGAAACACTTAAGTTTAGTATTTTATTTTATACAATTCTGTATTTTCAGAATTATTTCCAGGAAAAAAATAAAATAATTTACGTATTACGGGCGGAAAGCGTAATCGGGTAGACGACGGAAGGGAAATTAGAGATTATAAGAGTAGAGAGAGGGTTTATCTTAGGATTTTGAGATGATTCAAGGGGATGAATCATATTTTTAAGTCTAGAAGGTTTTTCAGGATTAAATAGAGAATTTCGAAATTTACGGTTAAGTCCCTGAACTTTCTGTAAATTACCATTTTGTCCCTAAATTAGTTTTTTTCGTTTTTTTCAAGTGGATTGGGCTAGAATCCTTGTTTCTAATCCAAGATGGTCGTGGCTTATAGGCCCAAATCTTTTTAGTTCATAGTTGAGTCCATAAAGCCATTCAAGTTTTCTTATCTTATGTTTAAAGGCCTAAATCTTCAAAGTGGGTCCCACAACCAATAAGAAAATGAAATCAAGCCCAAATGTTTCAAGCCCATACGTAAGCCCATGTGAATTGTAGCTGCCCATTTTAGTGGGAATTTTCAAGTTGGTTCTAGAATTTTCCATAAGTTTCTACTTATCCTAGATTTTTCTACAAGTTTCTTGATTCTTCCTAATACATTGAATTATCTTACTTTCTTACTTGTCTTTCACTCATAAAAATCAGCCAAGCAAGTCAAAGATAAGATGGCATTTAATGTGATTAAACTCATCATCATGACATTCTATTGACTATTTGCAAACTAGTCCTTCAACTATTGGAATCTTTGCAATTTGGTCCTTGGAACTTAATTGCACTTTGATCCTTTTAACATGACAACTCATCTTCATCTAGATCCTTCTTGAAATGTCGCCACTTACACTATAAATACCCTTCTCTCACTTTTCATTTAGTTCTTTGGTTAGTTGTCTTCTAAAACTCTAAAGTTCTAAGTTCTTAGTTCTAAGTTTCAAAGCAAGTTCTTGGATTTTCTTCATCATTGATTCTCAAGAGGTAAATCCTAATCTTTGTCTTGAATCATGTCTATGTTCTTTAGATAGTTTCTTGATTCAAGACTTATATCATGGTGGTTCATCATTTTCAAGTTTCAAACCCTAGAACTTTGAAAAATCATAATAAATCCTAGGAAAATCTAATGATGATGAAACTACTTTCTATCTTCTAGATATCATGGCTACTATCTAAATCCAAGAGCATGAAGTAATCAAAAATCTTTTTCTTGAAAACCTAGCTTTGGCCGAACCTATCACCTTAGGGTTGGTAGAGTTTTGTTCATGTGTTTTCATGTATGATCATGTATTCTATATGGCATGTATGACTACACACTTTAATCCATGTTAGTCTCTTAAAATGAATATTTTCTCAAAATATCTTAGTGTTGGCCGAACCCTAAGTGGGTAAGTTTTGTTGAGTTTTGTTCATGGTTTTCATAAATGATCTTAGAAATCAATCTCTTAGTATGTATGCTTTATAAATCCAAGTTGATTTGTTAAACTAAGAACCCTAGCTCTATGAACTTATTAAGGCCGAACCTATGTATAAAAGAGTTAGGAAGTTTTGAGTTTTAAACTTAGCTATTTAGTCACTAATTTATGATTTAGGTTAATCAAGGATCATTAATCCATAACTTAATCATGATTAGAAATTTTAGAGATTTCTAACCCCAAAACTCAGCCCTTGGCCGAAACCAACATGTAGGATTTTAGGCTTGATTTAGTTGTTAGTTTGTTGATTGAGTGTTATATTTGATGAAGGATAAACTAGATTATCGTGTACGTGCGTTGACGGTTCCCAGATTCACAACAAAGTTTTGAATCGGAAGCTAAGTTCTTCAAGAGGTAAGGGGAGCTTACCTGAGGGATTTTTCTTAATAACTATTTGCTTGTGGTGTGGTTTATGTGATTTATATGTGATTGTGGCTATTGGTTTTGTTAGCGGTGTGGTTTATATGATTTATATGTGGTTGTGATTAATGGTTTGGTTGTTTACGTGGTGTGGTTTATATGATTTATATGTGGTGTGGTTTGTTGGTGTATTGGTGTGGAGTTGTGTTTAATTTATTTAATTATTTGCACTTGTATATTATACTGCTATGATGCATGATCTGCCTGGGAAATATCTGTGATATAACTGTTGGTTGATGTGTGAGAAGCCTGACAGTGGTTAGTGCTCAATTAAAGTTAATCGGATAAAAGCTTTAAGAAGCTATACAAATTATATTCAATGTTTTAAAGGCAAAATATTGATATATAATATTAAAGGAATTTTATTTTGAGGAAAGTGAGGAGTTTTGGAAAATATTTTAGCACTGCTATATTTTATATAAGAAAACCCGGAATATTACAAAATATTCTTTTATGAAATTAATTGGTGGAAATAAGTTAATCATGATTTTAGAAAATTAATTAAGTGGAAAAAGTTAAGTTTTGGCTTAAAAAGCCTTAAAAATAATATTTGACGGCAATTTTGGAAAAGTGTAGACGGCAAGTATTTTTGAAACGGCAGTGCATATTTTGAGGAGAATAAACCTCAAGTGACTCATTGGTTTGTGAGAAACTAAGTTTTATGATTTAAGGATTTTATAATGAATTTCTACCTTGGAAAAAGACTTTCTGTAAATGAGTTTACTCAATGACGTATTTTTGGTAATTTGGATAAATTACGGAGATATTATTTTGGATATGTTTTCATAGACGAAAAACGACGTAAACGACGTAAACGACGTAAACGACGATGTGGAACTTAGTAACCGAGACGTCGGGATACTAGTGTTCTTATGATGTTAAAGACTTGGTGTCTAGTAGGTAGACGGTGTGTCTACTTTACGACGTAATAATCGACGGTAAAAGATTTATGATGTTTTCTATCACCACGAACCTAAGACTGATTGCAAGGTCTAAGGGCTTCGTGATTGAGCACTCGGGCTATGAGGTCCTGTGTTGTTAATAAAAGTTGTAAAGATGTTTAAAACGATGATGGGTCATAAGCTTTTGAGAGCTTTGACAAATAAAGATTGAACACAAAGAAAACGACGAGAACAAAGTGTTTTTCTTGCATGCATTTTGGCAGACGTGCCTACGAGGTTAATCATGATATCTTGGTGATATTCATGTCTCGACGTATTTGTTAATCATGGTATCTTTATGATATTCATGTAATCGACGTATTCATTGCGCCTTTAGGCAATCGACGTATAATGAAATTCATTACGCCTTGGGCAATCGACGTGCAATGAAAATAAATCCATAAATCGACGTTCTCACTATTCTGGACAGTGGGCTATGGTAAAATCGACGTGCCTCTGTTGGTAAAAATCGACGTGCCTCTGTTGGCAATCGAGCTTGATCAGCTCATTTTGAAATGACGTTGGGGATCTCCGGAGATTAAGTGTGAATGTTTAGATGATGAATTGAAGTGTTCATGCATAGTTTTCCAACGTTGATGTTTGGGGTGTGGAACCCATTGATAAACTTTATGTTATAATGTGGATTGCTTATGTTAAAATGTTTATGTATATGTATATGTGTCTTCTTTTGTGTGAGCATTTAGTTATTTTGTTAAATCCATATATTGGCGTCTCACCCTTACAACCATATCAGAGTCGCACAAGGAGGTATGATCTCTACAATAGGAGAAGGCTATCTAGTTCGAGACATGTTGTGCTGCTCAGGTTGTTGGTAGTGTCAGTTAGTTACGACCAGCTTAGGTCCTATTGAGTTATGTTATGTTTTGAATGTCACTAAACTGATAATGATCTAGATGTTAAAACATATGAGGCAGTATAGTTGTATAACTTATATACAGTATGTAATTATGTGTGGTTTGATTTCGTTGTTGTTGTCTTGAGGATTAAAAAGGAAAAAAAAATTATCACCATATTTTGAAAAGATGAACGTTGAGAAAACATTATTTTCCGAAAGTAACCATCAAATTAAATTTTATTCACATAAATGGGTAACCATGTGATGACCTGGGTTAGGGTGTCACACAAATGTGTATGTCGTGAAGATTCTTGTTATGAATATGAGTATTTCCTCGTGTGAGGAGATGTACAATATGATTTTACTGTTTAATGTATGTATCTTGGTTTTACGGAATGTTCTCGCAGAACAAAAAATTTTACACCCTATTTTTCTGACTTAAAATAAATGCAATTTTCCGAAAGCAACCTGCAAATAACTTTTTAAATTTATTTTCGCATGTGTTACAAAGTAATGCCCAAGGGAGGTGTTACATTAGTGGTATCAGAGCTAGTCGAGTCTTTCGGGATCTTTGGGGAATAGATCTGTTGTGTTGATGTTGTGTGATCTCTGATTAGTAATTGTTTGAATTACTTCTTAGAAGTAATGTGTGTTAGTACATAAATACACGTTTCATTTTCTAGTTACGGTTAACTGAATTTGATCTGCAGGTCAGTTATGGAACTAGCACCAGAGGGTGGACGTGGACGAAGACGTGGACGTGGACGTGGTCGTGGAAGGGGTCGCAGAGGTGGTCCCATTGGCGGTCGTGGTAACATGAATGAGAATTATGAAGAAGGAGTAGATTATGCAGCTCAACCAATGGAAAATGTGACGGCTGCCATTGCAAATCAAAATGCAACTATGGCTGCCCAGAATCAACAAGCTGCGGAAGGCAGAGGTCTGACTATGTTTCGACGCCAAAATCCTTCACAGTTTGGTGGGGATGCCGACCCATAGAAAGTTGACTTATGGACTCAAGAATAGTAGAAGATCTTTGAGCTGATTATCACTCCATAAGGGGTTAGGGTTACCTATGCTGCTTTTCTGCTGATAGGGGATGCTGAGTACTGGTGGAAAGGTGCCAAACAACTTCTAGAAGCTGAACATTAGGAGATTACCTGGAATGTTTTCCTAATTGCATTCATGAACAAGTATTTTCCGGAAAGCATTAGGATCGAGAAAGAACAAGAATTCCTGGGGTTACAACAACGAGATTTATCTATGGGGGAGTATGCGGCGAAGTTTGAATCACTCGCCAAGTACTTCTGTTTCTTTCAAGCGCAACCCAATGAGAGCTGGAAGTGTGAGAGGTTTGAGGCAGGTCTGAGACTTGAGATTAAAGAATCTGTCTTACCATTGCAACTTAGAAATTTTCAAGCTCTAGTCCAGATGAGTCGGAAGATAGAGCAAATGAGGAAAGGAAAAGATAATAGGGGGAATGTTGGAGGACCCTCTCGTTCCAAGGACCAGTACCAAATTCAGCATAAAAAAAGGGTAGCAGAACCAAAGGAAACCTTATTTCCGACCACCAGGAAATAACTAGAATCAACAACAATATCGTTCTAATAATTCTGAATCGGGAAGTGGAGGCCAGAAGAACCAAAACCAAGGCCAAATCAGAAGATGTTACAAGTGTGGAGATCAAAATCACATGGTTGATGTTTGCCCACTTAAAGGAATAAAGTGTTTCAATTGTGGACAAATAGGACACTTCTCAAAGGATTATAATGCACCGAGGTTTGAAAAAGTTGTTAACACCTCAGGGACTGATAGACCCGCGGCAAAGGGAAGAGTCTACACCATGAGTGGTACTGGAGCTTCACAATCTGATGATCTTTTACATCAGAAGTAGTGTTGAAAACCTCACAACCTGAAGGTCTTATAGAGGACAGTTGCAGAGTCCTTCATAAATTTCAACAATTGGATCACGAACTAAAGACGTTGTTAAGTATAGGAATCCTATATATGAAGTATGCACTTTAATGACCTATAATTATAAGTTTGTAATGGAATTCTAAGTATAATCGTATTTTGATGCCCTTGAGTATTTGACTCTCTAGGGTCTCCGATATTATTAGTCTTTTCGGTGGATGTATGTCATTTATGACTTTTTGGGAATAAAGGTTTCTTGAAGAAAATTTATTCCAGTTCCTTTTTCTTTTTGATTGTTGTGACTAGTTTAGATTTTGGGTCAGATCTTTTCTTTTCCTAAAGTTGTGAAATTGCCCTATTGTTGTTCGGGATAGGCATTTTCTTGACAAAAGAAGTTTCTCAATGAGACTTAGTCTAGTCACTTTTACTTTTGGTGGAAGTGATCCAGTCTGAATTTTGGCAAACTGTCATTCTTTCAAATCATTGTTTAGTAAAGATCCTGTGAAAGAAGGAACTGTATTAGATTCATGTTTGTAAACGTGTACCGATCATGCATTTTTACATCCACGAACCTATTAGAGAATCATTTATGCATAGGACATTCTTATATTCTTTTCAGATCGATAAAAATTTCTTCTATATACTTTCTTGTGAAAGTAAGATTTTGGGATTGAGAAATCCTGTCCAGTTTCGAGTCACGAAATTTTTTTAAGAGGGGTAGTCTGTAACACCCTATTTTTCACTGCTTTTAATAATAGAAATGTATATGAATATGTTTATCTGAGTTTTATAAAAACGATATTTATGAACCGAGTTCATACCCATACTCTACTTGACTGTAGAAAGCTAAGATTAAAATTTAGGTTGAAAAGTCAGGCGAAACCCGGTCTACGAATTTCACTGACGGTATAATTATACTGATCAGAAGACCTAATTTTAATTCGTGAACGAAAAACTTAAGGTTTTTATTTAATTTCCCAAAATTGTGGATTTTTGGAATTATTTCATTAAAAGTGAAACAATATATTATATTCGGCTGTTATGTTCTATCGGGCGAACGACGGAGCCGAATACAGGGTTTTTAGGACCCGAAAGGTGGATCAATTTTATGTTCTCTTAAGGTTATAATGGCAATTTTTAATAATTGCACTTTGGTCCTTAAACTTTCTTTTAATTTCATTTTGGTCCCTAAGCTAGCTTCCATGATAATCCACAAAATTGGATCAATTTTGTTGCTTCCAAACCATATTTGGCTGCGGTCTTGAGGCCTAAATCAATGATCATGAAGCCAATTCAAATGAAAGATATGTGTTTTAACTTCAAAACTTTCTTATGTCTTCAATATGCCTTAAGTAGTTTTATGCATAAAATGAAGTGTATGAGTTTGGACACATCAAGCCCATTTGCAAAAGGCCCAAGCCCAAGTCCAAGTCCCTTGGCCATATATTCTTGTTTCAACAAGAAGATACCATCTTCTTCCACAAGTCTCTCACACATTCTCTTATCTTCATCTTTGTTCTTATTTCTCTCTAACTCCATAAGCTTGATTTGTGAAGCATGTAACATCCTAAAATTCAAACATAATTAATTTAAAATAATAATAATAATA
Source organism: Sophora flavescens (assembly GCA_030762895.1). Lineage (NCBI taxonomy): Eukaryota > Viridiplantae > Streptophyta > Magnoliopsida > Fabales > Fabaceae > Sophora > Sophora flavescens. The sequence continues at coordinate 87,808,423 of CM061066.1, forward strand.
ATATTAATATTAAGTTATTAAAAAGTATAGTGCAAATAAAATATAAATAAGAGATTTAGTATAAAGGAGTAATAGTATAAGGATTTAATGAAATTTATTAGCTATTATAAAGAATGCAAAATTATATATATATATATATATATATATATATATATATATATATATGACAAAAAAAAAAAGAAGGATACTTGGGCTTTAAAAGCCCAAGAAGCCAGTGAAATTTTAAAAAGGAACGTAAAAGACGTTGCTGCCATATATATATATATATATATATATATATATATATATATATATATATATATATATATTAGAACCTAACTATTCACAATGGGACGTGCGCAGTAGACTTTGGAAGCGCCGCACAGTGAACTTTGCACGGTGAACTTAGAGAGGGGAGGTTACTAGGACGCGTTTCTTTTCTTTGGTAGTGCAATCGTGATGCTGAAGGGAAGAAGTTTTTTTTCCAGAGACAGTAGTTTTATCATACATATTTTTTTGAGCATTTTCGAGGTCTTCGAGAGGTGAGTAACAGTACCTTTTAATAATCCTTTCCATGGTACATGTGTTTTGTTGTGTTGAGCGAATTACCTATGATTATGAGAGATTTTAATTGAATGATGCATGTTGTTAATAAACTAATTTTTTTGGGGTTTTGAATTAAAATAAAAAGGATTATTAAATTGGGTATTTATTCCTGTTACTGATGGCATGAAATACATGATTGGTATTTTTATTAATTGAATGACGTGCTTATTGGTGTGTGCTATGCCATGTGAGTTTATTTGACATGCATGATAAAATCATATATTTAATTTTTGGTAAATGATTTGTTACACATATGATACATGAAATTGTGCCCTATGATGAATTGTATGATGTTTGCCGCAATACCACCTATGATAGGGGTATCGAAAAGTAATACCACCGTAATGGGGTATCGAAAGTGACATCCCGTATAATTGGGATGTCGAAAATAAGTAATACTACCTAAAAAGGAGTATCGAAAGTAACACCGCCACAGGTTGGGGTGTCGAAAAATGAGAAATACCACCATGTGCACATGGGAGGTATCGAAATGGAAATGTCCCCGACAGGAGGGTGACATCGAAACACTCCTCGTGAGTAGGGGTGGGCAATGGGACGCCATTGTCGTGTGATGTGTGAATATATGGCATGCCGGCAAGAGGCCAATTTAATTAGGAGGTCTTCGGACCGCTTGGATTAAACTTGAATTTATCTGGTATATGGAATGCGATGTATCGAGTTGAGATCATAATTAATGTTAAAAGTATTTTCTTTATATATATTATTTTGAAAAATTAGCGGGTACCATGGACAGTTTTTTTTGATTCGCACCGGCTGAGAACAATGCTATTTCCGAAAATGTTTTTATAAAACTGTATTGTTGATCACTGGGATTTTATATCTCATTATTAAGCATTGTTTTCAGAGCACGAGGAGGACATCATTGGGGCTGAAGAGGCGTGAAGACTTAGTGGACACCATTAGACAATCTTTCTAGTTTGGTTAGTCTTTTCTTAAATAAGGAGTCGTATGTGGCTAGACGCAATTATTTATCGTTGGGATTGTAGTTAGACGCCCGGTTTTGAGCCTTTTGATTTTTTTATGTATTTATTTATGTCTATATTCATTAAATGGATAATTTAATACTATATTATTTATTATGAGGCATTTTCAGACTTTAATGTTTTTTTAATTTTTCTTTATGAGATATATGTTTTAATTAAATGTTTTAAAGGATATTTTATTGATTTTATCTTGGGATCACTAATGTAACGAAGGGCGTTACATTTTTGGTATCAGAGCAGTTCGATTCTATATCGGACTGTGGTATTGGGGTTTTTTATAAAACAAAACTTGGGCGCATAGGATGCTTGTTAGAGTTATAGATGCTGCATGCTATTCTTTGGGATATCGGACCTGATCAACCCAGTATTTCATTGGTAGTGAGCAGATTTATGGCGACTAATAGGCGAGGGACGAATGTTGCACTTGCAGCAGCTTTGGGTTGCATGGCCAAGGCTATGCAAGGGCAGACGGAGACTCGCCGTCAACTGAGGGGGAATGGAGGTCAGTCACTAATGAAGTGGTGGCAACCTAGGATCCTTAACACATGGGGCTTCTCGAATTCGAGAAGAACAATTCGCCATCATTCTGAGGCAGCTTAGATCCGAAGGAGGCTGAATTTCTTCTACTCGGTAAAAAAAAATTATTATAATGTCTGATTCAGGAGCAACGCATTCCTTGATACATCCTTTATGTGTTAAAATTTTGAGATACCAATCTTTCATTTGTACTTTGATTAATATGTTTCTACTCCTATAAGGATATTCTTGTTCTTCCATTGGTTGTTTAAATTGTTTCCTTGTGCATCAAGACACTCCTTATGACATCAAACTTATTGTTATCTATGTATTGTATGTTATTCTTGGTATTGACTTATTGGCGTCTAGACTCATTGCCATAAGTATTCTGACAAAAATATCCTTATCTCTTCACACCCAATGTTTTTTGATTTTCGGTGTCGACCCGTATTTTATTCGTCGTTTCCTGTGATAAGTGTTTGGTTTAGAGAGCTCAAGGATACATACTCTCATTCACTGCTACTATAGGGGCAGACAATGATGAAGCGACTATCTCTATGATGCGCAGGTTTCAATAGGGGGTTGAGTTTAGCATAGATCTAGTGTCAAAGAGTAGACTAATATCTGTAGCGCCTTACAAGATAACACCTTTAGAGTTGAGCGAGCTCAAGAAACAGATAGAGGACATGTTACAAAAGGGGTTCATTAGGCTTAGTGTGTCACCTTGGGGAGCACCAGTGCTTTTAGTGAAGAAAAAAAAAGATGGGAGTATGAGGTTGTGTGTTGATTATAGGCAACTGAATAAGGTAACCATCAAGAACAAATATCCCTTGCCTAGGATAGATGATCTCTTAGATCAGTTAAGGGGGGCGTCAGTGTTTTCCAAAATAGGTCTAAAATCGGGATACCATCAAATTAGAGTTAGAAGCGAGGACATCCCTAAGACAGCCTTCAGGACAAGGTATGGGCACTATGAGTATGTAGTGATGCCCTTTGGCGTGACCGACGCCCCAGCCGTTTTCATGGACTACATGAATCGGATCTTTAGGACCTTTTTTTTTTGGACAGGTTTGTGGTGATGTTCATAGATGATATTTTGATATACTCTAGGACACCAGAGGATCATGAGGAACATTTGAGGTTAGTGTTGCAGATCTTGAGGGACGAGCGTCTTTATGCCAAACCAGAGGAGCGTGAGTTTTGGCTAGACGAGGTAAAGTTTTTAGGACACACCATCTCAAAGGATGGTGTAGCGGTTGATTCCTCTAAAGTTGAGGCGGTGTTGGGATGGGAACAACCTAAGACAGTAATCGAAGTAAGAAGTTTCTTAGGCTTAGCTGGTTACTATAGGAAGTTCATAGAGGGGTTCTCTAGACTAACCTTACCTTCGACCCAGTTGACTAGGAAAGGGAAACCTTTTGCGTGGGACCAGGAGTGTGAGGACGGGTTCCAAGAACTTAAGAGGAGATTGGTGTCATCACCAGTCTTGACTATACCGGATCCCTTAGTGAGTTTTGTGGTATACTGCGACGCATCTAAGAATGGCTTGGGATGTGTCTCAATGCAAGATGGCAAGGTGGTAGCATATGCCTCTAGGCAGCTTAGGCCACATGAGGGGAATTATCCTACCCACAACCTAGAGCTAGCAGCTGTGGTTTTTGCCCTTAAGATTTGGAGGCATTACCTTTATGGGGCAAAGTTTGAAGTTTTTAGTGACCATAAAAGCCTTAAATATCTGTTCGACCAGAAGGAGTTGAACATGAGACAACGAAGGTGGATGGAGTTCCTTAAGGACTATGACTTCGAGTTGAAGTACCATCCGGGAAAAGCCAATGTGGTGGCAGATGCTTTGAGTAGGAAGTCCCTACACGTGTCGAGCTTGATGGTGCAAGAGTTGAACCTCATGGAAGAGTTTAGGGACATAAATCTGGAGGTGTTGGATGTGCCCTTAAATGTCTTAAGCTTGAAGTTGAATAGGTTGGAAATTAATAGTGACCTTAGAGATGGGGTTAGGCGGGAACAACTTTTAGACCAGGAGTTGCCGTCTCAGTTGGGACAAGAGGGTTTTGAGTTGTCTGTTGATGGGCTAGTGAAGTTTAAGAATAGGGTCATTGTTCCTAAGGAGGGGAGCCTTAGAAAGAAGATATTAGAGGAAGCTCATAAGAGAAAGTTTACCATACATCCTGGAATAACTAAGATGTACCAAGACCTTAAGAGGATGTATTGGTGGCCAGAAATGAAAAAGGATGTGGCTAGCTTCGTAGCTAGGTGTTTAGTGTGCCAAAAGGTCAAGATAGAACATCAGAAGCCTTCGGGATTGTTGCAGTCCTTGGAGATTCTAGAATGGGAGTGAGAGAGAATTTCTATGGACCTTGTGATGGGGTTACCTAAGACGCGTTTGGGCTTAGACGCCATTTGGGTGATAGTGGGTAGGATGACCAAGTCTGCCCACTTCTTGCCAATTAAGGCAATCTATAGCTTAGACAAGTTGGCATACCTCTATATCAAGGAAATAGTCAAGCTTCATGGGATACCCACGTCTATAGTGTCGGATAGAGACCCGAGGTTTACCTCTAGATTTTGGAGAGCTTTTCAGCAAGCCTTTGGGACTAAGTTGAACCTTAGCACGGCCAATCATCCCCAAACGGATGGTCAGTCAGAGCGGACCATTCGGACCCTTAAGAACATGCTTAGGGCGTGTGTCCTGGATGAAGAGGGACTTGAGATAGATTCCTACCTCTCATTGAGTTTGCGTATAACAATAGTTGTCACGCTAAGTATAGGCATGGCACCCTAGGAGGTCCTATATGGGAGGAAATGTAGGTCCCCTTTATGTTGGTGTGACGTAGGTGAGAAAACTTTGATATGACCTGAATTGGTCCAGGAAACCTCTTAGAGAATCAAAATGATTAGGGAGAGGATGCACAAGGCGTAAAGTAGACAAAAGAGCTACGCCAACAAAAGGAGAAACCCTCTAGAATTCCAGGTAAGTGAGCGTGTATTTTTGAGAGTCACTCCTAGGACAGGGGTAGGGAGGTCGATGAAGTCCGCAAGCTAAATCCTCGTTTCATGGGACATTTCCAAATCCTTAAAAGAGTCGGGCCTGTTGCTTATCAATTGGCTCTTCCGCCACAGTTGGCAAACCTTCATGATGTTTTCCATGTGTCGCAACTCAGAAAATATGTGCCCGATGAATCTCATGTGATAGCTCCTGAGTCTATACAATTGAAGGATAATTTGATCTATAAGCCAAAGCCTAGTCAAATCTTGGACAAGAGCACTAAGACTCTAAGGAACAAGGCAATTCCTTTGGTGAAAGTGTTATGGGACGGATTGACTCCTGAGGAAACCACTTGGGAGATGGAGGAGGACATCGTGCGTCAATACTCAGATTTTATTATCTAAGGAATGGTAACCTTTACGTTTGAATATGTCGTATGTTAAAATAAGTGCGTGAGTATAAGGCGAATTTCGGGGACGAAATTCTTTAAGGAGGGGAGAAAATGTAACATCCTAAAATTCAAACATAATTAATTTAAAATAATAATAATAATAATATTAATATTAAGTTATTAAAAAGTATAGTGCAAATAAAATATAAATAAGAGATTTAGTATAAAGGAGTAATAGTATAAGGATTTAATAAAATTTATTAGCTATTATAAAGAATGCAAAATTATATATATATATATATATATATATATATATATATATATATATATATGACAAAAAAAAAGAAGGATACTTGGGCTTTAAAAGCCCAAGAAGCCAGTGAAATTTTAAAAAGGAACGTAAAAGACGCTGCTGACACACACACACACACACACACACACACACACACATATATATATATATATATATATATATATGAACCTAACTATTCACAATGGGACGTGCGCAGTAGACTTTGGAAGCGCCGCACAGTGAACTTTGCACGGTGAACTTAGAGAGGGGAGGTTACTAGGACGCGTTTCTTTTCTTTGGTAGTGCAATCGTGATGCTGAAGGGAAGAAGTTTTTTTTCCAGAGACAGTAGTTTTATCATACATATTTTTTTGAGCATTTTCGAGGTCTTCGAGAGGTGAGTAACAGTACCTTTTAATAACCCTTTCCATGGTACATGTGTTTTGTTGTGTTGAGCGAATTACCTATGATTATGAGAGATTTTAATTGAATGATGCATGTTGTTAATAAACTAATTTTTTTGGGGTTTTGAATTAAAATAAAAAGGATTATTAAATTGGGTATTTATTCCTGTTACTGATGGCATGAAATACATGATTGGTATTTTTATTAATTGAATGACGTGCTTATTGGTGTGTGCTATGCCATGTGAGTTTATTTGACATGCATGATAAAATCATATATTTAATTTTTGGTAAATGATTTGTTACACATATGATACATGAAATTGTGCCCTATGATGAATTGTATGATGTTTGCCGCAATACCACCTATGATAGGGGTATCGAAAAGTAATACCACCGTAATGGGGTATCGAAAGTGACATCCCGTATAATTGGGATGTCGAAAATAAGTAATACTACCTAAAAAGGAGTATCGAAAGTAACACCGCCACAGGTTGGGGTGTCGAAAAATGAGAAATACCACCATGTGCACATGGGAGGTATCGAAATGGAAATGTCCCCGACAGGAGGGTGACATCGAAACACTCCTCGTGAGTAGGGGTGGGCAATGGGACGCCATTGTCGTGTGATGTGTGAATATATGGCATGCCGGCAAGAGGCCAATTTAATTAGGAGGTCTTCGGACCGCTTGGATTAAACTTGAATTTATCTGGTATATGGAATGCGATGTATCGAGTTGAGATCATAATTAATGTTAAAAGTATTTTCTTTATATATATTATTTTGAAAAATTAGCGGGTACCATGGACAGTTTTTTCGGTTACCGCACCGGCTGAGAACAATGCTATTTCCGAAAATGTTTTTATAAAACTGTATTGTTGATCACTGGGATTTTATATCTCATTATTAAGCATTGTTTTCAGAGCACGAGGAGGACGTCATTGGGGCTGAAGAGGTGTGAAGACTTAGTGGACACCATTAGACAATCTTTCTAGTTTGGTTAGTCTTTTCTTAAATAAGGAGTCGTATGTGGCTAGACGCAATTATTTATCGTTGGGATTGTAGTTAGACGCCCGGTTTTGAGCCTTTTGATTTTTTTATGTATTTATTTATGTCTATATTCATTAAATGGATAATTTAATACTATATTATTTATTATGAGGCATTTTCAGACTTTAATGTTTTTTTAATTTTTCTTTATGAGATATATGTTTTAATTAAATGTTTTAAAGGATATTTTATTGATTTTATCTTGGGATCACTAATGTAACGAAGGGCGTTACAAAGCAAGTGGTTGATTTCTTGCATATTTCTCAATTCCAAGAGGTAATCTTTGTTCCTCATCATCAATCGAGTTCACGTTCTTCAATAAGTTTTCCATTTCAAAGCCTTAATCATCTTTTTCAATTCCTAGATCTAGAAACATTCAAATTGTCTAGAAAATCATAGAAAATTCCTAAAATATGAAATCAATTTATAAGTTAGTTATCTTCTCTATAATCATAATACAACAGATTGATGAAAATAAAATTTTCCTTTACATTTATCTTGTTGAGGTCAAAACCTCAGTTTGTGGGTGGAGGAACCTTTGTTCATTTTGTTTGAAAATAATCATGGATTCCATCTTTCTATTGAATATGTATGTTGAATCCAAGTTGTCGTATTCAAATACAATCCCTGGCTCATGTTTTCATGTATAGCCGAAATTGAGTTTTGGAGGAATTGGAATATTTGATTTCAATTCTTTATGTTACATTATTAATCCTGTCTTAAGTACTCAAGGATCACCGATCCAAAGACTTAAGAATTTTAGAAATTTTTAGCCACAAAAACCTGTCATGGATGTGACCTATCATTAGGGAATAGGTGATTTTATTTGCTTGTTTTTGATTGGTTGATTGTGGTTGTTGAAGGATAAAGAATCGTATCGTGTACATGCGTTGACAGTTTCCGGATTCGCTATAAAGTTTTAATCGGAGGCTAATTTAAATTCTTCAAGAGGTAAGGAGAGAATACCTGGGGAGTTTTTCCTATAATCATGTGCTATCAAGTTGTTGATCTGTAATGTTTATCTGTGGTGCTTGTTTAATTTGGTTAAAGTTGTAGTATTTTATCTGTGTTTGTTTATCCGCATTTAATTATTTATCTGCAGTGATATATTATAGTGTATTGATGCATGATCTTCTTGGGTTAATTGCTATAATATTGTTGTTGATTGTTGTTTGAGAAGCCTGATAGTGGTCAGTGCCCAATCAATTAACCAGATAAAAGCTTCAAGAAGCTTTATAAATTATATTCAATGTTTAACGGTGAAATGTTGGAATATATATTGATGGAATATTTTATTTGGGAAAATTAAGAAATAGTTGAAAATATCATTATTTTAATGATTTATCGATGTAAGAGTGATCTATGAGTCACAGTGAGGACGTAACTGTGAAAATATTTTTGTACTGCTAATTTTTACTTAAGAAATTCCGTAATATTATAAAAAGTTATGTTATGAAATTAATCTTTGAAAATAACTTAATTATGATTTCAGAAAATTATTTAAGTTGAAAAGGACAAGAATTGACTTAAATGACTTTAAAAATGCTAGACCACGGTAATTTGGAAAAGTATCGACGGCAAGAAATTTTAAACTGACAGTACGTATTTTAAACCAAGATTGAGCCTCAAGTGACTCTCTTCTGAAAAATAAAGTTTTTCAGAAAGGATTTTTTTAGTAACCGATGATTTTACGAAAGAATTTCCCATTTGAAATGATTTTCCGAAATCAAGTTTTCTCAACGGTGTTAAAGGTGATATGGAACTTAGTAGCCGAGACGTCGGGGTACTAATGTTCTTACGGTGTTATGGACTTGATGTCCTGTAGACGTGGTGTCTACTTTACGATGTATTAAAGGTGTTAAAACTTTTATGATGTTTTCTATTTCCTTGAACCTAAGCCTGATGCATCGGTCTAAGGGTTTCGTGAATGAGCACTTGAAGTTTGAGGCATGTGTTAACGATGAAAGTTTTAAGATGTTTAAAACGATGATTGGTCGTAAGCTTTTGGGTTTCGGCAAGGAAAGATTAACACAAAGAAAATGACGAGAATAAAATGTTTTACATTTGCATTTACGGCAAACGTGCCCGACGGTGTTTAACGTGAGACCTTAATGGAAAAGGTATCATGTGACGATGTATATCATTGTACTTAGATGGACAATGAGACGATGTACCGAGTTTGATCAACTCATTTTGTAGACGTTGGGATCTCCAGAGATTAGGTATGAATGTTAGACGATGAATATTGGAGTGTCATACATATTTTTTTAAATAAGGATGACTCTCGGGTATGAATCCCAATGATTTATTATGTGATGTTATTATCTTTTAGACGTTGTAAATTAATACATGTATATGATATTGTGGTATGTCGTGCATGTGATTATCGTTATAAACTCATATATTGGCATCTCACCCTTACAAATATATAAGGTTTTCTGGTTTGGCTTTTTTGTCTTGGTACATGAAAGTAGGTGGTGCAGAAAAGTTCTTAGTTGCACTCGGGAACTTTGATCTCGATGTTTGAAGAGATGTTTGATTGTGGGAATGACCACGGGGTCTTTCTAGTAGATGTCTTGTAAGGCGGTCAGCTTAGGAGTCTTTGGTTTAATTTTATTTTTTTTGAAAATCGAAACTTTTAGTACAAATGTGTATGTCGTGAAGATTCTTGTTATGAATATGAGTATTTCCTCGTGTGAGGAGATGTACAATATGATTTTACTGTTTAATGTATGTATCTTGGTTTTACACAGTGTTCTGCAGAACAAAAATTTTTACACCCGAATTTTCTGACTTAAAATAAATGCAATTTTCCGAAAGTAATTAATAAATAACTTTTCAATTTATTTCCACATGTTTTACGAAGTAATGCCCAAGAGTGTTACAAGCAACGGTACCAACTATATTAGAGGTTTCTCCCAATACATATGGAGTAACATAATGGACTAAATTTACTAATTATGGTAAGCCAATATACAAGAACTATCGATAAAACTATCAATATGAGCGGTGTTTCATAACAATAGGCTCATAACAATATTGATAACAATATAGAAAAACAACATGCTCTAATAATTTTAGTCAAAAAAAAAAATTGCTCTAATAATTTTGACATCCAATTAATTGCAATTTTATACTATATATATATATATATATATATATATATATATATAATATTAAGTTATGATAGTTGACACAAAATATCCTAAAATAGGTGACATAGTGACCATGTCGATATACACACAGTGTAGAACATATATCGAATTACACATATAATGTAAGTATTATTATAAGATTAAGCTTAATAGCAGGTGTTACTTCTTAATGGGTCGGATTGAAGTGTTTCTATTTGGGAACCCAGACAACGTGATCTTCAGGGAGGAAGTGGCAAACTGGAACGGTTCCTGGTTGAACTTTGAGCACTTGGAATGCCAAATGTTTGGGGTTCCATTCTGATGTATCTGTGTGGCACACTGCAACAGCTTTGACTCTGCTCCCATCAGCACCCTCCAAAGGCACAGAGTAAGCTCTAATAGTATCAGTTTTGTGACAATAAAACACTGCATATGGGTAATTCTGCTTGTGGCACACAACAGCCTTGTCCCCTGCCAACTGCTTTACCCTTGGTGCTATTGTATATTTCTGTAGCATTGTTTCTTTCTCCACTTCTGTAGAAACAGCCTCAACATTTTTCCCAAGCTTGGAAGTGCTGAAATCAACCATTGACTCAAGTGAAGTTGCACAATACTTTTCCTCTCCACTAATGCCCTGCTCTTCACACTCATTGATGGTGTTCTTCACACTCTCAGCCTCCTGAGACCCTGGGTTGATAGAAAATTCTTCTAATATATCTTCAACCTTGTTCGACGAAAACGGAATCGAATCCGCAACTCGGCGAGGCAAGAAGGTTGCTTCATTTGCGGTCTTAGTGAATTGCAAGTCCAAGTTTGTTCCATGATGCAAGTCATTTTCCAAGAAGAACAGTGCCACATTGGGGTCATCATGTAATTGGGTTTCAGTGGCAGCATAATTGTAAGAAAATGGTGAGTGCCCTACTCTAACATTTACTGGCTTCCCTCCCTTGTGGCCAGTATTTACATTTACTCCTCCACCTTTGCTACCACCAACGTTAACAGTTGTACCACCTCCACCTGGCTTTCCTTTTCCAGCATGTACATTAACTCCACCTTTCCCAACGTTCACTGATGTGCCTCCAGGATTTCCTATTCCTGCGTTTACATTCACTCCTCCTTTCCCTACGTTGACTGAGGTGCCTCCAGGCTTTGTTTTCCCTGCATCAACATTAACACCACCCTTCCCTACAGCTACAGAGGTGCTTTTGTTTTCTTCCAAATCTGCAATAGTTGGTTCATGTAAGTTTATCAAACAATAAATTGGATTTTGCGTTTTATATAAGTAGTTATTATTATTAGTATTAATTGTTATTATATATTATTATTATTTGTGATAATTATATGTACCTACCCAAACCTACACACTATATTTGGCAAGAGTAAACATGGAATTAGTGGTTCGATCACTGGCTCATACATATCATATGGAAGAGCATCTGTTGGAAGATGACAATCCCTTAGATGGATCTCTCGATGAATTAGTCTCTGGTTCCCGATCGGAGATACCCGGGTTCACCACACACAAAAAAAAGTTTTGCTTATATATTAAGGGTGTCCTAACTATTGCTCTTAGGGAATTTGTTAAGTAATACAAAAATAGCAAGATTTCGTCGAAAAATCAAGTGTTTATCTTCTCAAAATATTAAATACACCGCTTTCCAATAAGACATTTATTTTCTTAATTTATTAACAAATACCCTAAGAACACTCGCTAACATTAATCTCCATGCATATGGAAAAGGTGAAAAAGGGCTCAAGTTTGTTTTTAAAGTGACTAAATAAAGATGTAATATTTAATACCAGTAAAAAAAAAGATGTATTGCTATTACTTAATAAATCAAAATTTCTATATAATTTATTAAATTAACGGTGGATACACTTTCCCTTACCACTTTTTTTTTTTTACTGTCCCTACCACTTTAGAGGCAAGCTTTATAAAATTGAAGACTGAAGATTTAATAACCTCATAATCAAATGTGTAGAAATATATATTTTATAAATGATTAATTATCATTATTATTATTATTATGATTATTAAATTCAAGCTACAATAACGGAGATATCCCATATCTCCCTCTTGTAAATCTTACTAGTTACTATTCTTCAAATAACCTGGAGATACTAAAGAGATGATAAAACTTGGGACAACTACAAAAGAACAAATGTTTTGACTCGAATCTAATGAGATCATCTAAAGTGCAGGTACTGATAATTATTGATTTAAATATTAACGGTTTAGATTTTAATAAAAAACGCACTTTTTCCTCAGCTCCTCCACTTTGCAAGATTTTAATTCCAAATTCCAAACTATATTTGAGGGCATGCATAACATGTGTTGTCCCACAAAATGTAATGCAACTTTGTGCCATAAATGTCGATTAGACATTTTTTTTTATCAACTTCGATTAGACAATTGATTTAACTGTTTAATAATTAATTATGAAAGATGATGTGTTTGAACTTGAGCTACTATGTACTGACCAGGGTGCAGGAGAACTGTAATGGCTTTTGGGATAGGAGTAGTAGGAAGCTTGGACTTCCAGTAAAGTTCAGGAGGTAAGGCAGCATGGGTTACAACCAGTGCAAGCTGCATTTTAAATACAGAACCTTCATTAGCATAAATTGTGGGACGTTATTCAATACTAGTGTTTGTAAGAAGGAAAAAATAAACATATGCTTCAATATATAGTTAGGAAATTGAAGCTTACATTGAGTAAAGTAAAGATGGGTAGGAGAGGAAACTCCATTTTGAAAACCAAAGCTGCAGCCAAATGCTTGGTGATGATAGGGGAAAAGAATTAGAGTAACTAAAAGCGAAGCTGAGATGGAATGAATATTCCGAGGTAGCCTCACAGAGCATTTATATGGCTCAAATATACTTATAATATTATGGATGGTTTCTAGATAAAGTCGGTTGCATGCTTAAATAAATAAATAGCAACTTACCACCAAATTTGTCATAAATTTTTAATAATTTCAACTGCCAGTGGTTTGCTGACTTTAACTGCCATCAATTTGTGTATATGGACATGTAGGGAGGGGATTTGGCTCCTCTTCACCGAGAAAGTCTCAAAAAAAAAATAAAAATAAGGATATATCCATTATTAATTTGATAAATGTATAAAGATCTTAATCTACTAAAAATTATTTAAGGCTATTTATATTTTCTTACTTTACATAATAGAAGACCCAAATTTGAGAGGGAGAGAGAATGAGTGACAGAGAGAGGGAGATATTCATATTATTTGTATTAAAAAAATCACATATTTATACATGTAAAATGAACATGTGAACACGTGCAGAAATAAATTAAAATGAAAATTTGCTGGTTGCTTTTGAAAAATTGATTTATTTTATGTCAGAAAATCTGGATGTAAAATTTTTCTTTCTGAATACTTCGAAAAATGATGCATACATCGTAGCAATAAGAACTAACTTATACTGACAACACACTTATACTAATTTTATTTATAAACAAACCTTCCAAGTCGTACAATAATTTATTTTCTTAAAAGTCTTTTCTTCTGACTATAAGCAAAATATCACAATACCCATACTAAATTTCTCAAAACACGCATCCTCAAACACAAACCTAAGCTGGTCGTTCTACAATACATTCTCATGGAAAGACCTCGTGACCATCCCTATGATTACACATCTCTTTTCGTAATCCGGATTCAAGTCTCCAAGTAACTTAAGGAACTATTATGCAACATCTGCACTCGTGTACCAAGGTACAACAGCAAAGGCAGAAGAACATGTATATACAAGGGTGAGTTCCAATATATGGATTTTAAAACGATAATCATATGCACGACACACAAATTCACAATAAACAATTTATTTATCAAATGGTTTAATACCCGACAATCGTCGTTGTTTTAAAAACAATGGCACTTCAATATTCATCATCTAACTTTTGTACCTAATCTCCGGAGATTCAAACACCAAATAAATGAGATGATCAGGCTCTTGTTACCAAATAAGGCAGGTTTTAATCGTTGTCAGATAAGGCGGGTTTTAAATTAACCATATCACTGTCTAAAACGAGGCACAATGGTTACTATTTATAGTATATGGTTTCGTAGTCATTTATCCATCGAGGCACAGTGATGCAAACGTCATGAATACTTACCATCAAGAATTCAAGTCCTATGTGTAGGAACGTCTGCCCCAAGAATGCATGTAAAATATTTTGTTCACGTCATTTTCTTTGTGTTCATTCTTTCCTTGTTGAGGCTTAAAGGCTCACGACCAATCCAATGTTTAAACCTTTAAGTTTATCAAACATTCCAATCAAACAGACTCCAAGTCAAAATGTGCAAATCACGAAATCTAGATCGATGCACCAGATTTAGATTTGTAGATTTTTGCGCAAAAAAATCAATACATATTTTTATAGGACATCTAGTCGGTAACTTCACGTTTAGGACACGAGGTCCATACCATAGAACACTAGACCCGACGTCTCGGCAACTAGGTTCGTATTTCAATTTAAAAACATTTTCGTTCTGTGAAACACAAATCCAAAACAACACTCCACAACTTAACCAAGTTGTCGGAAATAACAGCGTTGTATAAAGTTACTTTACAGAAAATCCCTTTACGTTGGAAATTCATTTTATAAAATCACTTAAAACTCATTTTCTTTCAAAAAGCTATATTTTGAACCTTAGTTCCAAGAAAATATAGTTTTGAGACTAATTCTCTGTTTTAACTAATATTGTTGTTTTTAAGAATACTTTCCATAAACATTATCAGAATTGTCCGACGTTTGACGTTTTAAAAATGTTTTAAGTCCAAAATATGATTTTTCTAATAAAATAATTTTCCCAACACCATATAAAAATTATTTTTGAAACCTATTTTTTTAAAATACATTTTCTAATATTTAGAAATTTCTTACATATAAATTAGCAGTACTAAAATATTTTCACGATTACGTCCTCACTATGACTCATAAAACACTCTTACGCCGTTAAATCATTAAAATAATCATATTTTTCATTGTTATCCATTGATAACCAATGGAACAATTAAGTAATATTATATTACTAATTTTCCATCAATTAAAACTCATTATTCCATAAAAAGTTTTTTAATGCTTTTAACCTCGTAATTAATTGAGCACTGACCACTGTCAGGCTTTACAATCCACAATCACCATCAATAACAGTCTCATGCCAATAATATAGCAAATAGCAATTATTGACATACACCAAAATATAATAACAATTAAATGCAGATAAATAAATAATTTAAAAGCAGATAATTTAAAAGCAGTTATTTCTAAGTACGTAAAATAACAAATGCACCCAAATAAATCATACAGACCACAAACAAATTACATACAGCTATCGGAAAAATCCCTCAGGTACTCCCCTTACCTCTTGGATATTTTTCTTTCCGAATTAAAATTCCGTCAAACGTCCGATCTCCGCAAAACACGTATACGATTCACACAACAATTTATCATTCAACAAACCACAACAAATAATTATCAATCAAACAATTAAATTACTCCTAAACTACATGATAGGTTCGGCCTTCATGAGTTAAATTGGCTAGACATGATAAAATTTTGCAAGATTTTGGATTAAGGATCCTTAAGGAAGATTAAGACATAATCAAAGCTTACTTAACAAAAATTGAATCAATACCATCTTAACCACAAAGTTAAGACTTTCGGCCATGGGGTGATTTTATGACTAAAAATTTCTAAAAATCTTAAGCTCTTAGATTAATGATCCTTGATCACTTAGAACCCTAAATCAATGATTAACATACAAAGATTGAAAACAAATATTCCAACCCTTCAAGAAACAAATTTCGGTCATGAGTAAAAATTTGGGTTAGAGGTTTTATTTTGATTCAACATCATGGATTTAAGACATACATGTACTAAAAGGAAGGAATCAAACATGATTTGCCAAAAAACAAATTGAACAAAGTTCCTTCCCCCCACAAAAACTAGGTTCGGCCTTGGTCAAATAAATAGGCAAGAAAGTTTTGTTTGATGCATCCTCTTGGATCTAAAATATAGAGAGGATAATAAGAGCATAGAAATCGGTTTCATGCTGATAGGATTTTCTATGATTTCCTAGGAATTTTCAAATTTCTAGATCTAAGAATTGAAAAATATGATCATGATCTTGAAAGATAAAAATGAATGAAGAACATGATATTTATTGAGTGAGAGGAGTATGGTATACCTCTTGGAAGTTGAAAATGAGCAAGAAATCAAGTGGTTGCTTCACAAAAATGGCTATGGAAAACTTAGAGTTTTGAGAAAAATGGAGAAAGCTTCATGGAGAAGATGAAGTCTTGCTTTTATAGCAATGGAATGGGCTCACAAAGGAGGGTTTGGGCCGTGAAAACCAGGAGCAAAAGGGTCCATAGCATAAATTTTTAGGGACAAAGTTGTAATCTTACACAATTGCAATTTTGTGATATAAAGATGACTTAAGGACAAAATGGTAATTTCCAAAAAACCATCATGACAAACATGTGGTGAGGATTGTTGTGGAGGTTTGGCTGATTTGTGTCCACAAATTGTTGGGACAAACTTGGTATTTCAATAAAAGTTCAAGGGTAAAATAGTTCGAGGGTAAAATGGTCTTTACATTATTTTGAAGAAATATCTAGATATTTGCTAAATGTAATCATGACATTGGTGAGTCATCCATATGACTCACCACCCTAGGTGGCAAGATATCTCAACATCCGATGTTGGGTTTTGTCTCTGCACGTCCGTTCTCGAATCCGTCGATTACCCGATTTAGGTTTTACGCCCGAAACAAGTATAATAACCTATTTATTTTGAAAATTTTCAAATTAACCTATATCGTTGAAAATGAGATATAAAATCTAATCATTTCGTTCTCGGGTCAAAATTAGGTTTTCTGATCAGTAAAATCTTATTGTCAGTGAAAACGCAGACCAGATTCCGTCTGAATTTTTAACCAAAAATTTAACCGTAAACTTATAAAAATAAGTATAATATGAATATGACTTTGGTTTTTCGAAAATCATTTTCTAAGTTTTAGATAAAAATATAAATGTTTATTTATATTTATTCGATCTTAAAAAGTAGAAAAATTGTGGTGTTACAATACATTCACATATGGTATTTTAAATGTACCAAATTCATTTTGCACAAGGGTCGCAAAAAGAGAATTTGTATTTTTATTAAATTATCATAAATTCAGTTTCATTTTGTGTTATAAAATTAGAGTCCAATTAGTATATATTGTCATTGTAAAAAAAATTACACTATCGTGTATATCAATTAAATTCATAAAATTATCTTTAATTAATAAAAATGTAAAAACACAATTAAAAATATCAGTAACTTTTTTATGTAATAAAGGAGTGGTATTCTAGTTCTAGATTCTCCTATTGAAAGGGACTATTTGTTGATTGCACGGCGCATGGGAGATATAATAAGAAATATAAGAAATATGTGTGTATTTGTGTTAAAGTGGGTAAATTATAAGGATATATTTTGCATGCCTTATTTGATTATAAAAATAAGGATATATTTATCATTAGCTTGGTAGATTGTACTGGGCTTTCAATGCCCTTTTTTTCATTTAAATTGTAGCAAAAAGGACCAAATTAATATAAATTTTATAAAATAAGAAATCATTTCGAAAGAGAAAAAATAACTGCATGGATTTAATATTTATAAAATAAATGATAATTTCGGAACAAAAATTAAAATGACCATGTTGATATAACTTAATTTATAAAATAAGAGATTATTTTGAAATAAAAAAAATAAAATTAAAATATATAAAATAAAAATAAGGGAGAAAATTTATAGTTTAGCCTAATAAAATAGATAAAGATTTTAGTCCACTGAATAATCTAAAAAAGAATACATATTTACTTCATTACTTTAAATACAAACTCAAAATCCTTTTCCATAAGATAAGATATTTCACTCAAACTTATTATTGTATTGACTTTTTGGTATATCACGGGGAATCAAATAACAAACAACTACTCAATTTATTAGGGGCATAAGACGGTTGTGAGTCATCTTTCACAGGTTACTGATAAGGTCTATGAACATACTTTAAAATTAGAGGTCAAAATTGGTCCCTAAAAAATTTTGGGATCCATTTTTAGTTCTTAAAATAAATAAATTAATTATTTAGTCTCTTAAATTTTTAAAGCAGGATACATTAATCCCTGGATTTATTCCGACGTTTATTTACTTGTCTACGTGTCTCATTAACTGTCCTATTTAGGTCGTTAGTGGTCTTGTATGGTCTATGACGAATTTCTGACTGGCAAAATTAAAGAAAAGTGAAAAAATACATAATTTTTCAGGTATTTGAATTTTAAAATTGTGTATGTTTTTCACTTTTTATTCGTTTTCCACCAATGGAATACGTCAAAAGTCACGTAGGACCACCAAAGGACCAAGTAGGATGGTTAATATGACACGTGGACAAGTAAATAAACGTCACAACTAAATCTTGGGACTAGTGTGTCCCGCTTTAAAAACTTTAGGGACTAAATGATTAATTTATTTTTTTCCAGGAACTAAAAGTGGGTCTCTAAAAATTTCTAGAGACCAATTTGGGCCTCCACTCTTAAAATTATTAGGTGATTGAAATTTTCTTTTTCTATTTGTTATCACGTATACATATATTAATTCAGATGCACATTCCTTTTTCGTACATAAGTGAACAAAACTTAAAAGTTAATTCAACCACTAGTGCAATAAGTACTTTTTACGTCAGTTAAAATTGATTTTTTACGTCAGAATACTGACTGACGTAAATACAGCTGACGTTAAAAGTTACACTTTTAACGTCAGTTGAGTACTGATGTTAAATATAACACTATTAATGTCGGTTCTTTAACACAACTCACGTTAATTTTGTCAAAATTAACGTCAGTTCTTTAACATAACCGACGTAAATTTTGTTAAAACTAACGTCAATTGTTATCAAGAACTGACGTTAAAGGTCTTAATTTTAACGTCAGTTGTAATAAACAACTGACGTTAATAGTGTACTGTATATTTTTATAAAATACTTTTAACGTCAGTTGTATGATACAACTGACGTTAAAAGTATTTTTTTTTTTTAAATTCAATTTTAAAATATCACTCCCCTAAGCCATCCCTGCATTCAGTAAATATCCCAGTAACACAGAATATCACACACATTACAGAATTGCAAAGGAAAAATGGAACAATGATCCATATGTATGCATGTTCAAAACAATATATATTTATTAACATAGGTTATAAATGTATACTAAGTTTAAACTACCTATATCAATATCCCTTCGTGATGATCATCACGAGTGGCATGTACATCGTCCACCTGTGTCTCCTCGATTATAGTAGGCATGTTTGTTGAAAAAGAAGGAGTCTCAGGAATATCAAGATTTGAATCTTCATTTTCATCACTATCATTATACATGCTTTTTCCTTGGAGAACCACGGACAACCTTTTGTTAGAAGGATCAGTGATGTAGAACACTTGTTTTGCTTGGGAAGCCATTATGAAAGGCTCATTTATATGACCTAACTTGTTGAGGTCTACCAATGTGAACCCCAATTCGTCGGTTTGTACATCACCGTTACTATCAACCCACTTACATTTAAATACCGGCACCGTAAGCTTAGTGTAATCGAGCACCCAAATATCTTCAATATATCCAAAGTAAGGTGTCGGTGCTGTAACGGGTTTTGTGTCCTTTGCACTAGATAAGTGCTTGCTTCGGCCACGATCATAACCCCACTATTTTGCATGGTACTCTTGGTATCTTGTTCCTTTGTATAAAAGGAAAAGTTATTTATGTCGTATCCGCTCCAACATATGACGTTGAAGTTAGGCCCACGTGCTAGCCATTTTACGTCATCAGAAGCAGTACTACCATCCTTAAGCATTTCTTCCTTGAACCATGGTAAGAAAGTCTTGTTATGCTTGTTCAACAACCACCTTTCGCTCATTCGAGGGTTTTCTTGATTGACTTTTCTTTTATGTTCAAATAAGAAAGGCTGAACACATTCGATGTTGTTCAATACATACAAATGTGCTTGAAGCACTTCCTCCCGATCCTTCCTATTAATTCTTAAGCCATGTGTACCCTTACCTTGACATCTGATCTCATCATGCCGAGGCTTAGGAACCCCTATAGGATCCGTGTTATGAAGGTAGTCCGAACAAAACTCAATAGCTTCTTCTGCAACATACCTTTGAACAATAGATGCTTTCGGACGATGAGGATTCTTCACGTACCCTTTCAAGATCTTCATGTAGCGCTCAACTGGGTACATCCATCTCAGAAAAACCGGCCCACATAATCTAATCTCCCTCACCAAATGAACAATTAAGTGAACCATTATGTCGAAAAAGGAAGGAGGAAAATACATCTCCAATTGGCACAAGATTGTAGCAGCCTCAGCTTCTAAGTCATCCAACATACGGGGGTCAACGACTTTGCTACATATAGAATTGAAGAATGAGCACAACCGAGTAATGGCATGTCTCACATTTTTTGTAGCAATACCACGAATAGCAACGGGCAGAAGTTGTTGCATCAAGATGTGACAATCATGAGACTTCAAGCCAACCAATTTAAGATCACTAGAGACAAGTCTCTTCATATTTGAAGAGTAACCATGTGGAACGTCATCATAATTGAAATATATTTACAAGTAGACTAAGTATACAAGAAATATACTTTATATTTGTCAAAATAAAATTTATATATATATATATATATATATATATATATATATATATATATATATATCTGTGTGTGTGTGTGTGTGTGTGTGTGTGTGTGTGTGTGTACTTTATATGAATGGGAGTTGTTTCTATGTTATCCCTTTTATACTTAACACAAAAACAACTTTAGCTCTAGCATATCTCACCGTTGTATAAAAGATGAAGTTCGTGCCGCTCAAGATCATAAAACATGATTGCGGCTACTCTGACACATATGTTGCTCTCACTACTACAGAAAAAGTTTTAATAGCGCACCTTCAATAGCGCTTTAATGAGAAACGCTACTTAAGAAGAGGTGGAAGACTTTTAATAGTGATTCCTTGGGGAAGCGTTATCCATTTCTTACCCTAAGACAGTGCTTCCTCAAGGAAGCACTATTGAATATTATTGAGTAGGAATAGATAGCGCTTTCTCAAGGAAACACTATCGTAGATAAAGAATGGACAGCAGCGTTTGTTTGAGGAAGTGCTATCTATTCATTAACTATAATAGCGCTCCCCCAAGAAAGTGCTATCTATACATTTTCCTAAAAATATAATTTGTTACCTCGTTCCCACACACTTTTCCCTCACTCTAAAAAAATTCGTGCGACATTCATCTCCTCTGCATCTCTTAACCTAGGACACTCATTCGTCTTCTATGGCACTGTTCAAGCCGTCTCCACACATTGTTTCTGCTCCGCCGACACCATTGTTTCCCTCTTCGCTAGTCCGTCGCCACCGTCCCTCTTCACGCAGTGACGCCCTAACTTTCTCTCAACCATCATTCTCAGGTAAGCCTCCACTCTCTTTCTCTGCAATCGATAACTCAAATGACGCTTTCATTCGATTTCCAAATACACCCACTCAACATAACAATTCTTGTTTCTCTTGTTACAGGTAGAGTTCGTTCAGAATGGCGGGGAGTGAAGTAAAAAACCCTAAATTAAAGCAATCTGGTACTCGATTTCACTTCTCTTCACCGTTTTAGGTGAGTCTTCACCATTTGTAATGGCGAATCTTCCTTTTTCAGGAGCGAAGAAGAAAGAGGTGAAGAAAGAAACTGGATTAGGACTCGCGAATCGGAAGACTGAAAACTTCGAAGAGTGGTATTCTGAGGTATTATTTTTATTTCATCGATTTTAAATGGTTTTGTTAGGTCAAATTTGTGTTCGTTCAGATCTGATCTTGTCGTTTCACTGTGTGAAACAGTGTTGTTTGACCCTAGCTTTCAATTTATTGAACAGGTAGTTGTTAATGCTGAAATGATTGAGTATTATGATATTTATGGCTGCTATATTCTGAGGCCTCGGGTTAAAATAGAGATACAAAGAAGAACGTTGTGAGTCCTAACATCTGGAATCCCGCTCTCTCTCTTTCTTTTCCTTTGAAGTTCATGGTTTCTCCTGCACATTTCGAATAAGTGAGTCCTAGCATCCCTTACCATTGCATTCTCAGAATGGTGTATGTGTCTTGATTTTATTCTTTTTTGGCCAATCTTCAATGATGTCACTTGGCTGTGGTGAAGTGGGTGATGTTTAATAGCAGGTTTTTTTTATCAGTTTTCTTTTTAAATAAAATTCATTTAGTGTTGAAACAGAATTATCTAATGCAGAAGCAGAACTAGACTAAGCAATGTTTTCTGTTATCTGATTCTCTAAATTAGATATCATAGGTGGAATTGGATTTATAATGCCCTGAAGGTTTTAGAATTTTGCCTACTCCCTGTTAAGACGTGCATATAATTTAGTGTTTTGTATTCAGTTGAGAAAAGTTGTTAGGAATTTTATTATATAATAATTCTTGTGAGTAGACTGAGTTTGATTATCATATTTCTTTATTTTGTACTGAGGTGTATGTTCTCTTCTCAAAGAACCTTTTGGCTGAATATGTATTATGGTCAATTTTTATACCCTTTTTCAGGAAGGAGGTTTTGATTTAGATATGACATATATCACATAAAAAATTATTGCTATGGGATTCCCTGCTGGTGATATGAGCTCTGGGTTTTTCGGTTACGTCAAAGTGAGTCAATGA
This sequence comes from Sophora flavescens, assembly GCA_030762895.1. Taxonomy (NCBI): domain Eukaryota; kingdom Viridiplantae; phylum Streptophyta; class Magnoliopsida; order Fabales; family Fabaceae; genus Sophora; species Sophora flavescens. Next base: position 87,831,571 of record CM061066.1, read on the forward strand.
ATTTTGTATGCAGTTTGTTTTGCTTGTTGTTTTAATCTTAAACACCACTCTTGTAACTATCTATATATATGCAATGCATGTATTTTACAGAAACCATATGGAAGAAGTGATTAAGTTTTTTGAGACTCACCATAAGGTAGTAACGCATACTCTGACACATGAAGTTACAAGTTGTTATGCTTATGTACTTTTTTATTTCATTTAAAAATGTATATCGAATGTTTATGTTTATTCTGAACCCTTTTTTAATTTGGTCTCTTGTAAGTGAATGCTGCTATGGTCATAAAATCCCCCCTTTGCTAGGCATATTCTGCCATTGCTTCTTATATGAACAGTGAACTTGTTTGCTCCTGGATATATTTCAACTCCCTAACTTGTTTGGCACACCTTATGCTTCAAGATTAATTTTCTTTTTTAATAAAAATCATTTTATGCTTGAAGTTTTATGCTTAACTACCTAATGTTACTGCCTCCTATTTGAAGGAACAAAAAATAGAAACATTATTGCTTATTCTTGGGAAGAACATAAATTGAAACATTATGAACTTAATACGAGCATGGGACATAATTAGAACCACTATGAACTTAAAAAAATAAGTTAGGTATGTGTCATATCTAAAAAGACATAGCCACTGATATGATATGTAACTTTTTAGTTATGTCTTTGCTTGTGGCAATACCAGTGGCCAAGTGCTTTTTAGTTTTCAGACTAACCTCAAGTTTTCATGTTCTAGAGGATCAAGTCATGATAAAGAAGTTCATATGTTAAGTTTGAGGATAATGTGGATGTACACCAGTTCTGTCACTTACGTGTGACTGGAGAACATGTACTTTTGTTTCAATGGGGGCGTATGTGTGAATTGAAGGAATGTACACTTCAAATACTACTTGAGTGTAATATGAATTTAGATTCCTTTGAAGTGAAATAATGTAATGAAATGTGAATTTTCATATTCTCATTCAGGATATATGACAACAAACTAAATGGGTCAATCATATATAATTACTTTGTACATGTCCTTGATTACAAGCACTTGCATGTATTAATTGTATCTCTCAAAGTCAGATCTCAGATAATATAGCATTCTGTTTTCACCTATTTTTGGGTGGGCCAAAATATACTTGGTAGTATTGGTTGATACCTCATTGCATGCTTCACTTTTATCGTTCTTTAAAACCATTCCATATATGAAGAAAAGGACAGTACACTGGATCAATTATTCTTGGGCACTTGAAATCATATATATATTTATGAATTGTAGCTTATAAATTTTGGATGTTTCCCCTTTTAGTTAGATTAAAAAAATACAGCTCACATCCACTTGCATAGCTGCTTATAGGAAGACAAACTATATTATAGCAAATATCTTATGGTCCGTATCATGTCATGATGTTAATGGTTGAGGAAACATACAAGAGATTTCTTTCTTGTTCCATGTCTAGGTGAGTTTTCCTTCATCTTCTCATCAATGCTAACATTCTGCCTGTGCATATTTAAGCTAAGCACATTATCATTTTTAGTTCAAGAAATACCAGAATTTTGAAAGTTTAAGCTAAGCACATACTCTGATAATGCTAGCTAGTGTCTCTCCTATATATTATAGACTTGTGTGTAGGTGAAAGTGATATGTGTGTGCATCTTATGTAGACCGATGGCAAGGATTTTGTGCCATCAGATAGAAGGGAAGCGACATGCAGAAATTGTGTAGAAATATTACTAGTTGTGCGTTCATGTATTGGTTAATTAGCTATAGTTATTGTCTAGTGTAGGTTAGCTACTTTTTGGTATATGGACTTAATATTAAAATTGGTTATGTGTACGTGTTACCATGAATTGTAGAAAGTATATTAGTTAAATGGTTATATGGTTTTGATGTTTGGTTTATACTTTCCAATATTGTATGTAAGCTTTGTACACTATATATATGTAAATGCATGGTTTTGAACTTTTATTGAGTTTTACTGAGTGTAGTGGGATGGATACGTTGTTTGATGTCTTGGTTTTGTTAAGTGTAGATGGGAAATGTAGAAAAACAATATAAATAGTATAAAAGAAAAAAAAGGGAATAGATAGCTCTTGCGCTGTCTAAAGTGAGGAATAGGCAGCGCTTCTTTGAAATAGCGCTATCTATTGAATACTTTAGACAACGATTTCTCAAGGAAACGTTGTCTAAAGTATATTCAATAGATAACGCTTCCTTAAGGAAGTGATGTCTATTTGTAACTTTAGATAGCTCTTTCTCAAGGAAGTGCTACCTATTCTCACTTTCAATAGCACTTTTCTAAGCGCTGCCTATTTTTTTCACCTTCAGTAGCGAGTGAATAGATAATGCTTGTAAGCGCCACTAAAGGCACACAAAAAACGCTATTAAAGCCATTTTCTGTAGTAGTGTCTCTAATAAAGTACACAACGTAGTACGTTCTTCAGCAAAAAAATTACAAACATTCATAAACATTAAATGGCTTAATAGAATGACTTTTTTGACATCAATGGATGAAAAAACAAAGCATCAATCCAAGAACGAATGTCTCTCAACGAGTTTTTTGGTGGAGGTATATAAAAGGAAGACTATGAAGATATCTGAAGGAGTTACATACACACAATGCCAATAAGCATTAATTCTTTGCATTAAAATATTTTCGCTAATTAATTCTTTCATTGAATATACTTCTCCTTCAATCATTTGTATTTATTAAGAGAAGTTATTTTGCAATTATACCAAACCTTCATTAGTATTTGCTCTCTGGGTATTGTTCGGTTGACTTACAATTTGTATTCTGAAGCTTCTGGTTCATCTCTTTTTTCACAAACTGTAAAGCTTGAAGAGACTAGCTAAAGAATACTTGTTGTTGAAACTGGAGAGGTTAGATGTGAAAAGAATACTCATTGTCGTTGGAGCCTAGAGAGGTTAGGTGTGAAAACAATATTCGTCCATAGCTGAGTAAGTTATGGTGAAAATTCTAAGTCTAGCCAAGAACACTGGACATATATAGCCCAACATAGAGGGTGAACCAGAATAAAATCTATTGTGTGAATCTTTCTTTTAACCTCTTTAACTATTCCTTTGATTATATTTCTTTGAAACTAACTTGGAGCTAAAGCTGTAGTTCTTAAACATTATTTTTATCCTTATGTGTTTACAAAATACTTGTCCTAGACTAGTCCAGGACAAACCTCATACACATCCAAGCGTTTGTGAGCTTTTTGAAGCATATGCTTCCTTCTATTTGCGAAAAAAATTTATGTTTTCTAAAAAGATTAAGTAAACAAAATTCAACCCCCTTCTCGTGTTTACATTTTTTTTGTTTCAATAATGTTTGCCATCATTACACATCTCAAAATCAATTTCACATAAGTCATATTAATACCTCATCATCATACATACATAACAATTCCTCTACAAATACTCAGTAATGTATTGGATACATCAAGATAGGATGGATTGTGGTAATAGATTACATGCTCACAGTAGCAGACTGCATGCCCACAATAATAAATTACAACCCACATTAATAGATTACATGCCTCATCATAACTAATTACACTTCTCACCGTAATAGATTACCTAACCCACCGTAATAGATTACGTGTTCCATGATAATCGGTTACATCATGCCTAGAATATGAAATTTCGAGCAGAAGAGATTTAATGAATTATTTCATGAGGAGTAATTGATTATACCAGATGTTACATGAAATTCATTGTTTAAGAGTCCTCTTTCCATCCAAACACTCATCCTCAGCATCAAACCCATCAATACCAATGACATACCACAAATCATGGTATTTCAAACCTTACAAAACATGAAATTCATAGAAAGTGCCTTCAAATCTCAAACCCATGAACCCTAAAATTCACACATTCATAATTATGTGTGTGTGCACGCACTTTGCGGGGGGACGCGTGGGCGTTTGCACGTGGGTGTGTGCGTGGGTGTGGGTGTGTGATGTGTGTGTGTCTTGCCATGAAACCCACATAATAATCTATAAACCTACAAAGAATGACATACAAAATTGCTAGGGGGATGAGGAAAAACATATCCACATACCCAACATGCATTTTAGGCACAAAACAGAAAATCCCTCCCTTTTTTAAGATTTTTAGATTGATCATCCAAGAAAACAAAAATGGAGAAAAGTGAGGAAGGATGGTCCTAAAAAACCTCATTCTTCTTCACTCTCGCTTTTCTCTCTTTGGGCTACTATGGTTTCAAGAAAATGGGGCAAAATAGTCAGCTCCCTAATTAAATTACTATGAATGTCTCAAATCATGCATAGGGGTGGGAATATGTTAGGCCACTCGTCAGTGGCCTATAAAGTAGAGAGATGACGCAGAGCAGGGGAGATGCCGGAAAGATAGCTGAAGTAGAGAGATGAAGTCGAGAGGGGAGATGAAAATGGAGCGGAGATGAAACAGGGAGGGGAGATGAAAATGGAGCGGAGTTGATATTTTTGGTTTGGAGTGATTTTTTTTTTTTGTAGAAAGGGGAGATGAAGAAGGTTCCAGAGTGATATGTGAAAATGGGAGTAAACAAATAGATCTAGGTTTTTTTTTTTTGACAGTAAAAGAGACTTTCATTAACTTGAAACAAAGTCATTACAAATAACATGATACACTTGGGCAGGGACTTCCCAAAGCCATGTCCTGGAACCTAGAGTTTTAGCAGCTCCTGCAAGTGCATGGGAAGCCTCATTTCTATCCCTTCTAATACAAGTAATAGTAATATTTGGTAACTGATAAAGAAGATCCTTACAGTCTTGAATGATGTATGCAATATGAGTTATTCTAGACCTGTCTTCCAAGCATTTTACCACTGCTTCTGCATCTGCATCAGTTTCCACAATTAGCTTCTCAAAACTTTCATGCAAAGCCCATTGGAGACACCACCTCAAACCTAAAGCTTCAGCTAACAGATGAGCCATCCTACATTCTTCTCTTTTAGTGACTGTAAACAACACCTTCCCTTCTGAGTTCCTGACCACCATACCCCATCCAGTTATGCCATTTTCAAAACAAACAGCATCCACATTCAATTTCAATGTATTAAGCTCTGGGGCCACCCATTTTCCTTTTTCCTTCGTGACTGTTTCTTTATGGGCTGGAAAGTTGGCAGCATTGAATTCTGCTACAAACTCAGTGACAGAGGCAGCTACTGTGATTGGATCAAAAACAGCTTTGTTGAACACTATCTGATTCCGAACCTTCTATATCTTCCAAAGAGTAGTGCAGACCAGTTGAATTGCTAGAGGTTCCTGATTTTTAAGCCATTGGGGAAGCCAGGCATTGAGGCTGACTTGATTTGGGACATGGATGCCCAGCTGAGTGGTGAACCAAAGCACCCTGATTGGGGTGCAATGCAGAAAAATATGATCTTGGGTCTCGTCCTTTTCTTGACAAATAGGACAACTCATATCAATCTTCATCCCCTTCTTTCCCAGATTGTGCCTTGTAGGGAAAATGTTTCTTGCAAGTCTCCAAATGAAGTTCTTTATACTATTTGTGATTGGGGCCTTCCAAATTACTTTCCACAGACCTTGATCTCTCATGTCAGAGGCTTCATGTACATTTCTGTTCTTCTCTTCACTAAGAAGGTGGTAGGCTGACCTGACAGAGTAGTTGCCATCATTCTCCCAATGCCAAGTTAAAGTGTCTTCAGGCAGCCGCAGAGAAATAGGAATGCTGAGAATCTGGACTGCTTCAAACTGGTTGAAACTGCTGAAAATAATGTCCCTTTTCCAGTGCTTTGTGTCTTCATCAATAAGTTTAGAGAGTGTTGCATCTTGTTGGAAATTTTTAATAGGGCTCTAGATCTTGAAATTTGTTTGTTCGGGCAGCCACTTATCTTTCCAAATCCTCACCTTATTTCCATTCCCAATCATCCACCTTGCCCCCAAATCTAGATCCTCTTTGGCTTGCAGTAAACTTCTCCAGGCATAGCTTGGCTGAAATCCTTTTTTTGCCTCCATGAAAGAACTTCTTGGGTAATACCTTCCTTTGAAAACTCTGGCCATCAGGGATTCTTCATCACTTACTAGCCTCCAACATTGCTTTCCTAGGAGAGCTTTGTTGAAATCAGAGAAGCCTCTAAACCTCATTCCTCCCCTATTCTTAGCTCTACCCATTCTCTCCCAACTAAGCTAATGTACCTTCCTGTTGTTTTCAGTAGTGCCTCACCAGAATTTTGCAATCAAATTCTCTATCTCATGGCAGCAACCATCAGGGATTTTATAGCATATCATAATGTAGTTCAGGATGGCTTGAGCTACTGATTTGATAAGAGTCTCCTTGCCTATGTTAAGTCTCTAAAATGTTTGATGTGTATTTCCCTAAGTTTTGATGAGAACTAAACATTGGTTAATGATTTAATTAACCTTCATATTGGTTGCTAACCTGTCTATCTAGTGTGCAGATTAAAACTGTAAGAATCATCTATCTACTCATAAGTGACTACCTGTCTGGATAAGCGAAAGTCAACCTGTCTGTTGACTATGATTATTGACTTCTTTCAAGATGCGTCTTCAACCTGTCTCCCCCCCGAGCTCCTACACTTGTCTGAGGTTACTCGTTGAAGAATCAAGGACCAAACAAGCTTTTGTTGGTTGTCCCATCAGAAATAGACTTGAAGCCTTCTCTCCTACTCAGTCTCACGCCTATCAAGAAAAGTCAGAAGTTACTCTCTCAAGCAACCTCGGTTATAAGAACCAAAGACCAGTTAAAGAATGCTTCCAACATGCTTTATTCCCTAGTACCGCTGGTCCTTACACGAAAAGGGAATTGTACTCAGCAAAATACAAAAAGCTCTCTGTACAACTCTGATATGGCTGTATCACGATGCATAAAGCCATGATCCTTCATGTTAGAGTACAACCAACGTTCCTATTGCATTAACGACTGTCCAGAATGACTCTATTGCATTTAATGAAGTTCTGCTTAAAGCCAACATCTGAGGGAATGTCTCTAACGGATCCTAAATGCTTGAAGACTATAAATACAGAAGTCATTGAAGATGAAGCACAGAGAATACACATAGCATTAAAGAGCCATTACTCTGCGCATTAATATCTTCATTCTTTAATTATGTATTCTGCAATCATTTGAAGTTATTACGCAGACTTTCCTAAGCTTTACATTTAAACCACTCTCTGAGTGTTAGTGAAAGTTCTGTCTGTCTGAAGTTGTATTTAGTACAAACCAAATCTCTCAAACAAACCTGAGTGAGCCTGAAGAGGCTAAGTGTGCAAATAATACTTGTCTTGGAGCCTGAAGAGGCTAGGTGTGCAAACAATACTTGGAGTCTGTAACCTGATCAGTTATAGTGGATAAAACTTGGTGCTGCCACGGACTGGACGTAGCACTTTGCTTTGAAGAGTGAACCAGGATAAATAGCTGTGTCAATCTCTCTTTCCTTATAAACTTTTTAGTTGCCTTAGTTTTCTTATCCATTTTTCAAGTGGTGTGTTTGTCTAAGTCACTGTTAAAATTTCATCAGACAGGTCACCCGTCTGTCCTATATCTTCCCACTCGTCTGAACCAAGCTTCTATATGCGAAAAGATTTCGACTTTGTTTAAATTCTGATAAACACAATTCAACCACCCTTCTCATGTTTATAGTTGTCTATTTCAGTTGGTATCAGAGCTCAGCCTCTGGGTTGAGCATCTAACAGTGTAGAGGTAAAAAGTCCTGAAGAATAGACATGACTGCTGGAGCTAGTTCAAGTGGAAGTCACCAGACTGAAGGAGCTTCCCTAACCAGACCTCCTTACTTCAATGGATAAAACTACAACTATTGGAAAGATAGATTTCAATGGTTCATTCTATCTACAAACTCTGATCTTTGGGATGTCATTACAGATGGTCCATTCATTCCCAAGAATGATGATAATACTGACAAACCAAAAGCTCAGTGGACTGCTGCAGAAAAGACAAAATGAGAGCTGAACCACAAATCTAGATATAACATTATTTGTGCTCTCAGTCCTGAGGAGTTTGAGAAGGTATGTGCTTGTGACTCTGCCAAAGAAATATGGGACACTTTAGCTGTCACACATGAAGGAACAGCCAAAGTCAAAGAGTCAAAGATTGCCATACTTGTCAGAAAGTATGAACTGTTTGTAATGGAGGAAGGAGAATCTATTGCTCAAATGATAGGAAGATTTCAAACTATAATCAACAGTTTAAAATCTCTTGGCAAAGTCTATACCAATGCTGAGAAGGTTGGAAAGATTCTGAGAAGTCTACCTAAACAGTGGAGACCTTTGGTCACTGCTATCTCTCAAGCCAAGGATCTCACTACCTTGACTATGGATGAACTTCTTGGAACACTCACTGTTCATGAGCAAGAACTTGGAGATGAAGTTGTACCAAAGAAGGGCAAGTCAATTGCTCTGAAAGCTTATCAAAAGTCAGCAAAAGTTTCCAAGGCTCTAAAGGCGGACGAGTCATCCAGTGATGCCGACCTGTCTGAACACGAGGATTCTGAGAGTGATGAAGAATTGTCTCTCCTGACCAGGAAGATAAAGCTTCTCCTACAGAAAAAGAAGTTCAAGAGGGATAAGCCATTCGGAAGGTTCAACAAGGACAAGAACTTCAAAGAATCCACTTCAACAGAAAAAAGTCCAATTGTCTGCTATGAGTGCAAGAAGTCTGGTCACATTAAGCCTAGTTGTCCTCAACTCAAGAATGTTCCTTTTAAGAAATTCTTCAAGAAGAAGAAGAAATGAATGATGGCTACTTGGGAGGATCTCGAGTCAACATCTTCTGATGAAGAAGCCAATTTCTGTTTGATGGCCAACATTGACTCAGACTCAGACGATGAGGTACATCTTGACTATGAGGAATTACTTGATGCCTATGAGGAGTTGCTGGAGGAATCCAAATGCTTATCTAAGGCCTTCAAATCCTTCAAGAGAGAGTATGTAAAGCTCACTAGTGAGCATAAACAGAAATCTCAAGAGTGTGAGAAGCTGGCTAAAGAGAACAGTGAGTTGAAGACTGAAAAGTCTAATGAAGCTAAGATCTCAAGTGAAACATCACCATCTGAAGAAGTTGAAAAACTTCAACAGAAAGTGGAAGAGCTCACTTCTAATCTTGCCAAATTTGCTAATGGTAGAGATAATCTGACTAAGCTACTTGGCTGTCAGAGGCACTCTCTTAACAAAGAAGGTATTGGATATGTCCATTAGACACATCATAAAGTATCAACTAAAGCTTCTACAGTAACCGTTAAGTCAATTGTAACCAAGTCTACACCTGTCTGTAACTTCTGTGGAAAAACTGGACATGTTATGTCTAAGTGTATCCATAAGAAGAGAAGGAAGTCTTCACAGACTCCTAGAACTAACAAAAAAGGACCCGGAAAAATATGGATACCTAAAAATCAAATAATTTTTGTTGCAGATGTCCTCAACAGAACAAAGAAAACACCACTGCTGGTACCTGGACAGTGGTTGCTCGCGTCATCTGACAGGAGAAAGGTCTATGTTCCTAGACCTCCAACTTAAGATAGGAGGACACCTTGCCTTCGGAGGGAATCATAAAGGGAAAGTTATAGGAATTGGTACTATTGGTGGTAAACCCCCTCTTCGCTCTATATATAATGTTCTTATGGTTAAAGGATTAAGACACAATTTGCTTAGCATAAGTCAATTATGTGATAGTGGTTTTGATGTTTCATTTACCAAGGATGTATGCATAGTCAAAGACTGTTGTGGAAAAACCCTCTTTTCAGCTAAAAGGCAACAAAATCTTTATAAGTTTGAACTGTCTAATCTCTCAGATCAAAGTGTAACCTGTTTGATGTCTAAAGAGGATGAGAGATGGTTATGGCATAAGAAACTAGGACATGCTAGTATGAAACTAATTTCTGAATTAAAAAGGAATAATCTTGTGAGAGGATTGCCTGATTTTAGTTTTAAGAAAGATGTCTTGTGTGATGCATGTCAGAGAGGTAAACAAATAAAATCAAGTTTCAAATTTAAAAACCAAGTATCAACCTCTAGACCTCTTCAGTTGGTACACATGGATCTATTTGGACCAGTTAGTGTTGCCAACCTGACTGGAAGAAAATATGGATTTGTCATAGTTGATGACTATTCTAGATACACATGGGTACTCTTCCTAACACACAAGGATGAGTCTTTTAAGGCTTACTCAGTATTCTTTAAAAGAGTACAAAATGAGCAGGGTTTCTGTATTTCTACCCTTAGAAGTGATCATGGGGGAGAATTTGAAAATGAGCAGTTTAGACAGTTCTGTGAGGAGAATGGAATCTCTCACAATTTCTCTGTACCTAGAACTCCACAGCAAAATGGAGTGTTTGAGAGAAAGAATAGATCTCTACAAGAGATGGCCAGATCTATGCTCAATGAAAATAATCTTCCTATGTACTTCTGGGCAGAAGCTGTAAACACTGCTTGTTATGTACAAAACAGAATACTTATTAAGCCCTTTATAAAAAGGACTCCTTATGAATTGTGGAAAGGAAAAAGCCCCAACATATCTTATTTTCACGCTTTTGGATGTGAATGTTTTATTCAAAATACCAGAGATAATCTTGGAAAGTTTGATTCTAAGGTAGATAAAGGTATTTTTGTAGGATATTTTGAAATGTCTAAGGCTTTTAGAGTTTACAATTCAAGAACTTGTATTATTGAAGAATCTGTTCATGTTAAATTCAATGATGAATTAAAGACTGATAAAGAACTATCAGATCTAGAAGATGATCTTGCAGGTCTTGATATAAACAATCCATAAATTCAACAACCTGATCTAACCAAGATAGAACATGTGCCTGAGGCGGACAGACAAGTGGAGCAGACAAGTCAGCAGACGAGTCAACAAACGAGTCAGCAGACAAGTCAAGATCTTCATGATGATCTCAAAAGGGATTAGAAGTTCAACACTCATCACCTTAAGGATCTTATTATTGGAAATCCTTCTGAAGGAGTAAGAACCAGATCCACATTAAGAGAATCAAGCAATGTGGCCTTTATTTCAGATTTGGATCCTAAACGCATTGAAGAAGCTCTTGAGGATGAAAGCTGGATTCTTGCTATGCAAGAAGAACTTAACCAGTTCCCCAGAAATGATTTCTGGACTCTTGTCTCTAAGCCTAAAAATAAGTTGGTTATTGGAACAAGATGGGTCTTCAGAAACAAATTGGATGAAGATGGTAAAGTTGTCAGAAATAAGGCAAGGTTGGTAGTTCAAGGCTATAACCAACAAGAAGGTATTGATTATACTGAAACATTTGCACCTGTAGCTAGAATAGAAGCCATACGTATTTTAATGTCATATGCTGCACAACACCAAATTGCCCTGTTTCAAATGGATGTAAAAAGTGCTTTTCTAAATGGTATAATTGAAGAAGAAGTGTATGTTAAACAACCCCCTGGTTTTGAGGATACTGATAAACCAGATCATATTTTCAAGCACCTAGAGCATGGTATGATAGACTCAATTCTTTTCTCATGCATAATGGTTTTACTAGAGGACAAGTAGACACTACTCTGTTCAAGAAAATCTCTAAAAAGAACTTTATTATAGTTCAAATATATGTTGATGATATTATTTTTGGATCAACTAATGAAAAGCTGTGCAAGGAATTTTCAAATCTAATGCAAGCTGAATTTGAGATGAGCATGATGGGAGAATTGAAGTTATTCCTTGGATTACAAATCATGCAGACAAGTGATGGAATTTACATTCATCAACAAAAATATACCAAGAAGATACTCAAGAAATACAAAATGGAAAATGCAAAGCTCATTAAAACCCCTATGCAACCCAATGAAAAAACTAAGCAAAGATGAAGGTAAAAAGGTAGATCAAACTGTCAATAGAGATATGATTGGCTCTCTACTGTACTTAACTTCAAGCAGACCTGACATTCAATTTAGTGTCTGTATGTGTTCTAGATTCCAATCTGATCCTAGATAATCTCATCTTAAGGCTGTTAAAAGAATATTTAGATATTTGCTTGGAACTACTAATCTTGGTTTGTTGTATTTAAGATCAAAAAAATACAGATTAGTGGGATATTGTGATGTTGATTTTGCTGGAGGCAGAATAGAAAGAAAAAGCATCAGTGGAGGATGTCACTTCATTGGAGCAAGTTTGGTCTCATGGTCAAGCAAGAGGCTGACAACCATTGCCCTGTCTACTGCTGAAGAAGAATACATCTCTGCTGCTAGTTGCTGCTCTGAACTCTTATGGGCACCTGCTTTGTAAAGGGACGAAACTCTCCTCCCCAATCAGTTTGAACAACCATGATGTTAGACTGAAATTGCACCTTGATTAACTCCCTAAATTGTTTAAAAACAGTGAGTGTTTCTGATTTTTGTTTAAGGAAAAACAGCCAAGTGTATCTTGAACATGCATCAACAATAGAAAAGTAGTAGGAGTGACCCCCAGTTGAGCACATAGGTGCTGGTCCCCACAAGTCTAGAAAGAATAATTCAAAGGGTTTGTAATATACAGAAGTAGAGGGATGAGAGGGCAATCTGTGAGACTTTCCAAAACAACAAGGAACACAAAAGTCCAACGAATTTTTATTAATATTGGGAACATTACATTGAGTAAGGACTTGTTTAATAGCCAAGTCATTAGGATGCCCTAGCCTACAGTGCCATATATCATAGGTAAGAGGCACTTTATTACATTGAGAGTTTAACAACTGACTCCTAGAACTAGAATTGATTGAATCATCTTTACATAGAGTAACACTAAGACAAGCTGGAACTTGAATCTTGGAAGATGAGGAGTGTCTTGGATCTACTGAAAAATTGGAAAACATATAGAGACCTTCAGGAGTAACTGTTCTCTCTAATAGAATTCTGTGATTAACTTGAGATTTGACAAAGAAACCATGAGACAAAAATTCAAAATACACAGAATTATCTCTTGAGAAACGACTGACACTGATAAGGTTTTTAGTTATAGTAGGAACATATAAAAGATGTGGGAGAGTGAAGGTGATAGTGGTGTCTATGGGTGAGTTAACACATGCAGATCCAATAGAAGCAATTTGCAAGCCAAGACCATTACCCATATAGATTTGTGCAGGTGTTTGAGTGTCCATTTGTTGAGTCAGATTTGCAGCATTGGAAGTAACATGATGAGTTGCTCCACTATCAGCATACCATGGTCCATAAAATTCAGTTCCAGAATTAGCTAACATAGCCATGGGACCATTAGAAGGCTGATTATCAGTATTGTCAGGCCCTGAGTGAAACTGTGAAGAATTGTGCCAAGGCAATTGCTCTAAGCTCGCTGACTGAAAAGGAACTTGAGAAGGTGGTTGATAAGCCTCTGGCTTATCTAGTTTTATGACTAGATGAACTAGGGTTTATGTGCCAATTAGTCGAGTTCACTCTCGTTTTCGCCCAAATTTGCCTTGTTTTGTTCTTAAGTTGGACTTTGACTCGTTTTGTGTCTTTTGTGTAGTTTTTAGCTTATTTTGGATAGAATTATGCTTTTGGTTACTTTTGGTGTTTTCAGGTCAATAAGTGAAGCTCCGGGAGTCAAGGAAAGTCAAAAAGCAGTGGAAATTGCAAGTCTGGAGACACTCGCCTCACGAGTGGATGCTCGCCCCGCGAGACTGAAGGTCAACAAAGCAGCAAAAGTCATCACTTCTGGCTCGCCCCGCTAAAATATTCTCGCCCCGCGAGAGTTTGAAGACACTAGAAGTTAGAGACAATCACGGCCTAGCCGTGATGAAGGTCATAGCCTAGAATTGAAGTCTCGCCCCGCGAGAGGTGTCTCGCCTCGCGAGATCCTGAAGACCCTGGAAGACAGAGACCATCATGGCCTAGCCGTGATGAATATCACGGCTGTGACAGATTAGGGTTTGGAGACTCGCCTCGCCAATCACAATTCGCCACGCGATCATTCAAACTCAGGATGGAGCCAAAACTGCAATTCGCCTCGCGAATAGACGCTCGCCCCGCGAGATCCAAGATTTGAATGCGCGCCAAACTAAAATTCGCGTCGCGAGGACAAGCTCGCCCCGCGAGCGGGCGAGAAACAGAATCCTTATTTAAAGGCTGTTTCAGATCAGAATGGGGGGACTTGGAGAGAAGGGTGACGCGCTGTCGCGCACGCGTCAAAAGATGAGCGGTTAGTAAAAATGTAGTTTAGTGTGCGACAACTCGGGTATCGTATCGCAAGGACTCTCGTAGTGCTATTATCGCAGAAAATAAGTTTCTTGGGGGGGGGGGTGTTTGGTTTGAAATTGATTGGAAAAACAGAATGAAAACAGAGCGTAAAAACAGAGCAAAATACGTGATTATCAAATAAAACTAAGACGATCAACCTGCTTTCAGTTCCCACTATCATCGGTTCATGTAAATCCAAGCCCTAAGCGGATTCTAAACCCTTTTCGATTGTAACATCAATTAACAAGCGAAACCGACGCTACAAGACATATGTTCCTAATTCCGAATTAAGCAAACGGATGAAGCCCTTCGTGAATTAAGCAAACACGAATTGAACGCACGCGAATTAAGCAAACGCGATTAAGTTTAGGAACACACAATCATCGAAACAAATCAATACCCATTCGATACAAACTGAATTAAGCAAACAGAGAATATAGAATAGATATTGAAAGAGAGTAGCAATTAAATCAGGAATTACATGACCTCAAGCGGCAGTGCGAACCGATTACAGCAGATTGATCAAGGAGACTAGTTCTCCATCAAAAACGTAAAACAAACAGAGAAAATTCGAAAACAAGGATTAGCAAAAGATCAATCTGTTCTGCCCTAAACAGCTATTTATAACTTTCAGAAACTGCGCATTCTCGCGAGGCGAGTGGCCTCTCGCGAGGCGAATATTAAAATGGCGCCTTCTTGAATTTGTATTCTCGCGAGGCGAGCGTGATTCTCGCGAGGCGAGTCTTCAAAACCTGGGTTGTCACAGCCGTGATGCCTATCACGGCCAGACCGTGATGGTCTGTCTTCGGGTGCTTATCTGTCATGGCCGTGACCTTCATCACGGCCAGGCCGTGATGGTCTCTGTCTTCAGGGGTTTCTCTTCACGCCCGTGATGGGTGTCACGGGATGACCGTAATGCTTGCTGACTTCAGGCTCGCGAGGCGAGCAATAGCTCGCGGGGCGAGGCGCAGAGAACATGACTTTTCCGGCACCGGCTGGTCCTCACTCTCGCTGGGCGAGTATCTGCTCGCGTGGCGAGTGTTTCCAGATTGCAATTTCCATTGTTTCCTTCATTCCTTGGACTCTAAGTCAACCTGAAAACATGAAATAGCCATAAGTGCTTTATTTGACTCAAAAACTGACTAAATAACCCTAAAACTACTTAAGGGACTCAAAACCTTGCTTGAGGACAATCAGGCCTAATTTGGGTGAAAACGAGATATAATCGGCACAAAACCACGGTCATACTAGTCATAAAACTAGATGAGCCAGAGGCTTATCAAAATACCCCAAACTTGAACTTTGCTTGTCCCCAAGCAAACTAAAACTCAAAACGACTCAAGACTTGGCAAGCTAGAAGGATTTCAACCAATTCCGGACAAATTTCAAGCAATTCATCAAAACAATTTCCCTTCAATGTTTCCCCCTTTTCAACAATGTAATCCCCACAATCATTTATTCCGAACATCTGAGAGTTTCATCAATCAAACAATCATTAATCTAAGTAGGGGGTCTAAGTTACACACAAGAGGGAGATCACCAAATTCAAACAATCGCCTTCCTCACAAAGGGGTTTAGTGTTCACTCAATCTCTCAGTTTGTCTAGGCTAACAACATTTCACTTAGTTTCACTTTTAAGAGCACTTCCCATGAATTTGATTTTCATCTCAAAATGGTCCCCACGGAGAACATGCATGCAACATCAAAAGGTCTATCAAGGTTGTAACGGGGCCTGGCTAAGGGAAGGATATACAAAGGTACTGGGCTGAAGTCCCTAGGAACTAAGAGAGCATGAAGCTGTTTACACATTGAATTCCCTACTCAAGTTCCTATTCTTATTCTTCTTTTTGCCTTGGGTGGCTACAGCCCTTTTCTTCTAATACCCTTCTTGACATTTTGCCCCTTTTTTTTTTTTTTTTTGGAAAGATTTATTTCTGCCCTTTGGCTCCAACCTTTATTTTTTTCTTTTTCTCAATCCCCAACAACACATCATATCACTGTAGCCACCCCAAACTTAGTTTCTTGCAGCCATTCTCTTGCTAAGCTTCCATGCTCTCCTAATCCTAAGATCGGGTTGACATGGTTTTTCCAGATTTAGGCTCATAACATAAGGTCAACATGAAACAATAGGCTAATTAGGCTCAAAGGGGGCTAACTAGGGAACATGCATTAGGGACTGGTTCAATTTAGGTCAAGTAGTTAATTCAAAGAAAATTGCCTAAATCATTTGATGCACACACATAGACATGCAAACCATGAAGAGATTCAAGCAAAATCGGGAAAGTGCAACTCGAAAGTGATTCACACAATCAAAAACATGTTGGAGGCTCAAATCCTCACCCGGTCATTCATGCAAATTGTTTGACCGAGATTCTATCCCTAGTGTGTGCACCCTATCACCCCAAACTTATCATAAATCATGCTCTCACAACAAAATATCTCAAAGTTCAGTTTTCAATTTTTCAAATGGGGATCACAATTTCCAAATTTCAAAAAACCTAGGGGAACATCAACATAAATCATGCCATCAATCTGTGCTAAATCAACCAAAACCTACCAAGCTTGCCGACACAAGACTCACACACATGCTCTTGAGCTTCTCAAATTATTCAAGAGCTTTATTGAAAACAAAACAGAAATAAAGCAAGGAAAAGAAAATTTAAAAGGAGAAAGGGTTAAGAAAACTCATTGAGGCGGTTCCACCAGGATCCCACTGTCTGTAGCATAAGTCCCACGTGGTAGCCAACGGACTGAAGCTTGTTCCATGCTTCCCTAATTTGCAGCCTTGATATGGGAGTGAGCGCTTGATAATTATGGTCACTCTGCCCAGTGCGGCGGACTTCTCACTCCCTCTTGGGTCACAGATGACCTTCTTCTCAACAAAGTCTCCCCAATAAAATTGGGGTTCAACCCCTTTAACTGGCCATGGTGCAAAATCCAAAGGCTCAAACTCCATCACTGGTGGCTTCTCAGGGGGAGGTGGCAAATAGGACACTGGTGTCTCCGGTGCTGCTTCAACTTCTGCATTTTCTTCATTCACTGCACTAACAAATTTATCACCTGCTATACATGCAGAAATTTCAGCACACACCACACAAAGGTTAGTGTTAGTAGAGTCAATACATATATCACAATAAACTGAATCAGTAAAGGTCTGAATGTCTGGAAATTCAGCACTCAATTCATCCACCCCATCACTCTCAACACATGCATTTGTTTTAATTGAATCATCTACTTCCAAAGGTTCTTCATCATCCTCAAGCATGGTGAAGCAGATGTCCTCCTGATCCTCATTTTCTACGTTTCTGAAAAGAATAAACCTTCATAACATTCTATACACAAAGCGAGTGTCGAGACAATCAAGACATGCATTAGAATCGGGGATTCAACACACAGTTCATCAACGAAGTATTATCAAAATCATCCTCGGAGGTATTGTCAAGAATAACTTGTGAATCTGTATGTTCTTCAAGGGGGTGTGGAGTTAGCGGTGCAGCAGCGAGTTGGCGACAATTTGATCAATTAGAATGGCCAACCTCGAGACTCAACTTCTCCTCTCCGATGGCTTTCAAGACTTTGTTCTGTCATTCGTTGAAGATTTGCTTGAAATTCTGTCATATGTTGTTGCATCAGAGAAGCTAACTCATCCAGGCTGGGTTGGACTTCATTTACTCCAATCATGCCAAAACCACTACTAGACTCATAGCCTTCAGCAAAGTTAGGATAATATATGCATGGTGGTGGCTCATAATCAACATAAGGCATATAACCTTGCATGTAATTATCCATGGTAGTATTAAGATTCATAACCAGACAAAGCAGCCATAACTAATTCAGCAATGATTTTTTTTTTTTTTTTTATTTTCTGTTAATAACAACAAGAGTCCCCGGCAACGGCGCCAATTTGAACGCGCTGTCGCGCACGCGTCAAATGAAGAGCGGTTTACAAAAATATGTAATTAGGGAAAGTGCGACAACTCGAGTATCGTCTCACAAGGACTCTTTGGGTTGTTGTTAACAGAAAAAGTCAGAATGGGGAGGGTTTTGGATTTGGAATTAAACAAAGAAAACAAAACAGAAAAATAATGCAAACTAAACAATTACCAATTAAGCTAAGCGATCAACCTACTGCTTTCGGTTTCCCACTATCATCGGTTCATATAAATCCAAGCCCTAAGCGGATTCTAAACCCTTTTCGATTGTAACATCAATTAACAAGCGAAACCGACGCTACGAGACATATGTTCCTAATTCCGAATTAAGCAAACGGATTAAGCCCTTCGTGAATTAAGCAAACACGAATTGAACGCACGCGAATTAAGCAAACGCGATTAAGTTTAGGAACACACAATCATCGAAACAAATCAATACCCATTCAATACAAACTGGATTAAGCAAACAGAGAATATAGAATAGATATTGAAAGAGAGTAGCAATTAAAACAAACAGAGAAAATTCGAAAACAAGGATTAGCAAAAGATCAATCTGTTCTGCCCTAAACAGCTATTTATAACTTTCAGAAACTGCGCATTCTCGCGAGGCGAGTGGCCTCTCGCGAGGCGAATATTAAAATGGCGCCTTCTTGAATTTGTATTCTCGCGAGGCGAGCGTGATTCTCGCGAGGCGAGTCTTCAAAACCTGGGTTGTCACGGTAGTGATGCCTATCACGGCCAGGCACCGTGATGGTCACTGTCTTCACGTGCTTATATGTCATGGCCGTGACCTTCATCACGGCCAGGCCGTGATGGTCTCTGTCTTCAGGGGTTTCACTTCACGACCGAGATGGGTGTCACGCGATGACCGTAATGCTTGCCGACTTCAGGCTCGCGAGGCGAGCAATAGCTCGTGGGCGAGGCGAGAGAACATGACTTTTCCTGCACTTGGCTGGTCCTCACTCTCGCGGGGCGAGTATCTGCTCGCGTGGCGAGTGTTTCCAGATTGCAATTTCCATTGTTTCCTTCATTCCTTGGACTCTAAGTCAACCTGAAAACATGAAATAGCCATAAGTGCTTTATTTGACTCAAAAACTGACTAAATAACCCTAAAACTACTTAAGGGACTCAAAACCTTGCTTGAGGACAATCAGGCCTAATTTGGGTGAAAACGAGATATAATCGGCACAAAACCACGGTCATACTAGTCATAAAACTAGATGAGCCAGAGGCTTATCAAAGGGTTTTCCCACTTGTTTAGGGCAGTAGTTGTTACGAATCCTTGTTTCTCTTTGGAGCTGCGTCTCCTCTTTTCCTTTTCTTTTTATTTTACGATGGTGATTATGTCTGAGTGTTTGTCTATGAGCATGAGGAACTAATCCCTTCGTCCGAGGGATCAATGAAGCCGCCCATGGCAGTGTAGATTCGATGTGATGTATGTTTTCCTTTCCTTCTTTTAATTAATGTTTTCCAATTCTGTTTTGATTGTGTTGATCATATGTTTTGCGTGATTAACTAGTTAACGTGTTTGAGGCCGAACGACGATTCGCGTTTTAGAACTTGAATTGGAATCACTAATTGAATAATAAACACGACAGTGGATTTAGGAGATTAGTGCAACCTTATAGGGAACAAGAATTAACAGAATTCGGGATTATGGTTATGAGACAAAACAAGTAATTAATCCAATCTTCGAATACGTCCTAATGAGCACGACAGTGGATTTAGGAGAATTTAGGGGTCCCGGTTGACATTGTAATTGAACTTAGGGAGGAATTCATCATCACTTGGGTGTACATATTGGGTAGGTGGATTTGTGACCTTGGATATTTTAATTTCTGATTTTTATTTAATTATTTTATTAGATTTGCTAATTGAATTTTAGATATTAATCTCTCTCTCTCAACCACCTTCTGTAACTTGACCGAACGCATCGGATTTCCCGCGGATTAGTTGAATTGGTAGCCCAATCCCTGAGTTCGACCTCGGTATTTACTTACCGTGTTATTTTTATTAATTGCAACGACCCGGTACACTTGTCGGCGTCACCAACAAGTTTTTGGCGCCGTTGTCGGGGATTGGCACAACCAATTTTTTCTAATTTTAGGGAAATTTGATTATTTGGTTAAGTTATTTTTATTTTTATTTTATTATTATCTCTCTCTACTTCTTTGATTCCACTTGGTCTTGCCTTGTTTTGTATGCGAGGTACACGAAGGAATGCTTCCGGGTTGTGAATATTGTAATGGGAACCATGACACTTGGAGTTGTCCGTTCTACTTCACTCAAGAATATGTGGAACCATGGCATAATTTCTATGACAGCGTGCCCCAGGACAACTATCAGAGTCAGAATCAGTATTGGGGTGATATGAGGGGAGACCATCCGGATTTCACTTGGAGTAATGATGGAGGTGGTCTAGCCTGATAGCCACAACCTCAACAGAATTGGCAGCCACAACCTTGGGAGTTGGCTCTTGAGAGGATAAATGCCACAATTGATAAGACAAGTGCGGCAATTGATAAGACAAGTGCGGCAATTGATAAGATGGCCCAACAACAACAACCTTGGGAGTTGGCTCTTGAGAGATCAATTGCGACAATTGATAAGATGGCCACATCATTTGAGAAGGCGAACGCGGCATTAGAGATGAAGATTGCCCAGCTCACAAGGCAACTAAATGAGCATCCCCCAGAGACTTTCCCAGTTGATACCGAAAACGAACCTAAGAACCAATGCGATGCCACAACAACTAGAAGCGATAGGGTGTGGGAATCTGACTGGGATGCAACTAGTTCTCAGGATGTTGAGGAAGAGCAACTTACAGAAGAGGAAGGGACAAGTGACATATCCCCGGAACAACCACATATTGAGGAAGAGCAACCTAAGGAAGAGGAGTTGACAAGTGACAAGGCACTGGAGCAAGGGGGTAGAGATCAAAATGCGGATAAAGTGGTAGAGGATTCCACCATGCTTGCCAAGCAAACTGAAATTAATGCATTGGATAACTATGTTGGCTTACATGCATGTGTGAACATTGGTAAGTTAGACCCGCCCACTTGTCTGGCACACTTCCTCGTGAAAACACAATTTGACCCGAGAGGAAGTGAGTTCATAATTACGGAGGTCAAAGAAGTTTTCACACTCAGACTAGATGGAAGCATGGATAGAGTCATATTGCTCCTACGAGGGCCACTTCACAAACCATGGGATCCGGGTGGAGGATTTGATATGATGAGCGTCTCTTGGCCCTTGTACCACAGACTATGGGATCCAGGTGGATGCTTCTTAATAAGTCAGGCTCGGGACGTTAAACAAGCGCTACTTGGGAGGCAACCCAAGCTAGGTATCCCTCTCTTCTCCTAACTTTTGTTTTGTTTTTGCTTTTTGTTTTGTTTTTGTTTGTCACTCTTGAATAATTTGAGAAGATCAAGAGTTTTTGTATGAAATGTCGTGTCGGCAAGCTTGTTGGATTTTAATTAGATTGAGCGTAGATTGATTGCATGAATTATTTGACCATTGATGATTTCCCCTAAGTTCTGAAATTAGAAAAGTTTGTCCCCACTTAAAAATTGAAAACTGCACTTTGAGAACTTTGTTGTGATTACTTGATTTATGATAAGTTTGGGGTGAGGGGGGTGCACACACTAGGAATCGTATCTCGGTCAAACAATTTGCAAAATGTCCAGGTGAGGATTTGAGCCTCCAACTCTGTTTTTGATTGTGTGAATCACTTTTAAGTTGCACTTTCCCGAATTTGCTGGAATTTCTATATGGTTTGCATGTTTATATGTTGCATCAAATGATTTAGGCAATTTTCTTTGAATAACTACTTGGCCTAAAAAGGACCATCCCTAATGCATGTTCCCTAGTTAGCCACATTGAGCCTAATTGACCTATTGTTTCTTGATGACCCTATATTACAAGCCAAAATCTGAAAAACCATGTTAACCCAATCTTAGGATTAGGAGAGCATGGAAGCGTAGCAAGAGAATGGTTTTGAGGAACTAAGTTTGGGGTGGCTACAAGGTGATGTGTCATATTGGGGGTGAGAAAAAGAAAAATAAAGGTTGATTAAACAAAAAAAAATTGCCAAAAGAAAAGGGGCAAAACAGAAAAAAAAATAGCAAGGAAAAGGTTGTAGTCACCCAAGGTAAAAAGAAAAATGGAAAAAGGAATTTGAGTAGAAAATGTGTCTAATGCTCATGCTCTCTTAGTTCCTAGGGACTTAAGCCTAGTATCCTTGATTATCCTACCCTCAGCCAGGCCCCATTACAACCTTTAAAAGACCTTCTGATGTTGCATGCATGTTTCCGTGGGAACTATTTTTGAGATGAAAATCAAATTCATGGGAAGTGCTCTTAGAATGTGAAAGTGAGTGAAAAGTTGATAGCCTAGACGAAATTGAGCGAATGAGTGAAATTTTACATACCCTTGTGAGGAAGGCAATTGTTTGAAATTGGTGATCTTCCTTTTGTGTGTGACTCTGATCCTCAACTTAGATTAATGATTGCGTGAATGATGAAGTTCTCAATTGTTTAAAGTAAA
Organism: Sophora flavescens; assembly: GCA_030762895.1. NCBI lineage: Eukaryota > Viridiplantae > Streptophyta > Magnoliopsida > Fabales > Fabaceae > Sophora > Sophora flavescens. Next base: position 87,854,206 of record CM061066.1, read on the forward strand.
TGAATGTGGGGATTACATTAATGTAGGGGGGAGATCATTGGAGAAAAACTGTTTTGATTGCATGAAATTTGTGCGAAATCGATTAGATCCTTTAGGCTTGCCAAGTCTTGAGTCGTTTTTGAGTTTTAGCTTGCTTGGGGACAAGCAAGGTTTAAGTTTGGGGTGTTTTGATAAGCCTCTGGCTTATCTAGTTTTATGACTAGATGAACTAGGGTTTATGTGCCAATTAGTCGAGTTCACTCTCGTTTTCGCCCAAATTTGCCTTGTTTTGTTCTTAAGTTGGACTTTGACTCGTTTTGCGTCTTTTGTGTAGTTTTTAGCTTATTTTGGATAGAATTATGCTTTTGGTTGCTTTTGGTGTTTTCAGGTCAATAAGTGAAGCTCCGGGAGTCAAGGAAAGTCAAAAAGCAGTGGAAATTGCAAGTCTGGAGACACTCGCCTCGCGAGTGGATGCTCGCGCCGCGAGACTGAAGGTCAACAAAGCATCAAAAGTCATCACTTCTGGCTCGCCCCGCTAAAATATTCTCGCCCCGCGAGAGTTTGAAGACACTGGAAGTCAGAGACAATCACGGCCTAGCCGTGATGAAGGTCACAGCCTAGAATTGAAGTCTCGCCGCGCGAGAGGTGTCTCGCCTCGCGAGATCTTGAAGACCCTGGAAGACAGAGACCATCACGGCCTAGCCGTGATGAATATCACGGCTGTGACAGATTAGGGTTTGGAGACTCGCCTCGCCAATCACAATTCGCCACGCGATCATTCAAACTCAGGATGGAGCCAAAGCGCAGTCGCCTCGCGAATAGACGCTCGCCCCGCGAGATCCAAGATTTGAATGCGCGCCAAACTAAAATTCGCGTCGCGAGGACAAGCTCGCCCCGCGAGCGGGCGAGAAACAGAATCCTTATTTAAAGGCTGTTTCAGATCAGAATGGGGGGACTTGGAGAGAAGGGTTTTCCCACTTGTTTAGGGCAGTAGTTGTTACGAATCCTTGTTTCTCTTTGGAGCTGCGTCTCCTCTTTTCCTTTTCTTTTTATTTTATGATGGTGATTATGTCCGAGTGTTTGTCTATGAGCATGAGGAACTAATCCCTTCGTCCGAGGGATCAATGAAGCCGCCCATGGCAGTGTAGATTCGATGTGATGTATGTTTTCCTTTCCTTCTTTTAATTAATGTTTTCCAATTCTATTTTGATTGCGTTGATCATATGTTTTGCGTGATTAACTAGTTAACGTGTTTGAGGCCGAACGGCGATTCGCGTTTTAGAACTTGAATTGGAATCACTAATTGAATAATAAACACGACAGTGGATTTAGGAGATTAGTGCAACCTTATAGGGAACAAGAATTAACAGAATTTGGGATTAGGGTTATGAGACAGAACAAGTAATTAATCCAATCTTCGAATACGTCCTAATGAGCACGACAGTGGATTTAGGAGAATTTAGGGGTCCCGGTTGACATTGTAATTGAACTTAGGGAGGAATTCATCATCACTTGGGTGTACATATTGGGTAGGTGGATTTGTGACCTTGGATATTTTAATTTCTGATTTTTAGTTAATTATTTTATTAGATTTGTTAATTGAATTTTAGATATTAATCTCTCTCTCTCAACCACCTTCTGTAACTTGACCGAACGCATCGGATTTCCCGCGGATTAGTTGAATTGGTAGCCCAATCCCTGAGTTCGACCTCGGTAATTACTTACCGTGTTATTTTTATTACTTGCGACGACCCGGTACACTTGCCGGCGTCACCAACAGTGGTGGATGCTGATACTGAGAGAAGCCACGAGGAACTGAATTCTGAAACTGAGAGTAGGCAGCATGCTTCAACTGAGAAGACTGCCTTGAACCAGATGGAGCAACAAAACCAGGCAGGGATTGATTACCAAAACTTGATTGATTGCCAAAATTGCCATTAGGTGGTTGAAATTGAAAACCTCTGCCATCAGTGTAGTTGGTATCATATCGATACCAACAGTTTGGAGCCTCATGACCATTGCGATGGCAAATCTGACATGAAAGATTGGATCCGCCACGATTTCCATAGCGACTACCACGACCACGACCTCGATAACCAAAGCGACCACCACGTCCTCCTCGAAAACCAGATCCAAAATTCGAATTAGAGGACTGAAATTGCTGTTGAAAGTGAGGAAAGGAAGAGGAGGAGGAGGACGAAGAAACCTGATGAGAGGTTGGTGGCTGAGATGCTGATTGAGTCAAATTGACAGAGAAAGCATCTTGCGCTTGTTTGGATTTGGACCTCTCCAACCTTGATTCATGCGACAAAAGAAGAGATTCTAGCTCCGCAACAGAATAGGGTTCCACACGACTCTCAATTGATGGAAAGAGGATATGATACTCCTCAGGTAATCCTTCAAGAATGGCATCAATATGCTCATGGAACGTGACTGGATTTCCGATTGAAGCAAGAGCATCAATGAGAGCTTTGATTCTCAACATGTATTCAGAAATAGTACGATCTCCTTTCACCATGTGTTGGAGCTCCGATCGCAATTGCATGCTTCTCGCCTTTGTTTGAGAGTTGAAGTAACTGTGGAGTTCATCCCACAGTTCCCACGCATGAGTGCAGCCGACGACGCGCGCATGGATGGAGTCAGATACCGAGTTGAGAAGCCAAATGAAGAGGTGCTGGTCTTGCGCCTCCCATGCCTGAAACTCAGGATTCAAGGTGTCACTGAGCCGATCCGCATCAGTGAGGTACCTTGGAGGAATGCGAGGACATGCGACGAACCTCTCGAGACGATTCGCACGGATGACAACTTCAACGATTTGCTTCCAATGAAGGAAGTTCTTGTCAGTGAGCTTGGTGGTGATTACGGACGAGAGGTTAGGAGCAGTCGATGGCGCTGCCGGCGGCGGCGGTGGAGGCGGCGGTGGCGGTGATGGTGAATCGTTACCATTGAGTGGTGCGGAAGCCATGGCCGAGCAATTCAAACTCTGGATACCATGTTAAAAACCTAACTATAACAAAGAGAAGAGAATAGAGAAGAGAATGTTATTTCAGAAAGTGAATTTCTGATTTTCTAGATGTAAGAGGCAGGTACACTTTTGTATTTATATAAGGGCATAGAGTGTTCTAGAAACACTTTATTGTAACTGCTTAGTGCAGCTGATTCAGCAAGGTGCTGATCAGCTGCAGCAGTCTAACTATATAGCCTAACACCTAATTTTTTCGCCATTGTCTCTGACCTGAGTTTTAGTGGTAGGTCGTAAACCCTTGCCCAAAAGGACCCTGTGTGCATATCCATTTTAGACGGTTGCTCAGACCCAGACACCCTCTTCAAGATCAACAGATTGCAATCGAAACTCCAGGGACCTCCTCTAATAACATTCTCCAGGTCCCTCTTACTTGTAAAGCAAAAAAAGCTAGAGGTTCTTCCCCAGATCTTGCACTTCCACTGGATTTTTTAGCCTCCAAGCCTTGACAATAGTCTGCTTGAATGCCCTAATGTTGTAAGGGTTCGCAGTCCAGAGTTTTCCAGGTAGGGATCTTCGGAATACTTCCTCCTCGAAGTCCTCTGTGTCCTCAACTACGGACGTGCTTCCATGTCTCCATTCTCCCCCCGTAAAGACTCTGATACAGCAACCAAACAAGAAAAGACCAGGATAAGACCCGAGAAGAGATCCAATAGATGGATGAGCAGAATCACGATACCTTGGGAGGGGCTGCCACTTAGTTCCTAAGTAACCCTAGGAGGACGGAGTTATAGATCTGGGTAATTAAAGTGATGCTGAAGTTAGTGAAGTGAATAGAACCGTTTGACAATGAGGAAAAATGCCAAAAAAATTAAAAGTTACCGCTTGAGAAGTAAAATAAATGTTTTAGTGGGCAATTGAAGTGTAAGGGATTTGAAGTTATTGTTTTAATTGTCCAAAGGATTTAACGTTACCATTATTTGATTGTCTATAAATTGTGCTTCATTTTCACTTAATTTTTCATACAGCTTCTTGATTCACAATTTCATTTGTTTTTGTCAAATGGATCCCAATCAGTATAATTTGCAATTTTTCTACAATTTTATGCAAAATTGTCAACCTCCTCCCACTAGTGAAAATTCTCAAAATCCTCAATTTTATTTTTTTATCTTGCAATGTTTTTAAAATTGTATTTATTTTTGCATATTCATTATTTGAAAATTAAAATATATATGAAATAATATTTTAAGCTAAAATAAAATTAAAAATAAATAAAGTATAAATAAATGGAGTCAAATATCGGATCACTTAAAACATGATTCTTGCATTTGAGTGAAAATAAGTGAGAGTTCTTAACAAATATGGATATAATATGAATAAAAGTTTTTCTATGTATCATTAAGGGTATAATTCTCTTGTTTTTTCTATGAGAGTGTTGAAGGTTTTCTCTCGTTCTTTCTGAGAGTTTTGCAATATACTAGTCTCTTGTTTTGCCTTTCTCGGATGCCTAGAATCCATGGGAGGAGGAATGGAGGGGCTGTCTTTGGTAGATGAAGATGAATGGGTTACATGGAATCATCCGCAAGATCAAGTTGCTAACACGGATCTCCATCTGTGTCTAGTGGGAAGATTTCTATCTGACAAACCAGTTTGTACTCACATCATGAGGGATCGTCTATCGAGTGTTTGGTGACCAGGGAAGGGGATTACGATCAAAGAATTGGAGCAAGGGCATTTCTTGTTTAAGCTCTATCATAAACTAGATCTGGAAATAATTATCAAAGAAGGGCCATGGTTTGTGAAAACTACATGTTGGTGCTAGAAAGGGCAAAACCCGGAATCTCTATAAATACCATTCCATTCCAACATATAGACATTTTTGGATGCAAGCTTTCAATCTCCCATTTGGCTTTATGTCCGAGATGGTTGGTAGATGTTTGGGTAACTATGTGGGGGAATATGTTGAGTATGATGAGAAGAATGACTCAGGTCCTTGGAGGGCCTATATGAGGATCTGAGTCCGCATAGATGTTACCAAGCCGCTAAAGGAGAGGAAGGTCCGTATAGCCGGAGGGCACTGGAATGTGGTTAATTTTAAATATGAGAGGCTAGCGATATTCTATTTTTTGTGTGGTTTGTTGGACCACACCGATCAACACTATGATCAGGTTTTTAATCTTGAGGAGGATAATGGAGAGAAAGGGTGGATTGTGGCGTTAAAGGCGGAGCCGAGGAGGGACAGTGCAGGCAAGGCCGGTGGGAATAGGAGCCTGAGGGAGGATGGAGCCAGTGGGAAAGATCCGAGAAAGGAAGATGACCAAACAAACCGCGAAGGTAGCGGTAAAAATATAAATCCTCATGCGTTCTTCTTGGGATCTATTCCAGAAAGAGGCAGAAATCATGGTGCAATCGTTATTAATGATAGAGGGAGAAAAATTTCCTCCCTGGTCATGCCAGGTTTGTCAGTAAATATCGCACAAATAAATGCCCCATTAATGCAGGATTTGGTTTCAAATAACAGCATAATGGATATCCAATCAGAGAAAAAGAGGCGCATGAGAGAGAATGAGGAATTGAAAGGAATAGCCATGCATGAAAATGCTATTCTCCACTTAAAGTTGGGTTTATCTACTTCATCTTCCACTACCAATGAGAATTTTTTATTGACGGGCTCCTTTTCCCAATCATGCCAGAAGTCATGAGTATCTTAAGTTGGAATTGTCGGGGCTTGGGTAATCTGCGTGTAGTTCTTGCCTTAAAAAACCTCCTACGAAGTTACCGTTCGGAAGTGCTTTTTCATTTTGAAACTTTAGCTCATGCAAATAAAGTAGAGGAAATTATAAGGAAGATTGGCTTTGATAATTGTTTTGTAGCAGTTGATAAGGAAGGTAGAGGTGATGGAGAGTGGTGGGATCCGGCAAGTGTACCGGATCGAAGCAAGTAATAAAAACAATGTAAGTAATGCCGAGGTCGAACACAGGGATTGGGTGACCAACTGTATCTAAATTCAAAGACAATAGCCAAGTTTGACCAAGTCAAAGGAGAGAGAATTTGTAGAGATCTAATAAGATATCAAATCAATTATCTAATTTAAGTGAGATAAAAAGTTATGAGGATTGAGAATGAGATTGGGGAATCTAAGGTCACGATTTCACCTACGCAATCAAGCCTACATCTATTTGTGATTTAATTCTCTATTCCTAATCCAATTCAATGTCAATTAGGAACCCTAAATTATTCTAATGTCTCGTTCGAGCACAAGAGAAAACACCCTAACAAACTAACCAACTATATCTCTATGATGATTAACATACAAGGATTTATTAATTTATTGGTTCCCTATATCAATTGCATAAGTCTCCTATTATATTTCTATCAATACTCAACTTGTGTTCTTAATTCAAACCCTAAAGAATGAATCTTCGGTTGGACTCATCACGCTTGGCTAGTTAATCATGAGCTCTTTTGATTAACACATACAATTCAAAATTAAGAAACAAAGAAATAGAAGAAGGGAATAGAAAACATCACAAATTTCACTATGCCGTTTTGTGCGGCTACGTCGATTCTTTAGAAAAAATGATTAGTTCCTCATAGCGTTCATGATCACCAATAATCCAAGAGAATACATCAACAATAACCAGAAAATACTCAACGAGATGCATCTCTTAGAAAACTAGGATTAAGATACAAAAATTCGCACTAAAACAAGCTTAAATAGTAAACTCTGGTTACGCGCGCTTGTGGGACGAGCAGCTCTTCGCGGGGCGAATTTCAAATTCTAGCCCAGGCAATTTTCTTCACTTTCTCGCGGGGAGAACCCTGTCTCGCTCTACGAGACATGGAACCTTCAGAGTCCTCCGCTCTGCTTTGCGGGGCACGCATAGAGTCGCGGAGCGCCCAAGAGAGTGTTCATAATTCTCCTTTCTCAGCCCCGTGGCTCGCGAGGTAAGATGCTGTCTCGCAGGGTGAGACACTCAAAACTTGTATTTTGCTTGTTTTCTTCAAATTTTCGTAGTTTCTTCCAGCTTCACTTTTAGCCTGAAACTTAAAATAGCATTAAATGCTTTATTTGACTCAAAACTATCAAAATTTCTAAAAAATAATAAAAAGACTCAAATAGTTACTCGAGGACAAATAAAGCCATATTCCGGGGAAAAAAACGAGATTAAAATCGAACAATTAGCATACAAATCATGGTCTTTCCAGTTATAAAACTAGATAAACTAGCAAATTATCAAAATACGCCAAACTTAAACTTTACTTGTCTTCAACCAAACTAAAAATAAAAAACACTCAAAGTTTGGTATGCTCAATGGATTCAATCAACTTCACATATATTTCTTGCAATTTCCCAATACATCAACAATACCCAGAAAATACTCAAACAGACACATCTCTTAGAAAACTAGGATTAGGATACAAAAATTCGCACTAAAACAGGCTTAAATAGTAAACTCTGGTTACACGCGCTTGCGGGACGAGCATCTCTTCGCAGGGTGAATTTCAAATTCTAGCCTAGGCAATTTTCTTCACTTTCTCGTGGGGAGAACCCTGTCTCGCTCTGCGAGACATGGAACCTTCAGAGTCCTCCTCTCTGCTTTGTGGGGCACGCATAGAGTCGCGGAGCGCCCAAGAGAGTGTTCATAATTCTCCTTTCTCAGCCCCGTGGCTCGCGAGGTGAGCGCTGTCTCGCGGGGCGAGACACTCAAAACTTGTATTTTGCTTGTTTTCTTCAAATTTTCGTAGTTTCTTCCAGCTTCACTTTTAGCCTGAAACTTAAAATAGCATTAGATGCTTTATTTGACTCAAAACTATCAAAATTTCTAAAAATTTAAAAAAAGACTCAAACAGTTGCTCGAGGACAAATAAAGCCATATTCCGGTGTAAAAAAAAAGATTAAACTCGAACAATTAGAATACAAATCATGGTCTTTCCAGTTATAAAACTATATAAACTAGCAGATTATCAAAATACCCCAAACTTAAACTTTACTTGTCTTCAACCAAACTAAAAATCAAAAAGACTCAAAACTTGGTATGCTCAATGGATTCAATCAACTTCACATATATTTCTTGCAATCCCCCCCCCAATGTAATCCCCACATGCGCATTTACTTAAAACAAAGAGAATTTCATCATTAATGCAATCATCACTCTAAGCAAAGGATCCAAGATACATTCAAAGGGGAAATCACCAAATTAAACAAATGCCTTTCTCACAAGGATGTATAATATTTCTCTCTATTTGTTCAATTGTCTAGGCTATTCATTTTTTCTCAATTTCACACTTTGAGCATACTTTCCATGAATTTGATTTTCATCTTAAAAAAAAAAGTTCCCACGAAAACATGCATATATCATCAAAAGGTCTTTTATAGGTTGTAATATGGCCTGATTAAGGTAGGATATCCAAAGGTACAAGGTTAAGACCCTAGGAGCTAAGAGAGCATAAAACTTTTTACACCTAATTTTCACTCTTATTCCTTTTTTTCAATTGTCATTTTTCATACTTTCGAAGCGGTACCTCAAAAGTCAAATTCTCTTTCAATTGAATTGTACCGGGTACTATTGAAATGGCACAAAAAAACACTAGAAGAGGGTTGAATAATGTTTTTGTAAATCATAATTTTTCAAGCACAAAAAAATTCAGTGCGGATAAGATGCTAAGATACAGACACCTTTTAAGCAAGCTAAATATCAGCTATTAACACCCCCAGTTAGTTGACGGGGTAAGTAAATAAACTCAATAATAAAGTAAATAGCTAGGGAAAGAAAGTACTCAGAGATTTATCTTGATTCACCCACAAACTTTGGGCTACATCCGGTCCTTGACTTCACCAAATTTTAGCACTATAACTGATCAAGGTTACAGACGAGTATTATTTGCACACATAGCCTCTCCAGGCTCAACACAAGTATTATTTACACACCTAGCCTCTTCAGGCTCAACAAGTATTCTTGAAACAAGCCTCTTCAGGCTCAGAGAGTTTATGTACATAAATAAAAGACTTTAATTGATATTTAAAAAAATGTACATAAATATGATAGTTTATATTTTGGCATGACCCATTTTTTTTTAATTACATTAGTGGAGAAGAGAGTTTATGGGTCTTACCCACCCTTACGCCCAAGGGTTAATTTAAATAAAGGTGTTATCCACCTTCTCCTTCTATTCATCTTTTTGTTGAAACCCTAGAGAGATAAGTTAGAGTGAGAAGGTGAGAGAGATTGCACAAGAAGAAGTCATTGGAGAGCTAGAAGCTTGGTGTTCTTTCTCATCTCTTCTCATTATCGTTTTGCTTCAAGACAAAAAGTTTATGCTTGCTTTAAGGTGAGGGATTTTGTTGGTTGCATGTTAATTTTGAATATGATTTGGTGGGGTATAAGCTTATATTTAATTTTCTTGGGTAGTACTAAAGTAAAGCATGAGATTTGGTTGAGGATTTTGAAATTTTTGCGTGTTTAGATGAAGAGAAATAAATTTTAAAGGAGGGAGTTCATTAAATTCGGATTTCTGAAAAGACCGTGTAAACTAGTATCAGTGCGTGATTTTTCCTGAATTATTGAATTTGAATTTTTAATATGGGACCAATTGCATTGTGTTCGAATATTAGTTGGGTACCTCCAGTTAAAATTTCAAAATTTTCGAAGATCATTTGGTTATTTGTTCATTATTTTCATTGACTATTGTTCTGTAAAATTCTATTGTGCATTCATCCGAATCTACGTTGATTTTTATGTATTAATTGGTGATCTTTTTGACCAAATAAAAATATGACAATTAACATCTGTATGTCAAGAGTCCATATATAAATTTTGAGACAAAATCGAGTTCGTTTGAAAGGGTAAAAAATCGTTACTTTTAATAGCTCAATAATTGATAGATTTTGAACTTTCTGTACATGTTTCGGTTTTGAATTTATTTGAGGATTGTATAAGTTGTTTATGAGTTAGAAAAATTATTTTTAGAGTATTAACATGTTATATAACAACATAGAAGTTATTTAAAATTTTCTTAACCTTGAAGATATTTTTTAAAATTTCGTGGAAATTACTGTTGCACATGCTTGTTCATGTTGTTGATGTTGTTTTCGCTAGATGTTCATGTTAGAACTCTTGTTTATTTTGATATAAGTTGTAAGATGTGAATATGTGTGCATGTTCATTTTATATTAATGTACATCTTGGAAAGTATGGATGAAATTATGACATATAGATTGGAATAGTTGTGAAATTGTTCCTTGTTGGATAGGTCCATATATTGTGTGAGAATGCAATAAGTGTAATGTCTAATGCGAGATTAAGATGTTAAACTGCTTATGATATGTTATATACTCAAAATATTGAGTAATAAATGAGTTGGTTATATTATTGAGGAATTCTAAATATGATATATGTTGAATATGAGATTGTTAAATTTGCTCGTGTGTAATGAACGGTTGAGGTATGTGGTTGAAAACTTTTTTTTTTTAAAAAAAAGAGTACTTTGTGGAATGGATTGACAAGTTTTGAAATATGAATCTTTGGGTAGGCGAACCGGGGAGTGGTAGGCTTCGGTATATAAATATCACCGTCGGGGATGAGGGGACCTTGTTAGATACCCCTGGCAGAGGAGGGATGTTGATGTTTGTCAGAGGGTGCGGTATCTCCGGGGTACTAAACTAAAACCGTCGGGGTGGGGGACCTTGAGAGAACAACCCCAAGTTGACCCAAAGATTCGATGTATATGATATGATGTGTATCCCCTTATGAATGTGACATGATTTTGAGGATTTAATAAAGCGCAAGTCATTCCACAAGTACTCTCTTGAAGGACAAGTTGTCCAAGCAGTATCTTGTTAGTTTGTGAGATATTTTACATATGTAAAGACGTTTATGATGTGTATATTGAAAGTCATTTTCTATTTGTTTGGTCTAAAGCTTGCCTGAGTGTGTGACTTTGTTTCACCCTGGATTTTGTGTGATTGCATATGTTTGGGGGAAAATCTCTCACTGAGTCAATGGACTCACCCCACGTTTAACATTTCAGAGGTATCTGCGAAGCCGCCAGAAGCCTTGGATGCCATGTGGACAGCTTTTAATGGGTTGATACCCATCGCATAAGAGTATATAGTTTTTAACAGGACTTTGTAATTTGTGTTGTTTTAGCTACTCTGATGTATTATATTCATTATTATGTTGTAATTAATGAATGTAATCATTTTCTTTGTATGAAACAAATTTTTGTATGCTTGTGAGGCTGCAAAGGGGAAGAGAGACTTTCCTTTTCGACTGGTCATGGCTACGAAACTCGAGTCATGACAAGTTTGTTGGAGGAGGGTGGAACGGATTTGGGTCATGGGTCAAAATGGGCACTGGGTAAGCATGTGGGTAATGGGCTTGATGCTAGTTTGACCCAATAGTAAAATAAAACAAAAACAAACCATAAAATTAAAATTCTTTTTGTGATTTTTGTTGTTTATATTAATTTTTTTATTTTTATTTTGGGCAAACATCAAAATAAGATGGCAAGATATTTTTTTATTTATTTGTTTTTTTTTTGTTGAGATTTTAGTGTAAACTAAAAAAGACACCGTCAAAATAGGGTGTTTACGCACCACATTAGTTCTCTCTTCTTAATGGAATGGAAACGAAGATAACAAAATGGTGAGTCTACTCCACATAATGAGAGTTAAGAAACAAAGTAAGGTTATTGGCGATGCTCTAATATGTAACAAGCATGTGAAATAAGAGAAATAATAGTTGTACACACATTTGATGTCTAACATCGTATATATATACACATTCACACTTGTTTATTATTTTTTCTCTTTCATCACATATATTTAACATTTCAAAACAACTTCAATAATGATAAGCTGACACACAAATTTGACAACATACAACAACAATATATGGTGTTGCACTGTGCGGCACAGTAGCATGCCTTTTTTTAAAAAAATAGTTTTTTTGAGAAATAAAATTTTTTGTTTGGTATGTGTAAATATTTGGGTAATCAAATACAAATATCTAGTTAATTCAGTTCATTATCTGGTTAATGGGCTTTTTGGTTAAGTATGTATAAATATCTGGTTAATCAGGTACAAATATCTGGATAATTAAGTTGACTATCTGGTTAATGGTTTTTTTTATTAAGTATGTTCAAATATCTGGTTAATCACATACAAATATCTGGTTAATTCAGTTCATTATCTGGTTAATGAACTTTTTTAGAAATAAAATTTTTGGTTAAGTATGTGCAAATATCTGGTTAATCAGGTACAAATATCTGGTTAATTCAGTTTATTATCTGGTTAATGAGTTTTTTGGTTAAGTATTTGCAAATATCTGGTTAATCAGATAAAAATATCTGGTTAATTCAGTTCATTATCTGGTTAATGAGTTTTTTAATGCAAATATCTAGTTAATCAAATACAAATATCTGATTAATTCAATTTATTATCTGGTTAATTTTTTTTTTTTGAGAAATAAAATTTTTATTTTTTCTAAAAAAAAAATCAAAATTTAAGAAATAAAAATAAAAATAAAAATAAAAATAGCATTACAATAACACATATTGTCGTATATATGTTGTCGATATTATCTGTCAGAATATCACACCTTAAACAACTTACTCTCATATGCTGTCCACCATGGATATTAGATATCCCCAAAAGTGTATACAATTATTATTTGTGTGAAAATAAACAAAGGTAAAATCGACTCGAGGTTGCAACTGAACCTAAATGAAAACATGTCGTTAGCCATTAGGGTTTTAAGGACAGTGAGAAAGAGTTGCAGGGGAAGGCTTCAATTCTTGCCAAATTCTCAGCTTTTATTCTTCAACAAACAATCAAAATCAAATTCAAATTCAAATCCCCTTCTACTCAAATTGCTTCAGGTCCCCGATTCACGCATCAAAACGACGCTGGATCAGGAAATGCCTTCCCTTCAAGCCTCACAACTTCCTTGGGACTTTCTCGTTACCTCTCTCAGCCCTTCTTCTTCCAAGAAAGCTCATTTGGTACTAATATTCTCTCTCTCTCTTCTCCTCCCTTTGTTTTTCATTTTATCGTTTTTTGTTTTTTTGGTTTGAAACATGTTTTTGTTTTCTTAAATTGAATTGATTGATTTGAAGAAAATCAAGCAAATGTGGTTGACATTCCATATATTTTTTACTTTCTGAAGAGATTTTTTTTTTTTTTGAGTTTGTCTGGGTAAAACTTTTTCGACTGTCATCTAATTATAAACGGTCACATGTGTAGTTATTATTAAACTACGATTTTTTTTTATGATGTAGTAATACTTGAATCATTGATAATATTATGAACTTTTACACTCACAGTGAATTACAATTAAATCTTTTTGTTTACCAGTAAATTAGTGTTTTTGACAAATTTTGTGTTGAATGTTTATACACAGTGTGCTTTCAGTTTACTTGCTGAATTGCCTAGAGAGAGAATTTGTGATAATCAATAATATTTTTACATATTATTGAATGGTCAGGTTTTGGAATGGATTTTGGAGAAAATGCTGAAGGAAAATGAAAGGGACCATAGTCTGTTTTCTGAGCTCATCTCTCTATGTGGAAAGCTGCAGAATATGCCGCTTGGAATGCATGTGTTTACTTCTATGGAGGCTAATGGAGTTAAACCCACTTCCCTGGTTTTCAATTCCCTTATAAGTGCATGCTTGTCTTCCCATGATTTTGTTACAGCATTTAGTTTATTTGAAATCATGGAGAGTTCAGATAGCTATAAACCTGACTTTCACACTTATAATATCTTTATTTCAGCATTTTCCAAGTCAGGGAATGTTGATGCCATGTTAGCTTGGTACTCGGCTAAGAAGGCTGCTGGATTCAGTCCTGATCTTCAAATGTTTGAATCCGTTGTATCGGGCTGTGTTAATTCAAAGAACTCTGAAACTGCTGATAGAGTTTTTGAAGAAATGATTATCTCTGGAATTATACCTAGTGTATCCATACTGGAAAACATGCTTAATGGGTTTTGCAAGCAAAAGAATTTGGGTCGAGCTGAAGAGTTCTTCAAGTCTGTGTTAGATGCCAGGTGGGAAATCAATGAAAAAATGGCTGAGAAGTTAGTAGCATTGTATCATGAACGAGGACAAGTGGAAAAAATGGAGGAGCTCCTTGAAACTATGACCAAGCACTGCCCAAAAACTACTAGTGTTGTCCTCGCACGAATCCATTGTGGGATTGTAAGGATGTATGCTATGTTAGATAGATTGGATGATGTAGAGTTTGCTGTGGGTAGAATGTTGAAACATGGGCTGTCATTCACAAGTACTGATGATGTCGAAAAGGTTATCTGCGCATACTTTAGAAGGGAAGCTTATGATAGGCTAGACATATTCTTGGAATGTTTAAGGAGTTTCTATGTGCTTACCAAATCAACTTACGGACTGTTGATATCTGGCTATAGAAGAGCAGGCTTGTCTGAAAAAGTAGATTCAGTGATAAAAGACATGGCATCAACAGGATTAGCATAACAGCTATTGTGATGATGACAGATGAGCTCGATTCAGCTCCTCAGCTTTTATACCAGGCTGCAAATCAGTGTTGCTAGCAGCCAGTAAGTATAAAGTCAAATGAATATAAGAAATTCCCAACGCCATATTGCCCCCTCTGCGTCACTATAAGCTAACAATGGTATTGTGGAAAGGTTATTTTGACAAATTAATGCTTCTGTATAACTGATACAACCCCCAACAATTTGTTTCATTGTCAACATTGGTTGTCTTTGAAATCTTCTTCTAGAATTGTTTTTTGGTGGATGGCTGATAGACATTTCTATGGCATAGCTGAAATAATGATGCTGCATATTCCGCATTTGTTGGACAACTTCACCATGTAGCTGGTTGTTTGATATGCCATCTCAGCTGTTGATTGTGGTCTGATTTGATACGCAATAGCAGACCATCTTATGAAACTAGAAAGGCTTATTCTCAACACAGTATTTTCTATAAGCTATCGTTGTACAAAAACTCTGTATCCAAATGGAATGTTATCAATAAAGAAACCTCAAAGGTCCAAGTTTTCTAGTTCTGAATTGTAACTGAGGCAAATTCTAGGGTGAGAGACTTCATCAAGTCTCTCACCATGAGCGACAACTCTTAACCGTTGGATTTAGTGAAATTATGTTTGGACGGTGTAGATGAGGTTAGTGTAACCTGCGCTTCCGGTAAAATAAAAAAAACAACGGATTCTTTGATTCAACAGCTGTGTCTCATTCAAGTTTCATGAACCCATCCATCCAGATCAATGAAACCCTCCCCTCTCCTTAAAGAAGCTTCCTGCCACCAGTTAAATCCCAAAACTTGACGAAATTTCCACCAGCGATCGCAACCATCCCACCGGAGGACAAGAATACCACGTCCTCCATAGGATTCCAGTGGTTCACCTGCATCGCCGACTTAGAGTCCCTAACCTTAATGTCCCAAAGCTTCACGGTGTAATCGTATGAACCAGTAACAGAGATTTCGGTCATTCACAGGGGAGGAATCACCACACTTGACGGAATCCCTATGGCCTTGCAATTTGGCGGTGCAGTGGTCGAGTGGCAGAAGTGAGCGGAGGAAACAACCACCACCAAGACCAAAAGGCATTGATGCAACAAACGCATATGCAGGAAAGGAGGAGAAGCGCATGATTATAAGGACAGAGTGAAGAAATGAGGGAATCATTAAAAGTGTGATTATGTTGCTTTCCTTTTCTTATTTTCCTCGCCTCTCGGAAATCTCTTCTTCTTTTACCTTTCTATATTGTAAACCTCAGTGTCTTTGTACTCAGTGATTAGTGATTCCGATTGCCATCAATCCCCTTGTAAGAAAACCCATCTAGATAAATAATACAAGTGCAGAGAGTATTATCCAGAGTTTCTCAATATTATTATTTTTCTTTCACACAGTTCCTTACAGAGTTTCCTTTTGGGGTTTCATTTGATGAATTGGGAAATTTTGTGACTGGCACGTTTAATTGCTTTAATAGTGTTATGGGTGTTTTTAGAACTTTTAACTTTGATTGGTGTTGATGATATAATTTCCTGGAGCTTTTTTTTTTTTTTTTTGACTGAATAGTTTAGTGGAGCTTGAACTTGAAACAGTGAGAAAGATGATAAAGAAGAGGTGGGACTGGGGTCAGGGACGGAGGTGGGAAGAGGTGGGACGGGGGTCAGGGACGAAGAGTTGGATGGAGACGATGGTATGATAAAGGAACACTTTCTTAATCATTATTTTATAATAAATGATAAATAAATAATAATCGATATTCTATAATTATATACCGTTTGTAGCCGTGTTTCACCTACTGTAGCCGGTAGAAATTCATCGCTCATTGTGAGCGACATTCCTTACTCGCTCACGGTAGAAGCCGCCTTGTAACTGAACCTGTTTATATCTTTGTTCTGAACGGATGTTCCATCATACATGTCAAATCCTGATATATGGGATAAATCAGGTCTTGCTCGCAGCAGCATTCCTTGAGAAAACAAGTAGTACTTAACGTGGCCTTGGATGATGTTTAAGTCCCCATCTTTGTTCTGTTTGTGTATGTTCTACTGTCTTAGTCTATTGATATGATCCTAAAAAGGAGCATGTAAATTTTTGGATATATCCATGAGTGACTATCAAAATTCAAGAAGAAAAAGAAAATAAGCAAATGGGTGAAGGTAAGAGATGAGTATGGTGCCACAAACTAGAGAGTTTAATAAGCCTATGATGTTCGTCACAAAAATTTTGGATTCTTGATAAGAACTAAGGTTGGTTCAACCAAGAACCTGGGAGAACAATATTCTCACAATATGGATTTAAATCCAAATTGAACTCAAAGTTACATTTCCAAGTGTTTAGGAGTGAAACATATACAAGTCTTGGCTGCCCACTTTTGGGTTGCCTTGCTCTCTCAATATTCCATAACCTACACCTAATAACTCACATAACTCACCAACTAAATGAATATTAAAAGAACATAACTATCCTACTTAAGAAAATAATAAAAATAACCCATAACTTCTAAAAAGGAATTACTTAGGCATGCAAGCCAGAAGTCACCCTCCTTTGAAGCTCAAACTCGTCCAAATATTCGTATTAAACTTTCAGCCCATTTTTCACCATGATAGAAGCCGAATTTGGTCAAGAGGCCTGAGATATGATTTGTAGATAATTTCCTAAGCTTTCAAACGTACCAAAGAATGCATCAATCGGAGATTTGTAGCTCAAGATATGACCAAATCAAGTATACGGGTTCAATCAAAATTCATTCTAAAAATATTTTCGAATAAGCCCACTAATAATAGTGCACTAATATGGATCTGAATATGATTCTTTCCACATACTCAAGCCATCCATGCTTCTATCATTCCCCTCCTCTTGAAAGTGATTTGTCCTCAAATCCAAACCTAAATCAAAAGTTAGTGGATTATCTAATAACTTCTTTCTTTTGTTCTTTCCACCTTTTGTTATTTCGCCAACCTTCCATTTGGTTCTATGACAGAAGCATGGATGGCTTAAGTATGTGGAATGAATCATATTCAGATCCATATTAATGCACTATTATTAGTGGGCTTATTAGATAACAATTAAGTCCAATTTTTATCCTTTTATTTTTAATTTTCGTAATATTTTTAGGATGAATTTTGATTAAACCCGTATACTTGATTTGGTCATATCTTGAGCTACAAATATCCGATTGATGCATTCTTTGGTGCGTTGGAAAGCTTAGGAAATTATCTACAAATTATATATCAGGCCTCTTGACCAAATTCGGCTTCTATCATGGTGAAAAATGGGCTGAAAGTTTAATACGAATATTTGGATGAGTTTGAGCTTCAAAGGAGGGTGACTTTTGGCTTGCATGCCTAAGTAACTCCTTTTTGGAAGTTATGGATTATTTTTATTATTTTTTTAAGTAGGATAGTTATGTTCTTTTAATATTCATTTAGTTGGTGAGTTATGTGAGTTATTAGGTGTAGGTTACGGAATATTAAGAGAGCAAGGCAACCCAAAAGTGGGCAGCCAAGACTTGTATATGTTTCAGTCCTAAACACTTGGAAATGTAACTTTGAGTTCAATTTGGATTTAAATCCATATTGTGAGAATATTATTCTCCTAGGTTCTTGGTTGAACCAACCTTAGTTCTTATCAAGAATCCAAGATTCTTGTGGCGAAAATCATAGGCTTATCAAACTCTCTAGTTTGTGGCGCCATACTCATCTCTTACCTTCACCCATTTGCTTATTTTGTTCTTCTTCTTGAATTTTGGTAGTCACTCATGGATAGATCCGAAAATTTACATGCTCCTTTTTAGGATCATATCATTTGGTATCATAGCCATCCTTCCTAGAGTGACCTTTGATTTTGTTTTTCAATTTTTCCGGAAGTTTGAATTTTTCTTAGTGGGTTCTTCATGGAGTCACTAATGAAGAAAAATGATGCCAAGGAAAGGGAGGATCTTTTCTATTCTAGATGCTATGTGAAGGACAAGATATGTAGCTTGGTCATTGACAGAAGGGGTTACGTTAACCTAGCTAGTACCACCATGGTGCAAAAGTTGGGACTTCCTGTTCTAGAGCATCCACAACCGTATGTCATTTGGAGCATCCCGGAGTTTATTGATTTCAGTGACGTGATGGTGAAAAAACAAGTACGAGTGCCATTCCGGATTGGAAGATATGAAGATGACGTGTTATGTGATGTGGTGCCCATGGAAACGAGGCACTTGTTACTTGGGCGTCCTTGGAGGATTGAACGACAAGCGAGATATGATGCCAACAACAACAAGTACTCATTTGTATTTAATAATCGTAAAATTACTCTTGGACCATTGTCACCAAAACAAGTGTATGAAGATCAAATGCACTTGAAAGGAGAGAGTGAGAAAAGAAAAATGAGTGAGAAAAAAAATAAAAGAAGAGGGTTCGGTGGATGAGGAAAAAGAAGAAGTAAAGAAAAAGGAAACCCATGATAGAAAGGAAGAGGGAAGGGAGGGTGGCGAAAGAAAATAGAGAAAAAAGAAAACCATGGTATAAAAGTTGAAGGAAAATAAAGCAATGAGGGATATCTCATGAAAAATGAGAGCTTTGAGAGAAAAAGAAATGGAAGAGTCAATTTTCAAGCAAAAGGTGGAAAGAACAAAAGAAAGAAGTTATTAGATAATCCACTAACTTTTGATTTAGGTTTGGATTTGAAGACAAATCACTTTCAAGAGGAAGGGAATGATAGAAGCATGGATGGCTTGAGTATGTGGAAAGAATCATATTCAGATCCATATTAGTGCACTATTATTAGTGGGCTTATTAGATAACAATTAAGTCCAAATTTTATCCTTTTATTTTTAATTTTCGTAATATTTTTAGGATGAATTTTGATTGAACCTGTATACTTGATTTGGTCATATCTTGAGCTACAAATCTTCGATTGATGCATTCTTTGGTGCGTTCGAAATCTTAGGAAATTATCTACAAATCATATCTCAGGCCTCTTGACCAAATTCGGCTTCTATCATGGTGAAAAATGGGCTGAAAGTTTAATACGAATATTTGGACGAGTTTGAGCTTCAAAGGAGGGTGACTTTTGGCTTGCGTGCCTAAGTAACTCCTTTTTAGAAGTTATGGGTTATTTTTATTATTTTCCTAAGTAAGATAGTTATGTTCTTTTAATATTCATTTAGTTGGTGAGTTATGTGAGTTATTAGGTGTATGTTATGGAATATTGAGAGAGCAAGGCAACCCAAAAGTGGGCAGCCAAAACTTGTATATGTTTCACTCCTAAACACTTGGAAATGTAACTTGGATGTTGAATTTGGATTGAAATCCATTTGTGAGACTTTGTTCTCTTTGGTTCTTGGTTGAGCCAACTATTGTTCTTATCAAAAATCCAAGATTCTTGTGGCGAACTTCATAGGCTTATCAAACAACCTTGTTTGTGGCACCTTCACCATTTCTTTCTCATCCATTTTTGTTTCTTTCTTCACCTAATTTTGTTACAAAGTGTTACATGAAAATTCACTGTATAAAAATTCAACCAAATAGATCATCAACAAGGCAACATTCCAATACATTCTTAACGCAAGAAAAACTATTAAATTTTTAATTGCTGATTAAACTCCTGATACCCTTTATCGTGTACTGTAAAAAAAACGGATAATCATGATTCTGTTCTCTCTCCATATGCTCAAGACTTAAGAGGGTGTCATATACTGCTATTGTTGTCTATTATATCAATGCATGACTATTCCTAGTGTTGATAAAAAATACCATCCCCGACCGAACCGATAAACCCATTTAAAATTTGAGTGAAACGGGTGGGTTCAATTTGGCAAACTGGTAAAAAAAAATCAAGTTTGATATGAATTGGTATGGTCGGGTTCGGGTCTACACAATTGAA
The DNA here is from genome assembly GCA_030762895.1 of Sophora flavescens. Taxonomy (NCBI): domain Eukaryota; kingdom Viridiplantae; phylum Streptophyta; class Magnoliopsida; order Fabales; family Fabaceae; genus Sophora; species Sophora flavescens. The sequence goes on from CM061066.1 coordinate 87,874,531, forward strand.
CTTGTCGGTACCCAAATCTGATCGAGAACATTACCAAAACCAGATGAAATGTTTTATATTGGATTAATGGATTTGTCATGGGCCTATATCACTTGACATTTCACATTTCATTTCACCACACAACACTTGATTGCTTCATCATTTCACCACTTCCTTTCATGAAAGTTAAAACATGTGATTCTGAAATTTAAATCAAACACCTCCTTAGAAACCCTAAGTTCTTCATGGTCTGTGCTGTTGCCAACCAGCCACGTCGTTTGCTCACTCATCGTCACCAACTCAATAGTTAAGTAAGTCTTCCTCTCCATCTCTCTAGTCACACTCTTTCTTTCTCACCTCGTCTCACTCTTTTTTTTTCATTGTCAGGCTTCAGGCTGCAAGGTACAAGCCACCATTCAGCCATCGTGCAAGGTATGTTTTAGAGTTTCTTTTATTTTTAGGGCTTTTGTTTGAATATTTATTTAGGGTTTGACGTTGATGTGCATTTCTCTCACTTAGACTTCGTGTTGCAAGGTGCAAGCCACCATTCACACTCAGGTATGTTTCCAAAGCAATGGGATTATTGAAGGTTCAAACCAAATTGCTAGGCTTGTTTTTCTGTTGATTATTGTATGTTTTAGCTTTAATATACCATTTTTGATTGCTGTTGTTGATGAAATTTTGTGACTGTCTTATATATAACATATTTATGCGCTTATTGTTGTTGCTGTTGAATACCTTACCAGAGGAAATTCTCTGGTAGAAAAATCTAGAGAAAAATGGATTAAAATGGTAGATAGAATTACTAATTTCTTCCACACTCAAACAGTTATTCGCAAGAAAAGGAACAAAGTTCATGGCCTCTTTATTAATGATGATGAGTGGTGTACAGAACCAGAAGTCCTTGAATCTGAAGCGAAAAATTTCTTCCAGAACTTATTCTCAGTGGATCATTCTAATTCTCCAAATAGTCTTCGGATCTTGGCTCTACCTAAATTGAATAAGGTTGGCATCTCCTCTCTCACTGCTACAATTTGCAAGGAAGAGGTCGTAAGGCTACTTTTAGCATGAAATCTTATAAAGCGCCTGGCCCTGATGGGTTCCAACCAGTGTTTTTTAAACATTTTTGGGATACTATTGGAGATGATGTGTGGCAACTGGTTAGAAATGCTTTTGATAGAGGACAGTTTGATGAAAGGTTGGCTGAAAACCTATTGTTCTTATCCCCAAAATTAATCATCCTGTTCACCTGATTAATTTTCGACAAATTACCTTTTGTAATGTGGCTTATAAAATTATCACGAAGGTTCAGGTTCAAAGGCTTCGTCCTTTTTTGGATGATTTAATTGGTCCGCTTTAGAGCAGCTTTATCTCGGGTAGGGGTACTAAAGATAATGCATTCCTTGCTCAAGAAGTGGTTCATTACATGCATCATTGAAAATCAAAGAGAGGTGTCATTGCTTTCAAAATTGATCTTGAGAAAGCCTATGACAGAATTTGCTGGGATTTTTTGGACTTAACTCTTCGGGATTTTGGACTTAACTCTTCAGGATTTTGTTTTTTCGTATAACGCATTGAGGCTTATTATGTGGTGTGTTCGATCATCTAATCTTTCTATCCTCTGGAATGGTGCTAGACTTGAAAGTTTTAAACCCACCCATGGGTTCCGCTAAGGGGATCCCTTAACCCCTTACCTTTTTTGTGTTTTGCATGGAAAAGCTTGCCTTTAGTATCCAAAGTGTAACACCCCATTTTCTCGATTAAGGAACTAGACAATAATTAAGCATGTGTGAAGGCTTAATCTTGTTTGTTAAGTGTTAATGAGTCGGTATATCAAGTTTGAAGTCAATCGAAATTAAAACGGACTTAGAATGCATCAGAACGCGTGAAATCGGATAACCTGCACAAGTCAGAACGCTCAAACACTGCATGACCAACGCTCGAGCGTTTTGTGGTCTCAGACACGTGGCACCACGTGTCAACTGTGTGACATGTGGACTGAGTAGCATGCAGCGTTCAAGCGTGGCCAGGCCAGCGCTCAAATGTTAAGGTGGTGGGCGCTCGAGTGCCCAATGCTGATCCAAACTACCCCCACTTTCTCTTCTTCTTTCCTTGCATGGCTCATCCCTCTCATTTTTCACTCGACCAGCTTTGTGTTTATAGAGAAGGCAGAGCTTCCTAGAGTGAGAAAGTTGAGTTTCGGAGAGATCCGCTCGTCCGTTTTTGAATCCAACTTCGAATACACGTTCAGGGCAACGAGCACGTCCTATACCTACCTTCGACTCGTCAAACAGTGGAGTTAATGCTCGAATCCCTAAGTCGTCGATGCATCAACATTGTCATTTACCTTCTTTTGTAAATCTTGCTTCAATTCTGGTTTTTTTATTTGAAACTGTCGCAAGATTAGGGTTTATGACTTTGTCGGGACTCTGTCCATGTGTTCAGGGCAAATTTCGGAGCATCGGAGAGCTCGTTTGTACATGTGGCAGCGGCTGTTTGGTTAGTAAGAGCACGGGTTTCGAGGCATTGACATGCAGAATACGACTGTCTAAGGTGGGGAGAAAGTATCCGACACGCCGGGGAGGCAAACATAGTATCGTATATTATGCTGCATGCTTAGGGTGCCCCAGACCCTACTAGTTGTTGAATAGCCTGCGGTAATTAAATCCCTAGTGAAAATGCTTTTTAAAATGTACACGGGATTTAGTAACGACACACTTATCGATGTTAGGTTAATGTTATTGTTATACGTGAAACTGTTGAGGTTGCCTGTTTTAATGCTTTATATGGCTTATGGTTGTTATGCTGCTTGATGTGCGTTGTTTGCTATATGCCTGATGATGCTGGATGTGATGTTGAGGTTAATGTTGAGATTATGCATTAAATGATGCTGTTGAGGTTGTCTGTCTGTTGTGCTGTTAGAACCCTAGTTGACACCCGAGGGGTATGCTATTGTGAGAATGTTGTGAGAGTAATGTGAAAACAGTATATGGGTACCGAGATGTTAAGTGGATGCCTAGTGCATCGTGATGCGTGTAACTGAGTGTTAGTACCGATGTCAACTTAGGTTGTGTTACATTGCATATTGCCAAAGTGGCGAGTCATATGACTGGGAGTCATACGAGGTTGGTATACCTGGGTCGGGTACGGAATGCAAGCGAGATGGTTCAGGGAACCTTGGGGATATAGCCGGGTTCGGCTTGACCAACAGTGGCCAATGGTTTGCACCCATTGTGTCGTGGTCTCCGCTGGTATTCGACTATCTCGATGTCTGAGCCCAGAGTGTTCCAGTATATGGTGGACCTTCCGAGGAGACCAAGATACCCCTATTAGAGTTGAGCTCATAGGGGGAAGCACCCTTATTGGTAACAACGTGCGAAACTGTTACCAGGACAAGCCAACTAACATTCTCGAGGCAAGGGATAGGCCCGAGAAAGAAAGTGAATGTCTGGGGGATCAGTATCTCTACTGTGAGAGATCAGCCGACATGCATAAGAGTGCGATTCCTTAGAGGATTGATCCTAGTTGGATAATCGAGGTTGACTGTGATAGTATGATTTGAGAGATGTTTGTTGTATGTGTTGATTGTTGTTTGATAATATTCTTTACTGTGTTTCCCTGTCCCTATTTTTATGGTAGTGTCGAGATTATTATCTCCCTTCTTTTCTTCTTTTCTTTCTGTGTATGTATCGGTTCGTCAGATGAGCAGCAGCCATACGCCGATGGGGATCAGACCAGAGCATCGCCCGCTGCATTACCTGCAGACGATCCCGTCGAGGGTCTAGATCCTGGGGAATATTGAGATCGTCTACCATGATGACCATGGTGAAGATGACACAAGGAAACACAAGAAGGGGTTTGAATTGTGTTTCTTAACAGTTTTTGAAAACTCTTTTTCTAAAACCTTTTTGCAAGCAAGCAATGGAATAAACACACAATAAAAGACTTTTTAAAGAAGTTAACAAACTCAAAATCAAGTCACTATAGTTAGTATAAATGAAAAACTATAAAGAGATAGGGATAGAAGATTCACAAAGAAGTTTTATCTTGGTTCACTCTCTTCCAACCAAGAGCTACGTCCAGTCACTTATACTTGAAGGTTTTCTCCACTATAATCCAATAGCTTTATAAGTATTCAACACCTCTTCAGGCTTACAATCTCACAAGTATTCAACACCTCTCCAGGCAGTCAAGTATTCTTTTTTAGTCAAGCCTCTTCAGGCTCTCTCTAACTTAAGAGATTTAAAGATTGATCTAAGAACTCTCTATGTGTGAGGGTATGAAAGTTTAAGATCAAGAGTTACAAAGCAATGAAGAAATATTTGATAGAGTTTTTGTTGCTTTCAAATATTTGAGCCTTGCTTCAGTTTTATGTTAACTTCTTTACCAGAGTCGTCCAGTATTTATAGAAGGTGTTCATCTTCACTTTTTTCTTCCTCAACGGTCTTCAAAATATTCGTTTAGATATAACATTAAATGTTGGAATCCGTTGAGTCTGATAACTTGATATGTGATATTCAGAAAAGCACTCTTGGTTATCAGAAAGCTTGAAATGGTTCTGTCACTTCTCTCTTGTACTTGAAAGTAGCCTTTTGTCTTTCCTCTTTTGTACTTTAGTCAACTTTACAGCTTCGTGTTTCAGATTACAAAGTTTTGTGTTTTCGATGGTACTATGTTTCTCTTACCAAGAAACAAAGTGTAAACAATTCAAAATCAAAGAGGGAGGAGACATGAAATATTCAAAATTAAATAAACAATCATTTGAAATAAATACAATGACTAGACGGGTGAAAAAGAGATATGTCTTTGGACGTGTATTTTGAACATAGAACATAAAGCAATTAGGTAGTCTAATGATACCTCGTCTAGTAGTTCTACTAGGTAGACTAGTGTAACTTAACTTTGTCTTTATCAGGTAGTCTAGTTAGTTACACATCTACCTTCTATCAAGTGGTCCATTGTTTTTCTCGGGTGGACTATAAGTCTTTGGATTTGTTCTTTTCCTGATATACTTAAAACCTCGTCTAGCGCTTCTTATACTTGATATTCTTAGAAACTAATCTAGCACCTTTTAAACTTGGTTATTTCTAGCTACTCGTCTAGCGATAGCCTTTTGGACTAGTTCTTTACCAGATGAGTTTGAAGGCTCGTCTAGTGAGTAAATTTTGGACCCGCGATGCGTTTAAACTTTTTAAGGAAACTTTAGGCTAGTTTCCTCGTCTAGCGATAGACAAAACAGTCATGCATACTGGAATAGACAAGTTAGTTCACAACATAACTTTATCATACAAATTTAATCTTTTTGTTAACATCAAAACTTCAGAAATTATTTAACCATAACCATTTTGGTTCCAACAATCTTCCCCTTTTCGATCATGACAAAAACTTATTAAATTTGAGTGTACAAAGTCTAAGATAGCCAAAGGGCCCCCCTAAGACAAAGCATTCAAACATCTAACAAGTCTAATCAAACATTCAGATATGCAAAGCAAGTATGATAAGTATCAAAGCATACAACGCTTAGGCAGTTAAATAGGTATCAGAGCAAATATGACACATATTAGAGCATATAATACTTGGTTCAGTCTAACATGAGGGAGGTATTATATCCCTCAAAGATGAGGGAGTTGTTTTTCACCTGGTATTGAAAGTAAACATGGGGTCTGGCTGATCATTTTAAAAAGTAATAGTGAGTTTTGTAAATATGGGTCTTGCAATATAGCCCTTAGTCAAAGATATAGTTTTTTACATTGAAAATGAAAGCATTAACTGTCTCTCGCTGAGGTTCCCATCGTGGGTAGACATGCTAATCACGCAGAGAAGTAACTTCGAGATCTTGTCGATGTGCTCCACGGAGAGGAGGCGAACAATGTAAAGGGGCCGGGATAGCAACTAAAGCAGGGAAACTTCTCGCAGAGAATCTCTCCACCACTGTGTCGTGTGCTTGTTGGAGTTCACAGGTGCTGATGAAGGCCGTGTCATTTTAATTTAAACTATAATGGGCTTTCACTCACCCTTCCAAACAGTAACCACTCGTTTGATTAATTAAAGTTTCAATTTTTATAATTTACAGCATAGCGTATTGATGGAAAATTGCTCTGAAGACAGCCTTTATGTTTCTTGCCATTGCCTTTTTCTATATTCTTTGTGCTAAATGCTCTAATTTGGGGCCAGAAGTCTTCTGGAACCTTGCCATTTGAAACAATGCTGCTCTTCTTTTTTTATGGTTTGGCATCTCAGTTCCACAAGTGATTGGTTTTAGAAATCTCAATTCGGGAGGCATCCAAAATCGAATGGGGTTTGGCATCAACGCGACGCCCAGATCCGCAAAAGACCTATTAATTAATGAAAAATTCGTGTAAAAAAAAAATTAATGAAAAATAAAATAAAATGAACAATGGTGGTGGCGAGCTAAGTGTGATGAAGGAAAAATAGGAATTTCAGAATTTTATTTTGAAGGGTACTTAATTAATTTCGAAAATATTTGGGACAGATTCATAAATTTTTTGGAGTAACCAGACAACCTGGTCACCTAAACATCATCTCAACCATCCAAATTTTATATTATTATATCTTATGGTCATAAAAACTCCCTCACACATGAGGGACTTGGTAACTCCTTCATGGTAGAAGCCACCATAATACTTAGGCATTTAAAATGGTATCAGAGCATTAATAGAATAAACACAGATGTAAACATATATGATTTCAATGCGTGTAGAGTCAGCAAAGAAATTCATTTAGACAACTTTGTTTTTCAAATTTATAATCTCTCTATATATCTTCTCCCCTTTTTTTGTCATAAGACAAAAAGGATAAAAGGAATGGACCATTATTGTCAGTTTGACACATAAATAAAAAAAGAGAGGAAAAAGAAGAAAGAACTTCAGGGTTTGAAGGAGGAGGAGGTGGAGGTGGAGGTGGAGCAGGAGGGCCTTGATTTTGTTGAAATCCCATGGAAAAGAGCAACTGAAACATTTGTTGGAGGAGGGCATTGGTAGGTTGGATTGCTTGTTGAACACTCTTCTCAACTTATGCTTCAACCTTCTTAGATATGATTTCATCAAGGTCTGGAGGGAGATAAGTTCTAGAACTTTCAGCTGTAGCATCCAAATTCCCTTGATTAAGCATAATGCTTAAAGCCCTGGATTGTTGATGTGCCTCTGGATGAATAATAGACAAAGAAATAGGTTGGGAACCTTGTTTCCTTGATTGTGTTGTTTCATCCCCTATTTTAGTCATTTGTTCTTGTTGATGCTCAGTCTAAACAACTTGATCTGTTTTTCCTGATCCTTCAACAATTATTTCTTCAATTTCTTCAGAAGGAACCTCAGATAGTTGTTGAGACGCCCCGATGTCCCATTAAAGAATAACCCTAATTAACTAAGCCTTGATCCGGTTTATTAACGTTAGCGTGTATATTACAGTCAGAAATATTATATTAATAAAAACTTTAAAGAAATTAAACAATTTAAACATGCACAAGTGACGTCATCCACATATATATACAATAAATACAACACGTCCATCAGAGTATGCTAAGTCCCCTCCATGGGACCATCACAACCTACAACCATCTATACAGACTCAAAATATAAACAGATATAAACTAACCAAAGAGATATAGAAGTCCTATAGATACCCGACCCGCCACTCAAAATACATCAAAATACAAAATAGGCTCACATAGGATCATTACCTAATAGCGGGTCCGACAAAACCATATCACAAACGATATGGGCGCTTGGAGCTACCCTCGCCCTCGCCGTAGTGGCGTCTATATACCAGCGGTGGGATATTCTGTAGATAGTGTTGTGGCCATTCGCCCTGCCAAATCGTCATCCTCGTCTTGCTGTTTCTACTCATCTAATGGATATACATACAGAGAAACATAGAGGGAAAAAGGGAGATAAGCAACACTGACATAATCATAAAATGGGGATGGGGACACATAGAATAATAATCACATATACATATACACAAGCATCAAGTAATAGGCAACCATCTTCCGAATCACACCAACACAGTATATCCTCGCAGTTCATTATCAGATTGATCCTTTAAGGTATCTCACTCCTGTGCATGTCGGTCAATATCTCTCATCCGGGTCTCAGCCCCGAGGTATTCCCTTATCAAGCCTCTTTGCTTAGGGAACGTTTCCCTTATCAAGCCTCTTTTGCTTAAGGAACGTTTCCCTTATCAACCCACTTCGCTTAGGGAATATCAGTTAGTTTGTCTAGGCAATTTTTCCGCTCGCCATGACCCATAAGAGTGCATCTCTCTGTGAGCTCACCTCCATCATAGGTATCTAGGTCGCCTCAGATAGTCAACCTTAGACGTGGATACTCAGGGTAAAGTCGAGATAACTAGGATCTACCAGGGTACACGACGCACTAGGAGCTACCTAATGGTCATTGTGAGTCTCCTGAGTCCAGTTTTACATCCCCAAAGGTCTCTTCACAGACCGGCCCCTCCGTAATCCGTACTCGCACTCGAGTACAACTAACCTCGTATGACTCCCAATCATACGGCTCGCCACCTTGGTAAAATGCAATGCAACAAACATCGCCTTAGTTAACACCGGAACCTTCTTACACATTGACACTCTCATAGCGGATGCCCATACATCCCCGGCCTCAAAGCCACAGTCTCAAGGCATTACCACGGTGTTAACTCTCAACTCATCCATACAACATATATTCGTCATAACAATCAGCCAATCATCAATTCTCATATACGAATAGAATAATCATAAAATCATGTTCAACATACTAAGTATAGCAAATATCATGTATCATCATGTATAAGTCAAACAGCACATAAGCATGCAGTTCAAACAACCTCAAACAACATAAAGTCGCTAACTTAAGGTATCAGGATTACTGTCAATAAATCTACTACCACTAAACCCGAGACAACATTAAAATATCAATTTATTTTGGTTTAGCCGTTGTCGATTGTTTGACATTCTAGTAGGGTCTGGGCACCCTACACACATGCATATATAATTATTATTCTACGTTTGCCTCCCCGACGATGTCGGTTACTTTCTCCCCACCTTACTGACTTGCACGCTTTCCCATAAAAGCTTCGAATGCATCCACTCTACTGAAACGAGCCTCGGTACGCTTTCCAACAACATCCACAAATTTGCCACCATCCATACCAATACATCCATCGTTCCGTTTTTCATCCCGATTACACGTACAGGTATCACAATTTGCCGGAAACACGGAAATACCAACAGAATCAACAATGGGGTTCCAATAGATTTGAATCAAGAGATGAAATCAAAGGAAAAAATTATGAGAACAGCGACTGAACTTAGTGGAAGTCGGATTCAAGAGTGAGCTCAAGAATCCAAGGGAATTGTACTCAAAACGGGCTACTGTGCGAGCTCTATATTTCCAGCTACAGACCTTAAATTACAAAATTGAACGGTGACAACATAGAACTATTTGTCCTTAACCTCCTCCAAAATTTTCAGCCCGATCCAACGGTGAAAGAACCTCGGTTGGCGGTTCTATGGTGACAGGTTAGAAGTTACACGGGTTGAGTTTCTCACCATCCAGGTTCACATTTCGAGCTGAATATCTCCAACTATGGACATGATTTCGGAATTCTGACTGTTGGATATGAAGAAACACAAGTCTTGAACCTTCATATAAAGTTTGAGAATGATCCAACGGTGTAAGAGTATATGGTGATGATGTTTCTGTGACAACTCCAACAAAGCTCTCCAAACCCTCAACAATGGCTTCACTTTTTCTTTCACCTTTCCTTCTCTTGCTCTTAGCTCACGAAAATGATGAAGTCTGACCACTTTTGGCTTGTCTACTTGGGTTAGATTTTAGTTTTCTTGACTTAGTGCATGTTAGCCATGTGTCATTAACTTAGGCAAGTTCGGTAGTTAGTGGGCTAGGTATCCTTTAGCTAAGTTTAGTGGAATCTAAGAGTCCCTCTTGGTGGCAGCCCCATTCATTCAACCTCCCTCTTAGTGACATATGTCCAATCGTGACACGTGTCATCCATACATGTTGCCGCTTGTTGTTCCGTCGACACAACCGGGTGTTTTCTTCCGCATCATTCTGCGTAACCTACTGTTGGAATATTTTGCCGTATTATTTTAGGCTACTCCTAAAACTTGTTGCACTCATGCCCGACCTAATTTCAATATTCTAACTCTCAATTAATTAATTAACTTACCAATTAATCACTCGGTTTGCGTTTGTTTGCATTTCGGACTCGTTTCAACTCCGATTCTCCTTCAACTTGAAACACAAGATAAATAACACCAAAGGAACATGATTAAGTCTTTAATTATACTTAATCTCTTTCTTAAACCCTAATAAAGAAATTGAGGTGTTACAGCTGTACATATGGCTCTGGTTCTGGTGCAGGAACAGGTGCAACCCATTGCATTTCATCTTCATAAATATATGAGCTCCTGAAAGGAATGCCTAAGGTGTCTTCATGAATGAAGAACCTTATCTCAGAAAACCCATACTCTCCTCTGACTAGAGGAATCTCTGCCTTCTCCTCCGCAGACAGACCAGAAGATGAGGCTTGCCTGTTACAAATCTTCATATGGCTTTCCCAATAGCCTCTTGCCTCAGAATCAAATCCAAGAAGTCCTGATCAATATTTTCATCCTGACTGACTCCCAACATGCATTTTTCAAGTATGGGCATTATCTTCTTGGGTGGTCCGAACTTGCCATCCTTGTCTTTATTGTGGTCAATCATTGGCAATTTGGGGCAAATCTTTGTAGGTGCCATACCAACTTTGGTATCTTTTGTTGAGTGGTAAAGCTAGGTTGGAGGCACAAAGTTTGCAGCCCTGATATACCTTGGCATGGAAAACTTAGCAGTGAGGTGACCATACATAAGGAAGTCACCAACATCAACTAGGACACCATAATTTCCGGGATGAACAAACTGCATCCACTTGACATTTCTGTCGAGAATAAATCTCCTGTATCCATGAGTCCTTGACCTTTTATAATCAATATTATCTTCCTTGACCTTTCTAGGTACAATCCACCAGATAGGAATAATATCCCTATCAACACCATCAGTGTGGGGGGTGAAAGGTTTCATTTTGATGAGGTTGGGATATATTTTCTTTGGTGGGAATTTATTTTGTGGAAGGTGGGTTAAGAGAGGTCCATTGGCATTGAAAAGAGCAGATGGAAGGGGACCTTCTCCTTCATAGGGTAAGGGTGAATGCCAGGGGTATTGAACAGGTTCAGGTTCATATTCATACTCCGGCAGAGGGTAGAAAAGTCTAGGTTCATGGGCAGGAGCATGAGTATGGTATAGAATTCTCCAATTCCTCTTTATTTTGGTCCAGCTTTCAGTTTTTCCATCATAGAGAACAAAGGAATTAGTGTAGGGGGAATGGATTTTTGGAAGTTTGGGAAAGGGTGCTCCAGGAGGGACATAATTATCTGGTAGGTTGAACCAGGGGTCATCAGTAAGAATGATTTGTGAGAATTGTGGTTGAGGTGAGGATTGGTACATTGATGAGTTTTCAGAGAAGTATTAGGGTGAATTTGGTTGTTCTTTGATTAGTGAGAGAAGTTGATTTAGGCTTAGTTGTGGTGATTGAGTTTGTGTGGATGGTTGTGATGGTGCAAAGGTGTTGATAAGAATACTAATACTATTTACCAAATCAGCAACTGTATTTTCAATTACAGATGGTGTGGGTGGAGTCACCTCAGTAGTCACAAAGGACATGGCCTTCCTAGTAGGTTGCCTAGCCCTGGTAGGAACTATAGTAAGAATGGCAGCTTGTTTCTGCTTCTTCAGAGCCAATCCAATTGGCTGATCATCTTCACCATCATCCTCAATGTGAGACAAGATAATCTTTCTTGCTCTTTTCTTCTTCTGAGCAGCCTGGGGTTTATCAGTCCTTGGTTCCCTGATGACAATTCCAGTAGAGGGCTTCCTAGTAGCAGCTAGACGAGTTGATTTGGTACGTCATCCAGCTTCATTCAGCTCAATTTGTTCTCAATTTGTTCTTCCTTAACTTTCATCAGCTATTCCTTTCTGGCAGCTTCTGTTTGAATAATAGGGTCAAGTTTCATCATGACCAAGTTCATCCTCCCAAAAATAGCAGGGGTCATGCCATGAGTCTTCAGATATAAGGCTTGCTCTTCTGGAGTTCCAACTTCCAGCATGGCATATATCTGGTGAGACTCCAGAACCTTGGATAGAAGATGACAAGAGGGAATAGTTGTGCTTTTCTATTTGTTCAGCACATAGGTTCTGAATCTTCTGAAGAGAAGGTTGGGTAGATTAACTGTTGTTTCAGTAATGAGGTTGCAGAGACAAAACTTCTGAACAGAAGAAACTTTGTCCTTTGAACCAGTCTTGTGAATAACGACCTTGTTAAGCATTTGCTGAAGAATCCTGGGATGGTCCATCATCATAGCTGATTTCCACTCAGTACCAGCAAAATTCTCAGGATGCATGAGCAGAGATCTCATGACTTCTTCTCCACCTATCTCTTGTTCCCAATCGTCAGTTAGGGTTAGCCTGGTTGGGAACAGTTGATAGAAGTTGCTATAGTTGCTTCAGACACAACCACTTGGGTTTCCATGACATAAGCCTTTATCTCTGTAGTAGTTACTGTAGGGTTTCTCCAGAAAGCCCTAATCGGATCTGGGAAGATAGAGACTTTTTCAGCAAAGAATCCTTCCCAACCAGCAGCGTTGATGTACTTGCTTACATCCAATTTGTATTCTTTGAGAATGTTGCAGTCAAATAAATGCTCAATACTGATTTCCAAAGAGTCCACATTAAAGGCAGCATTTGCAGCAGATGAGGCCATTGTTGAAGGTTTGGAGATTGGAGAGACAGAGAGTTCTTCGTAAAAGAGGGATTAACTTTCAGAGAAGTGAAAAGGTTTTTAGAGAGAGAGGGGGAAGCTTTAAAAATGTTTCGAAGATGAAGGGTTTTCCTTTTGAAAATAATATTTTATTAAAATAAAATTTAAGAGTGGTGAGAGGACGTGCATTAAATGCTGACACGGTGCAGGTTTCTTAATACCGTAAAAAGCAGTTTGTACAAATGTTGGATTTTACTTACTCAGCAAATAGAATTTGAATTAAATATTTCTTGAGACATAATAAATACAAGTAATTAAAAGACAACATAGACGAGACAGATAACAACTATGCACTAGCATTGGACTAGTTATGCAATAGACGAGCATTTAACATACAATGGTCAACCTTCACTGGACGACATATCAATCAATATATATCATGTTAAGATGCTTTCTAATAAAGATAAATCTGTCCTCGGCTAGAGGTTTAGTAAATATATCTGCCCATTCATGGTCAGTATCTACAAATTGTATATCAAACACACCTTTTTGCACATAATCTCTAATGAAAAGATATTTCATCTCTATGTGCTTAGCTCTTGAATGAAAAATTGGATTTTTAGATAGATTGATTGCAGCAGTGTTATCACACATGAGTAGGATACTACTTACAAACACGTTATAGTCCTCCAATTGATGTTTGATCCATAGAAGTTGTGAACAGCAGCTTGCAACAGATATATACTCAGCTTCAGCAATTGACAAGGCAATGGTCCTTTGTCTTTTGCTTGAAACATGAGACTAGATTTCCTCCAATGAAGTGAGATCCTCCACTGGTGTTTTTTCTTTCTATGTGATCTCCAGCATAGTCAGCATCACAAAAACCAACTAATCTGTAATCATCATTTTTCTTAAAGCACAAACCCATATTAGTAGTACCTTTCATGTATCTAAAAATTCTCTTAATTGCTAATAAGTGAGATTCTCTAGGATCAGATTGAAAGCAGGCACATAAACATACACTGAACATAATATCAGGTCTAGACGCAGTAAGATATAGAAGAGATCCTATCATACCTCTATATACCTTTTGGTCTACCTTTTTATCTTTTTAATCTTTGTTCAGTATGGACATGGGATACATAGGTGTATTCATTGGTTTGCAATCATTCATTTTGAACTTCTTTAAGAGTTCCTTTGTATACTTGGTTTGATGGATGTACACCTCGTCTACTGTTTGTTTTACTTGAAGTCCAAGGAAGAATTTAAGTTCTCCTATCATGCTCATTTTAAATTCCTTTTGCATTAACTTAGAGAATTCCTTGCACAGAGACTCGTTAGTAGCTCCAAAGATTATATCATCAACATAAATTTGTACAATTATAAAACTGGACTTGATGGATTTTCTAAACAAGGCTGTATCTACCTTTCCTCTACAAAATCCATTGTCCATTAAAAATGAACTCAGACTTTCATACCAAGCTCTAGAAGCTTGTCTGAGACCGTATAAAGCTTTCTTAAGCTTATATACATGTTCAGGGTGGGTTTGAATTTCAAAACCCGGAGGTTGCATGACATACATTTCCTCATTAATGAAACAATTTTTTTAAAAAAAACACTTTTTACATCCATTTGAAAAAGCATGATATTATGATGTGCAGAAAATGATAGCAAAATGCGAATTACTTCTAATCTAGCTACTGGAGCAAAGGTTTCAGTGTAGTCAATACCTTCTTCTTGATAATAACCTTGAGCAACTAATCTTGCTTTGTTCCTTACCACTTTACCTTTTTCATCAAGCTTATTCTTGTAGACCCATTTTGTTCCAATTACTGATTTGTCCTTTGGAAGAGGTACAAGAGTCCAAACTTCACTTCTTTCAAATTGATTCAATTCTTCTTGCATAGCCAGAATCCAATCCTCGTCTAGAATAGCCACGTCTACTATTTTTTGTTCCAACTAAGAGACAAAAGCAGAATTAGCTTGCTCTCTGAAGGTTGACCTAGTTCTTAACTTATCATTGGGACTTCTAATGATTTGCTCCTGAGGATGGTAAGTCTTGAAGTGCCATGACCTTTGAGCATTGTCTTGTTGAGAAATTGAAGCTTCTGAATCATTCTGACAGTCATCTACAAATTCATTAGTCTTAATATTCACTGGATCTCTCGAATCTTTGAGATTCAAATCTATAATAGCTTCATCTAGCTCTGATAATTTCTTATCAGGCTGTTTGTCATCAAACTTAACATGTGTGCTTTCTTCTACAATGAGAGTTCTAGAATTATAGACTCTAAACCCTTTGGATGACTCCGAATATCCTAACAATATTCCATTATCTACTTTTACATCAAACTTACCAAGTTGATCTTTAGTATTTATTATAAAACATTTATAACCAAAAGGATGAAAGTAAGATATGTTGGGTTTTCTTCCTTTCTACAATTCATAAGGAGTCTTATTTAGAAGTGGTCTAATGTATATTCTATTCTGAATGGAGCAGGCAGTGTTAACAGCTTCAGCCTAGAAGTGTCTAGGAACATAGTTGTAATAGAGCATTGTTCTAGCCATCTCTTGAAGAGATATGTTCTTTCTCTCTACCACACCATTTTGCTGTGGTATTCTAGGTATTGAGAAGTTACGAAGAATACCACTTTCTCCACAGAACCTATCAAATAGCTCATTTACAAACTCTCCTCCATGGTCACAATTGCAGAATATAGAGAAGACCTTGAATGATTCATCCTTGTATGCTAAGAACATTACCCATGTCTATCTAGTGTAGTCATCTACTATGACTAGACCATATTTATTACCACTGATAGAAGCAGTCCTTGTTGGACCAAAGAGATCAAGGTGTAGCATCTCTAGTGGTCTTGAGATACTAACTATGTTCTTAGATTCAAAACAACCTTTAACTTGTTTTCCCTTTTGACATGCATCACAGAGAGCATCATATTTGTACTTAAGGTTTGGTAGTCCTCTCACGAAGTTATGCTTATTTAGATTTGAAATTAGCTTCAAGCTTTCATGACCTAGCCTTTTGTGAGGTCCTCCAAGTCAATCTTATACAGATTGTTTTTCCTCTTAGCAATGAACAAGGGTGATCTGTAACATCCCTGGCTGCTCTATGGATTGACAACTGTCCCCACAGAACAACACGGGTCTTTTCAGCGTGCTTTGTCCTCACTCACACGCTTCCCGGGAAAACTTCCCAGGAGGTCACCCATCCCAGAAATGCTCCAAGTCAAGTACGCTTAACTGTGGAGTTCTTAAGTGATGGGCTTCCGAAAAGAATACGCATCTTGTTAGTATAGGTAGTAGCAATCAATTCATATAAGCCTTCCTCAACTGTATAGTTCCATACCTACACAGTCTCAGGATCCCTTTCATTCGGGTGTGTTATTGGTTCATTCATGTGTCCCTCCGCCTAGAAGCCTGTCAGGAGCCGCTCCTTGTCCGTGCCTTCTTGCACCGGCGATCACTCCCCGCCCTCGTCGGCACCCGGGTGTTACATGCCCACCAGCTTCCGCTTGGTTCATCCTCGAACCACACCGTACTGGGAGAGGTGCCGCTCTGATACCATTTGTAACATCCCTGGCTGCTCTATGGATTGACAATTGTCCCCACAGATCAACACGGGTCTTTTCAGTGTGCTTTGTCCTCACTCACACGCTTCCCGGGAAAACTTTCCAAGAGGTCACCCATCCCAGAATTGCTCCAAGTCAAGCACTCTTAACTGTGGAGTTCTTAAGTGATGGGCTTCCGAAAAGAAGATGCATCTTGTTAGTATAGGTAGTATCAATCAATTCATATAAGCCTTCCTCAACTGTATAGTCCCACACCTACACAGTTCAGGATCCCTCTCATTCGGGTGTGTTATCGGTTCATTCATGTGTCCCTCCGCCTAGAAGCCTGCCAGGAGCCGCTCCTTGTCCGTGCCTTCTTGCACCGGCGACCACTCCTCACCCTTTTCGGCACCCGGGTGTTACATGATCCATCAGTTTTCTTGACACTACACATATTTTTGTCAAAGGAAACATCATACCCAATATGGAACAATTGACTTATACTTAGCAAGTTGTGTTTTAATCCTTCAACCAATAGAACATTATCAATGGAGGGAAAATGATGTTTACCAATTTTACCTACTCTTGTGATTTTTCCTTTCTGATTACCTTCAAAGATAACCCAGCCACCATCTTTATGTCTAAGGACTTGGAACATACACTTTTCTCCCGTCATGTGATCATCCACTATCCAAGTACCAAGACGCGTGTTTCTTTCCTGTTGTTAAGCAAATCTGCAACAGGTATAATCATGTTCTTAGGTACCCAGATTGACTTGGGTCCTTTTTTGTTATTAGTCACTAGTCGAGCATGCTTAACATGTTTATTATGTATGCATTTAGAAGTAATATGACCATTTTTACCACATACTCTACAGTATGTATTGGACGAGCTAGCTTTTATTTTATGATGATGTACCATGTGTTGTGCATGAGGTTTTGATACTTTATGAGATGCATCTTGCTTCTCTTTGTCATAGCCTAGGTTAGACTTATCATGAGGTGATCTAGAGTACCTCAGTATCAATTTTAACTTTTCTGAGCCCTCAACAAATTTAGACAGGCCGTCTGTCAGATATGTCACATCTTGTTTCAGTTTTTCAACTTCACAATGAACATTGGGCTCAACCTTGAGTTTGTCAGTTAGAATGACATTCTCAAACCTTAGCTTCTTGTTTTCATAAACAAGAGCTTGTTTTTCAATGCAGACTCTATCATACTCTTTTGTTAACTTAGAAAATTTCTTTCTAAGGTTTTTATATTCATGAGACATAATGGACGAGTTACTTAACAACTCATCAAATGCTTCTTGTAGAGTAGACGAGTCAGAGTCCATTACCTCAGCATTAGTATATTCATTGTCTGAAGAAGTGCTAGCCAAGAGACAGATGTTTGCCTCTTCCTCAGCTTCTTCTTCTTCATCAGAAGATGACAGATCCAGATCCTCCCTTATTGCCAACAGACCTTTCTTCTTTTTGAAGAACTTTTTTTTGTCCTTCAGCTCTAGGAAATCTGCTTTGAAGTGACCAGGCTTTTTGCATTCGAAGCACAAAGGTGGACCTTTATATTTGGAGTCTGACTTATCTTTGGTGAACTTTTTGTTGAACTACTTCCTTCTGAAACCACCTTTATTTCTCCACATATATTGAATATTTCTGGAGATGAGACTAAGGTAAGGCCCGAATCCCTAACACGTCGACACGTTGACATTGTCGACTTTAGTGTTCTTGGTCATTTTCCCTATTTCTCTCATTGTTTCTAGCATCGATTATGGATTTTGAGCAAGATTAGGGTTTATGTTTATGTCTGGATGTTGTCTTTGTGTTAGAGTAATTTTGGAGCTCCGAGGAGTCCTGTAGTGTACGTGGCAATAAGGGAGGCAAGAGAAGACAATGATTTGAGGTGTCGAGAAAGTCAAAGCAAACCTTCAAGGTGGGAAGAAAGTAACCGACATCGACGGTGAGGCAAACATAGCGTAGTGATCGTATATGCATGCGTGTAGGGTGCCCCAGACCCTACTAGTATGTCAAATAATCGACAATGGCAAAACCTAATAAAATATTATTTTAATGTTGTCTCGGGTTTATTTGTTGTAGGTTTATCGGCTATATGCTTGAAACCCTAGTTTAGAGAAACCGTGTTGATTGGGGTTGACTGATGTGCATGATACTATGTGATTGACTACAGTATGTTGATGCTATGATATTTGGTATATTTGTTATGTTTTGTTATTATAATATATTGTTGATGATTGGCTGATGAATGGATGATTATCGGACTGTATGGTTGAGTTGAGTAATGCCTTAAGACCGTGGCTTTGAGGCCAGGGATGTATAGGCATCCGTTGTGAGGCTGTGAACGTATAAGAAGGTTCTGGTGTTAACTCAAGGATGTTTGTTGCATTACATATTTCCAAGTGGCGAGCCGTGTGACTAGGAGTCATACGAGGTTAGTTGTACTCGAGTGTGAGTACAGATTACGGAGGGGCCAGTCTGTGAAGAGACCTTGGGGATGTAATAACTGTACTTGGGAGGCTCACAATGACCATTAGGTAGATCCTAATGTGTCATGTACCCCACTATATCATGGTTTTCCCGACTTTACCCTGAGTATCTACGTCGCAGGTGGACGTTCCAAGGAGACTAAGATACCTCTAATGGAGCTGAGCTCATAGAGGGATGCACTCTTATTGGTCACGGCGAGCGAAAGGGTTACCTGGAAAAACTAACTGACGTTCTCCGGGCATTGAGGCTCGATAAGGAGAATGTCTCAAGGTCGAGACCTGGATGAGAGATATCGGCCGACATGCATAAGAGTGAGACTCCTTAGAGGAATGATCCGAGAGTGAACTTTGAGAAAGTATTGTGTTGGTGTGACTCCGAAGATGTTTGTTTACTGTTTGTTGTATGTGTTATGTATGTGTGACTATCTGCTCTATGTGTCGCCATCCCCTTTTTATGACCATGTTTGAGTTGTTTATATCACTTTTTCTCTATTTCTTCTGTGTTTGTATATATATGATAGATGAGCAACAACAACAAGATGGGGATGACAATTTATTAGAACAACTTGCCACGACAATATCTGCAGAAGATCCTACCTCGGGTATATAGGCACTTATGGCGAGGGTGAAGGTAGTTCCAGACGCCCATATCCGCTCTGGTATGAATTTGTCGGATGCGTCTGTTATGTAGTGAACCTCTGTTGGACTTGTTTTATATTTTGATGTATTTTGAGAGAGGTGGGTCGGGTAGTTAAGGTAGGACCTCTGTGACCAATTTTTGTATTCGTTAGGCTTATGATCCCTCTATTGGGATTTACCATACATTGGTGACATGCTATATATATATTGTATGTAAGTCGTGTTTATGTTTTATCAATGTGCATGCTCAACTATTTTAATTCTTTACGGTGTTAATATTATAATATTTTTGTCTGTAATAAAGTGTGTTAACATTAACAAAGGATTAAGGCTTGTTAATTAGGGTTTTCTTTAATGGAACTGTTAAGTCACAAAGTATTTGACTTGGTCATGCGTCTGACTCATACTTCTGTTAGCCCTTGTGTTTTGATGAACCCAAACATTAAGTAATTGATTTTACATTGAACTGTCTAAATATTGCTAATCATCTATTTGAGTTGTGTAGATAAAGAACACCATCTTAGCAGATCAATTCAACTAAAGGATATGAAAGAATCAAACGCATAAGAACAAGTGTCTGATTCAAGGCTTCCAGAAATATGTTGAAGGACAATGCGTTTGAAGTTAGATTCAAGCTGAAGCTTACATCAACATCATTTCTCAGACTCACTTATTCTATGACGAAAAGAAACTAGCAACACTGAATCAAAATGTTCAAGTTACTATCATCTTCATTGGAAATTGAAGATAATGGTCTTTTTCATTCATTGGAAAGAAGGATGCAAGGAAAATGATTAAGAAGTCTATATGCCTGTATCCAGGAAAAGAAGCCCGAAGAAATATACAGTCAATCTTTGATCAAATATTTGTTGAAGAAATCAAATAACACAAACACTATCTTTTGAAGAAAGTTGAAGGAAGATGGATCTAGCTTGCAGACTAAATCGTGACTAGAAGACACATTTCAAGAAGCGTCTATATCTTATAGTATATGTGTCTGAGCCTCTGACAGAATCAAAACCATATTTTTGTCAGAATACTCGATGGATTGAAAAGATGTTGAACACTTACATTCTCAAGCTTAGAAAGTGTGAAGCATCAATCTTGATACTTCATCTTCCCAATACTGAAGCAACGCGTAAAGAAGAAAATGACTTTATGAAGAAATTGCTTAAAATCTTATTCAAGAGAAATATTATTTGAGATATAATTATTTAAACTTGAAAGAAGTTTAATAATATATTTCTTGTCTTCAATCGAAATCAGATAATGGAGAAAAGACAAAAGAGCAATGCTATAGAAAGTATTCCTTATGCAAGTAAGAGAAAAGCTACTTTATCTGAGCTTTTGTAAGTGTTTCACAAATAAGGATAGAACATTGCCCAAAGCAAGAAAATAATATCTGCTATACTCTGAGGTCAACAAAGAATCTCCAAGGTTCCTCTAAGCATTTATTATCAATTCAGAACGAATATTTTCTGAAGAACAAAGTTGAAGACCTTCGATTGCATCTCACCAGATCTCTGATGATCAAGTATAAATAGAAGAAATCGAAGACCTGAAGATAGAGTAAAGACCAACTAGAGAACGCTCACAAACTCACTATTGTGAAAAGATATACTACTCTCAAGAACAGTTCTCGTCATAGAAATCGATAGCTGAAAGCAACAATCACTCACGCATCATCTTCTCACTCTGAAAATCATTTGGAGAAGAACTCATCTGCAACTCACCAAGCTCTAAGTTCATATTCACTCCCTATAGTGTTAAGTTGGTTGAATTGCTGTTGTAATATTTGAGGCTGTGCTTTAAAGCATTCTCAAAACTCACTAAGCCTAAAGAGACTTGTTTTAAGAATACTTGTTGAGCCTGAAGACGCTAGGTGTGCAAACAATACTTGTGGTTGAGCCTGGAGAGGGTAGGTGTGCAAACAACACTTGTCTGTAACCTTCATCAGTTATAGTGTTAAAACTTGGTGAAGCCAAGGACTGGATGTAGCCCAAAGTTTGTTGGTGAACCATGATAAATCTGAGTATCTTCTTTCCCTATCTTTAATTTATTATTCAGTTTGTTTAATTGTTTTAGTAACTAACTTGGGTGTGTTAAATAGTTACTGAATAGTTTGCTGAGAAAGGCGTCTGTCTCAAAGCATCTTATCATTAACGAGCTTGTTTTGTGCTTCTTAAACTCTTATTTTCAAAAATACTATTCAACCCACCCTTCTAGTGTTGTTTTGTGCCATTTCAATTGGTATCAGAGCTCAGCCTCTGGGTTGAGCAGCTCATAGTGTAGAGGAAAAGATTTTGGAAAATGCTAAGTGACGCAGGCTTAAGGAACAGTATGTACAATCAGGGTACATACCTTAGCAAACCTCCCATGTTCAGTGGAAAAGATTATAAGTACTGGAAAAATAAGATGAAAATGTTCATTGAGTCAACTGATTTGGATCTATGGGAAATTATATCTCAAGGACCTTATAGTCCAACTACCTCGTTCACAACGAACGCCTTGGTGCTCCGGATTTCGTCCTGAACACATGGACAGAGTCTTGACAATGTCATAAACCCTAATCTTGCAACAGTTTCACTGACAAAGACAAAATCAAAGCAAGATTTACCAAACGAGATAAATGACAATGTTGACGAGTTTGGGATTCGAGCATTACCTCCACTGTTTCGCGAATCAAAGGTATGTACTTGACCAGTTCGTCGCCCTGAATGCAGGTATGTAGTCGGAATCGAAAACGGACGACCGACACTCTCTGAAACTGGACTTTCTCCCTCTAAAACATACCCGACCTCTCTCTTCACAAATTCTGGTCAAAAATGGGTCATGAGAGTTAAGCCATGCAAAGGAAGAAGAAAAGATAATGCACTGGGCGCTCAAGCGCTAGCCACCCCACGCTTGAGCGTGGTTTCCCCCACGCTTGATGTAACATCCTAAAATTCTAATATAACTAATTTGATAAAAAAAAATTAGGTTACTAAAAAGTATAGAACAAATAAAATATAATTAAGAGGTTTAGTGTAGATGATTTGTTAGTATAAAATTTATTAGAGTTGTTTTGTAACTATAAAAGGAATATCAAATTAAAAGAAAAAAATAAATAATATATATGAACATAGCAAGGTGAAAGACCTTTCACGCTGCCTCGTCAAATCTAATAGCAAAAGTTTGTCCCATTACATTATAAAAGTCATTTTAAAGTAATAATAATAATGTATAAATAAATAAATAAATAAAAGAATCCTAAAAACCTAGCTACAACCTGCGCTACCTATTTGTATATATTAGTCACAGTGCAGTTGAGATATGAAAGTCAGTTGCGCCGAATGAGAGAAATGAAGAGTGGGTTGGTTGTACGGTAGTACAAGTGAGGGAAACGGATGCTTTATGATGATAGAACGAGGAGCTCTAAAAAAAAATAGGATTTGCTCGTAGGAAATTTTTGGAGTTCTAAAAAAAGTAAGTAAACACCTCTTTTCTTAAACTTTCATGGTATAGAATTTTAAAGGGTTTGATTATGAAATTAGGAGTAATTATTTAGGGTTTTGTCTTCAAAATAAAATTGATTAAATTGACTATTTGATATTAAACACATTCTTTGTATTTGTATTGGTTGATTGATATGCTTGTTGATATGTATTATTCCTTGTGTTTATGATTGTTATATTGTACTCGTAAATTTACGTGATAACATGATATTTGTTCAGTTGATATTTATGAGTTGATTATATGATGATATGAAATTGTAGTGGTTATATGCTTTGAAAAGTTTGTCAATTGTGATTGATGGTTTTATGCTTCAGAATATGGATGAATGAGTATATGCATGATGTGTGGAATTTGTTGATATGCCGCCTAAGAATGGGGCATTGGCTTGTAACATCGACATTTAATGGGATGTCGAAAAATAAGATATAGGGCAAGGAATCCATTTTATGAACAAGGCTCTCGGGTCACCGTTAATGGGAGGCAAGGAATCAATTTAATTACAAGGTTCTCGGGTCACCATAGGGGCAAGGAGTCAATTCTAAAATGGGATTTCCGAGTCACCATGGGGGCAAGGAATCAATTCTAGAACGAGGTTCTCGGGTCACCATAAAGAGGGTGGCAAGGAATCAATTTTAGAACGAAGCTCCCGAGTCACCGCAGACAAGGGGCAAGGAACCAATTTAATGAGGTTCTCAAGTCACCGAATTGGGCAAGAAACCAACACAGTGGGGTTTCCGAGATACTTGAGGATTGTGTTATTGTGTGATTACTTTGTTTAATTAATATATGATATTTGATTATGTTGTCGTTATATGATTTTTGTAATTAATTGTATTTTTTTATGAACATTATTTTGGAAAATTAGCGGGTACTATGGTTGTTTTTCCGGTTACCGCGCCGGCTGAAAGCAACATCTTTTCGAAAACCTTTTAGAACTGTGTTTACTTACTGGGATTATAAATCTCATTAGTGGTGTTGTCTTTCAAAGTTTACAGGTGTTGAGATAGATGATGCAGCATCTTGAGAAAGTCTTGAAGATATTGACTCAAGTTTATTTTTATTTATTTATTTCTTTTGGGTTTATTAGACGTCTGTGTTTTGAGACAAAAACTATTGCAAAAGAATTATGTAGATTTTATTAATTAATTTTTATGAGGCTTTATTTTAAATATACGAAATAATTTCGGACTTAAATATATTGTGAAAAAATGTATGACTCACCTATTTAAATTTAATGTTTTAAAAGGTTTTTATTGAAAACTTAATTTGGGTTACTAATGTAACGAGGGACTTTACACTTGAGCGTGGAACCCTGCTTCTGCCACATGTCCATGCAACTGACACGCGAAGGCATGTGTTGAAGCCCAGAACGCTTGAGCGCTAGACATGCCACGCTTGAGCATTCTCACTGATGCTAGTTACCCGATTTCTCGTGTTTCTGTGCACTTTGAGTCCGGTTTACATCCGATTAACCTCAAAATTGATTTACTGACTTATTAGCACTTAACGAACAATATTAATCCCTCACGCACACTTAATCATTGTCCGATTCCTTAATCGAGAAAACGGGGTGTTACAAAAACAATTTAAACAAGCACTTGAAATAATAAGATCATCCTGCATAGAAGTAGAAACACATGAACCAAGGACAAACGAAAGATTAGTAACTTCAAATTTCGCACATGAAGGATATATCAAAGAATGTGTTGCTCATGAATCAAACTATATAGTAACTTTTTCTCCAATACAGGTAGAAGAAATTCAGTCTCCTTCGGATCTAAGCTGCCTCAGAATGATGATGGATTGTTCTTCTTGAATTCGAAAATCCCCACATGCTAAGGGTCCTAGGTTGCCACCGCTCCATTAGTGACTGACCTCCATTCTCCTTCGGTTGACGGAGAGTCTCCATCTTCCCTTGCACAGCTTTGGTCATACAATCCAAAGCTGTTGCAAGTACAACATTCGTCCCCCGCCTATTAGTCGTCATAAATCGGCTCGCTACCAATAAAATAATGGGTTGATCAGGTCCAATTTCCCAAAGAATAGCATGCAACATCTATAACTCTAACAAGCATCCTATGCACTCAAGTTTTGTTTTAGAAAAGCCCCACTGCCACAGTCCGATTTAGAATCAAACTGCTCTGATACAAAAAATGTAACGCCCTTCATTACAATAGTAATCCAAAATAAAACATAATAAAAATATAGGCAAAATAAAAAATTTTACAAAATAAAATTGTCTAAAATAAATATCTTATAAATAATAAATAGCATGTTAATAAATCCTTATAAAATAAATTCATTTGCGTCAAAACAGGGCGTCTACCAATAAACCCAACAATAAATAAAAAAAATGTCTATCCACAAATAGTTCCTTTTTAAGAAGATGTTAACCAAACTAGAAAATAGCTAAGAAAATTCACTAAGTCTTCAAGCCTCTTTAGTCTCAGTGGCATCGTCCTCGTGCTCTGAAAACAACACTTTTAATGAGATATAATCCCAGTGAATAAAAACAAGTTCTAAAACTATTTTTCGTAAATAGTGTTGTTCTCAACCGGTGCAATAACCGGAAAAACATCCATGGTACCGGCTAATTTTCAAAATAATAAATATAATAAACCTCTAAAATATTAACATATAAACTAATCAATATCAAACACTTAAAACCACAAACTCATAAAATCAACTACGATCACATCTCATTACATTTAATCACATTCACCATGAAAACTGTATGCAATGTAACTCCATGAACATGACTAGGTGATTCCCAGAATCACTTGACTTGACTCTTTGGTTTCCAGAACCGGTGTGAATCCCAGGTCCACTAAGGTCTATGAGCTCATATCCATGCAATGACGTCCCACTGTCTTCCCCATCCCAGATGGACGTATCTAATATTTCATCCCATATGTGAATATTTTAATAATTTGATATCCCATCCCAGATGGTGATATCTGCCATCCTATTCCCGGAATAGAATGTATACCATCACCCCTTCCCGGAAAGTGATGACTAACTCATGCATAATGCAATATGTCATCCCAGATGACTACCAATTAAATTCTCAAACTCTATACATCAATAACAATAATGAAATGATCATACCAAGTCAACATTGTAATACATATAAGCATTCTTCATAACAGTAATTATATATATATATATATATATATATATATATATATATTATTTAATATATATTTTAATATATATAAGCATTCTTCATAACATTCTTGACATTGACACTAATATATTACTATACAGCATAGTTATATGTGAAATAGACAACTGTAAACACGAGAAGGGGGGTTGAATTGTGTTTATCAGAACTTAAACAAAGTTGAAAATTTTTTGCAAACAGAAGCTTGGTTCAAACGAGTGGAAAGATACAGGACAGACAGGTGACCTGTCTGATGAAATTTTAATAGTGACTTAGGTAAACACACCACTTGATAAACGGATAAGAAAACTAAAGCAACTAAAGAGTTTATAAGGAAAGAGGGATTGACATGGTTATTTATCCTGGTTCACTCTTCAAAGCAAAGAGCTACGTCCAGTCCTTGGCAGCACCAAGTTTTATCCACTATAACTGATCAGGTTACAGACTCCTATTATTGTTTGCACACTTAGCCTCTTCAGACTCCAAGACAAGTATTCTTTGCACACCTAGCATCTTCCGGATCACTCAGATTTGTTTGAGAAATTTGGTTTGTAATAAATACAACTTCGGACAGACAAATCTTTCACTAACACTTAGAGAGTGATTTAAATGTAAAGCTTAGGAAAGTCTGTGTAATAACTTCAAATGATTGAAGAATATAGAAAGAAAGAATGAAGATATTAATGCGCAAAGTAATGGCTCTTTAATGCTATATTTTTTTCTGTATGTCTTCATCTTCAATGACTTCTGTATTTATAGTCTTCAAGCATTTAAGATCCGTCAGAGACATTCCCTCAGATGTTGGCTTCAAGCAGAACTTCATTAAATGCAATAGAGTCGTTCCGGGCAGCCATTAATGCAATAGGAACGTTGGTTGTACTCTAACTTGAAGGGTGGGTCATGGCTTTATGCATCGTGAATCAGCCATATCAGAGTTGTGCAGAAAGCTTTTTGTATTTTGATGAGTACAATTCCCTTTTCTTGTAAAGACCATAGGTACTAGGGAATAAAGCACGTTGGAAGCATTCTTTGGGTCTTTGGTTCTGATATTCGAGGTTGCTTGAGAGAGTAACTTCTGAATTTTCTTGATAAGCGTAAGACTAAGTAGGAGAGAAGGCTTCGAGACTCTTTCTGATGGGACAGCCAACAAAACCTTGTTTGGTCCTTGATTCTTCAAGGAGTAACCTCAGACAAGTGTAGGAACTCGTGGGGAGACAGGTTGAAGACGTATCTTGAAAGGAGTCAATGATCCTAGTCAGCAGACAGGTTGACTTTCGTTTATCCAGACAGGCAGTCACCTATATGAGCAGACAGATTATTCTTACTGTTTTAATCTGCACACTAGATAGACAGGTTAGCAACCAATATGAAGGTTAATTAAATCATTAACCAATGTTTAGTTCTCATCAAAACTTAGGAAATGCACATCAGACATTTTAGAGACTTGACAATCTCCCCTTTTTGATGATGACAAACATTGAGATGATTTAATAAACCTCAGAAAATAGCATGTATCAGACAGGTTGAAATTTTCTCAAGCGGACAGGTTATGCAGCTGCTTGATCAGACATTAAGATTAATCATATAATCCGGTGAACTTAGTCACACATAAATTTGAATTGTCTTACTTTGAAATTATCAGAGCAATCTTACTTAAGTACAGGGCAGTTTACAACAGAGAAACAAAGCTACCTAGATTGAATAAGTAACAAATATAAAGCAGCCACCCTTTGCTCTAAGAGCAGCCTAGCTCGCCTTTCTTCATGTAGCTATCTTCTTAAGTCTTCTACTTGTGTTTGTAGCATATGAAAGTCTTGTAAGGCCACTGTTTGAGAAGTGGATGCTTCTGTAGACAGACTTGAGGAAGAGACAGACAGAGAAGAGTGTCTGGGTAAGGTTAAAATTGGGGGTGCCTTAGGTAGAGATAGGGGAGAGGTGATGGAAGGGAAGAAAAGTTCATGGAGAGTTTGAAGGGCATAGAAAGGAAGAAAGACGAATTTGAAGATAAGACCGATTCTGACAAAGTCATTATCAGGTGAAGGAAGCACACAGGAAAGTCTCTTGGATAGAGACAGTTTGGTATTGATTATTTGGATAGGTGGGGGAAGAGGTGTTTGAGCTGATATAGATGGAGGGATAGGTAATAAGGAATCAATATGACAAAAGAAAGAATTTGATCCAGTAACTAATATAAAGAAATACCTAGACCTACGAGGTAGCATTACAACAGAAGCTGGATAGTGAGTTCCAGCTAATGTTCTAAAGAAGACAACAATAGGTGGGTAGAAGAAAAGTTCTCTACAGGGGTTAAGAATATGAGTTGGAGGAGAAGGAATGACAGATACATGTGAGATACTTGCAAATAAAAGAGATTGCAGATCAGACACAAAGAGTCTCGATGACATGCCAGTTTGTTCTTTGGGAGAAGAGTCCCTATGAACAACTGTGTACTGACATTCATCAGGTACGACAGTGAAAGACGATTTTTGAGTTTGTAAAGAGGAGACGGGTGAGGGAAGAGGAGATGCAACAGAGAGAGGTTGAACAGAAAGGGCAGATGGAGAAGAGACAGATGGGGTGATGATACCTTGATGAAAAGGGGAAGAAGGAGTTATCTGGTTTTCAGATAGCTTCAACTTCTTGTGAGATGGAGACACTTGGTCATCCTCGGGTACAACTGTCTGAGCTCCTCTAGACAGGTCTTATGCAGTGTTAGCTTCTGCAGGCACTTCAGTCTTTGCAGGTACTAGGTAACCAGATCTTCTCTTTTTGGGAATAATTCCCAAAATGAAAGTCTTATTTGGTTCTTCCAGGACTTGCTCTGTCTGCTCCCCCTGAGCAGATGCTTCCTCTTTGCTAGGCTCAGACTCAACTTGTCTGACCTTGGCAAAGGTCTTCACCAGCTTCCTCTTCTTGCTGGGATGAGCAGGAACATCCACCAATTCCTCAGCTTCACTAGTCTTCCTCTTAGGAGAGGGTCTCTTCAGCTTGAACCTCAAGGGCTCAACTGTCTCTCAAGAGAATCTTGGACTAATGAAGGTTGCAGCTCTGGAATTTGGTCTTGTCTGGCCACCTTTCCAGACGATTTGAACAGTCTCTAAGAAATGGGGACTTCTGACTCATCAGTGGAAACCACTGATTCTTCCTCCTTCTGTTCGACAGCAGGCTTCTTCTTCTTCTGCTTCTTCTTATCATCTGCCTCCTCATCGGCAATAGGGATTCCCTTGATGTCTATCATAGACAGTATCTTCCTATCTATGGGCAGTGACATGTCCACAAAATGAACATTACTAGGAACAAACAACTTGTTCCTGAAGACCCTTGTCAGCAACATCCCATAAGGATAGGTCTGCATGTTGGTTCTCTTGATCAAAGTCTCAAGGTACATGTAGATAAGGTCGTTGATGTCAACCTTGATTTTGTGGATCAAGTGGTAGAGAGCAAATCTGTCCATCTTGGTCACACTATCTCGTGAGCCTTTCCTTGGCATCACGCACTCCAACAGCAATTTGTGCAGGAATCTGCACTTGACCACCATGTTGACAGGCTTAGGGTTCAAAGGTTTGGGAACACCATAGATGGCAATGTTGAGATTGTCAACTCCCACTTCATCTTCCCAGTTGGGTGTGAAGCCAGCTCCGATTCTCGGACATTTTGTGACAAGCTCCAGAGAGCTAATGGGGAAGAGAAGGGTTTTATCCCCCATTTCAGCCTTAAAGCTCTTGGTTCCATTGAGCCTGTTGGTGACAACCACAACATTTCTCCAGAAGGTTTGAAATAGCTTGGAGTGAACGAGCTCCTTGATGTCGAAGAAAGGAGTCCATTTGGAGTACTCCAACTCTTCAGTGACATCCATACCTAGCTTCTTCATCTTTTGAAGATAAAAAATCTTTCCCGGATTAATCTTTTCTATCTCAGTAACCCTGAGATTGTATTTCTCAGCAATTTCCTTTGTAGAGAGACGCTTGAATGATGCAATTTTTGAGAGAAAATGGTTATACGATTTCGAGAGAGAATAGGGTTTCAGAGACGAAAAGATAGATTTTGGAATTTTGAAAACGTAAAGGTTCATCCTTTCTGATCTATTGTCTTTTATAGTCATAAAGGTAGGAGAGAGAAAAAAGAATTTTTAAATCAAAACGGCACGATTCGTATGGGGAACAACAACGCCTACTTAAGACATAATGAAAACATGGTTTCGAGATATATAAACTATCGTGCACATGATTAGCTTCATATAATGCAATGGCATTAATTAATTAATAACCATTTCAGCAAAACTGTTGAGTTCTAGCATAGTGACTCAACAGAGTTAGACAGGTAAGCATAGACAGGTGATAAAGCACAGACAGGTTAACACTCAGACATGTCATTCAACAATGCAATGCATGTTTAGATTATCTCTAATAAATAAAAACCTTTCTTCTGCTAGGGGTTTAGTGAAAATATCAGCCCATTGATTTTCAGTTTTAACAAACTTAATATCAAAGATGTCTTTCTGAACATAATCCCTAATAAAATGATGTTTAATTTCAATATGCTTAGCCTTAGAATGCTGAATTGGATTTTTAGATAAGCATATAGCACTGAAATTATCACACCATACATATATGTTATGTTCATAAATAGAGTAATCCTCAAGTTGATGTTTTATCCATAAGAGTTGAGAGTAGCAACTAGCAGCTGAGATGTATTTTGCTTCAATAGTAGACAGAGCAATAATTGTCTGCCTCTTGCTTGACCATGAGACTAAGCTTGTTCCAATGAAGTGACATCCTCCACTGGTGCTTTTTCTTTCTATTCTGTCTCCATCAAAATCAACATCACAATATCCCACTAATCTGTATTCTTTTGATCTTAAATACAACAAACCAAGATTAGTAGTCCCAAGCAAATATCTAAATATTCTTTTAACAGCCTTAAGATGAGATTTTCTAGGATCAGATTAGAATCTAGCACACATACAAACACTAAATTGAATGTCAGGTCTGCTTGAAGTTAAGTACAGTAGAGAGCCAATCATACCTCTATAAACAGTTTGATCTACCTTTTTACCTTCATCATCTTTGCTTAGTTTTGCATTGGGTTGCATAGGGGTTTTCATGAGCTTAGTATTTTCCATTTTGTATTTCTTGAGTATCTCCTTGGTATACTTTTGTTGATGGATGTAAATTCCATCACTTGTCTGCTTGATTTGTTATCCAAGGAAGAACTTCAATTCTCCCATCATGCTTATCTCAAATTCAGCTTGCATTAGATTTGAAAATTCCTTGCACAGCTTTTCATTAGTTGCTCCAAAAATAATATCATCAACATATATTTGAACTATAATAAAGTTCTCTTTAGAGCATTTCTTGAACAGAGTAGTGTCTACTTGTCCTCTAGTAAAACCATTATGCGAGAAAAGAACTAAGTCTATCGTACCATGCTCTAGGTGCTTGTTTCAAATCATATAATGCCTTCTTAAGTTTAAAGACGTGATTTGGTTTATCAATATCCTCAAAACCAGGGGGTTGTTTAACATACACTTCTTCTTCAATTATACCATTTAGAAAAGCACTTTTTACATCCATTTGAAACAGGGTGATTTGGTGTTGTGCAGTATATGACATTAAAATGCGTATGGCTTATATTCTAGCCACAGGTGCAAAGGTTTCAGTATAATCAATACCTTCTTTTTGGTTATAGCCTTGAACTACTAACCTTGCCTTATTTCTGACAACTTTACCATCTTCATCCAATTTGTTTCTGAAGACCCATCTTGTTCCAATAACAGACTTGTTTTTAGGCTTAGAGACAAGAGTCTAGACATTCATTTATGGTGAACTGGTTGAGTTCTTCTTACATTGCAAGAATCCAGCTTTCATCCTCAAGAGCTTATTCAATGCGTTTTGGCTCCAATTCTGATATAAAAGCCACATTGCTTGATTCTCTTAACGTGGATCTAGTGCTTACTCCTTCAGAAGGATTTCCAATAATAAGATCCTTAGGGTGATGAGTGTTGAACTTCCAATCCCTTTCTATATCATAATGAAGATGTTGACTTGTCTACTGACTCGACTGTTGACTAGGCTGCTGACTTGTCTGCTCCACTTATCTGTCAGCCTCAAGCACAGGTTCTGTCTTGGTTAGATCGGGTTGTTGAATTTCTGGATTGTTTATATCAAGACCTGCAAGATCATCTTCTAGATCTGATAGTTCTTTATCAGTCTTTAGTCAATCATTGAATTTAACATGAATAGATTCTTCAATGACACGAGTTTTTGAATTATAAACTCTAAAAGCTTTAGACATTTCAGAATATCCTACAAAAATACCTTTATCTACCTTAGAATCAAACTTTCCAAGATTATCTTTTGTATTCAGAATAAAACATTCACATCCAAAAGCATGAAAATAAGATATGATGGGGCTTTTTCTTTTCCACAATTCATAAGGAGTCTTCTTTAGAAAAGGCATAATTAGTATTCTGTTTTGTACATAACAAGCAATGTTTACAACTTCTGCCCAGAAGTACCTAGGGAGATTATTTTCATTGAGCATAGATCTAGCCATCTCTTGCAGAGACCCGTTCTTTCTCTCAACCACTACAATTTGCTGTGGAGTTCTAGGTGTAGAGAAATTGTGAGAGATTCCATTCTCCTCACAAAACTGTCTAAACTGCTCATTTTCAAATTATCCCCATGATCACTTCTAAAGGTAGAAATACAGAAACGCTGCTCATTTTGTACTCTTTTGCAGAATACTGAGAAAGCCTTAAAAGACTCATCCTTGTGTGTTAGGAAGAGTACCCATGTGAATCTAGAATAGTCATCAACTATGACAAATCCATATTTTCATCCAGCCAGACTGGCAACACTAACTGGTCCAAACAGATCCATGTGTAACATCTGAAGAGGTCAAGAGGTTGATACTTGGTGTTTAGATTTGAAACTTGATTTTATCTGTTTACCTCTCTGACATGCATCACATAAGACACCTTTCTTAAAACTAATATCAGGCAATCCTCTCACAAGGCTATTCTTTTTTTATTTAGAAATTAGTTTCATACTAGCATGTCCTAGTTTCTTGTGCCATAACCATCTCTCATCTTCTTTAAACATCAGACAGGTTACACTTTGATCTGAGAGATCGGACAGTTCAAACTTATAAAGATTTTGTTTCCTTTTAGCTGAAAAGAGGGTTTTGCCACAACAGTCTTTAACTATGCATACATCCAAGGTAAAGGAAACATCAAATCCACTATCACATAATTGACTTATGCTAAGCAAATTGTGTCTTAATCCTTTAACCATAAGAACATTAGATATAGAGGGAAGACATGGTTTACCACCAATAGTATCAATTCCTATAACTTTTACTTTCTGATTCCCTCCAAAGGCAACGTGTCCTCCTTTCTTAAGTTCGAGGTCTGGGAACATAGACCTTTCTCCTGTCATATGATGCGAGCAACCACTGTCCAGGTACCAGCAGTGGTGTTTTCTTTGTCCTGTTGAGGACATCTGCAACAAAAATTATTTGATCTTTAGGTACCCATATTTTTCTGGGTCCTTTTCTATTAGTTCTAGGAGTATGTGAAGACTTCTTTCTCTTCCTGTGAATACAGTTGGACATAACATGTCCAGTTTTTCCACAGAAGTTACAGACAGGTGTAGACTTGGTTACAGTTGACTTAACAGATATTGTAGAAGCTTTAGTTGATACTTTATGATGTGTCTGATGGGCATTTCCAATACCTTCTTTGTTAAAAGAGTGCCTCTGACAGCCAAGTAGCTTAGTCAGATTATCTTTACCATTAACAAATTTGGCAAGATCAGAAGTGAGCTTTTACACTTTCTGTTGAAGTTTTTCAACTTCTTCAGATGGTGATGTTTCACTTGAGATCTTAGCTTCATTAGACTGTTCAGTCTTCAGCTCACTGTTCTCTTTAGCCAGCTTCTCACACTCTTGAGATTTCTGTTTATGCTCACTGGTGAGAACATACTCTCCCTTGAGGGATTTGAAGGCCTTAGATAAGCAGTTGAATTCCTCTAGCAACTCCTCATAGGCATCAAGTAATTACTCATAGTCAGGATGTACCTCATCGTCAGAGTCTGAGTCAGTGTTGGCCATCAAATAGAGATTGGCTTCTTCCTCTGTTTCTTCATCAGAAGATGTTGACCCCAGATTCTCCCAAGTAGCCATCATTCCTTTCTTCTTCTTATCGAAGAATTTCTTAAAATGGGCCTTCTTGAGTTGAGGACATTCAGACTTCTTAAAGTTAGCAATTGGACTTTTGTCTGTTGGAGTGGATTCTTTGAAGTTCTTGTCCTTGTTGAACCTTCTGAATGGCTTATCCCTCTTGAACTTCTTTTTCTTTAGGAGAAGCTTTATCTACCTGGTCAGGAGAGACAATTCTTCATCACTCTCAGAATCCTCGTGTTTAGATAGGTCATCATCACTGGATGACTCGTCTGCCTTTAGAGCCTTGGAAGCTTTTGCTAACTTTTGATCAGCTTTCAAAGCAGTTGACTTGCCCTTCTTTGGTGCAACTTCATCTCCAAGTTCTTGCTCATGAACAGTGAGTGTTCCAAGAAGTTCATCCATGGTCAAGGTAGTGCGATCATTGGCTTAAGAGATTGCAGTGACCAAAGGTCTCCACTGTTTAGGTAGACTTCTCAGAATCTTTCCAACCTTCTCATCATTGGTGTAGACTTTGCCAAGAGATTTTAAACTGTTGACTATAGTTTGAAATCTTCCTATCATTTGAGCAACAAATTCTCCTTCCTCCATGACAAATAGTTCATACTTTCTGACAAGTATGGCAATCTTTGACTCTTTGACTTTGGCTGTTCCTTCATGTGTGACAGCTAAAGTGTCCCATATATCTTTGTCAGAGTCACAAGCACATACCTTCTCAAACTCCTCAGGACTGAGATCACAAATGATGTTATATCTAGCTTTGTGGTTCAGCTCCCATTTTTTCTTTTCTGCAGTAGTCCACTGAGCTTTTGGCTTGTCAGTGTCATCATCATTCCTGGGAATGAATGGACCATCTGTAATGACATCCGAGAGATCAGAGTTTGTAGATAGAATGAGCCATTGAAATCTATCTTTCCAATAGTTGTAGTTTTCTCCACTAAAGTAAGGAGGTCTAGTTAGGGAATCTCTTTCAGTCTGGTGACTTCCACTTGAACTAGCTCCAGCAGTCATGTCTATACTTCAGGACCTTTTACCTCTACATTGTTAGATGCTCAACCCAGAGGCTGAGATCTGATACCAACTGAAATGGACAACTATAAACACGAGAAGGGGGGTTGAATCATTTTTATCAGAATTTAAACAAAGTTGAAAACTTTTCGCAAACAGAAGTTTGGTTCAGACGCATGGAAAGATACAGGACAGACAGGTGACCTGTCTGATGAAATTTTAATAGTGACTTAGGCAAACACACCACTTGATAAACGGATAAGAAAACTAAAGCAACTAAAGAGTTTATAAGGAAAGAGAGTTTGACCCAGTTATTTATCCTGGTTCACTCTTCAAAGTAAAAAGCTACGTCCAGTCCTTGGCAGCACCAAGTTTTATCCACCATAACTTATCAAGTTACAGACTCCAAGTATTGTTTGCACACCTAGCATCTTCAGTCTCCAAGACAAGTATTCTTTGCACACCTAGCCTCTTCAGGATCCAAGACAAGTATTCTTTGCACACCTAGACTCTTCAGGCTCACTCAGATTTTTTTGAGAAATTTGGTTTGTAATAAATACAGCTTCAGACAGACAGATCTTTCACTAACACTCAGAGAGTGGTTTAAATGTTAAGCTTAGGAAAGTCTGTGTAATAACTTCAAATGATTGAAGAATACATAATGAAAGAATGAAGATATTAATGTGTAGAGTAATGGCTCTTTAATGCTATATGTATTCTGTATGTCTTCATCTTCAATGACTTCTGTATTTATAGTCTTCAGGCATTTAAGATCCGTTAGAGACATTCCCTCAGATGTTGGCTTCAAGCAGAACTTCATTAAATGCAATAGAGTCGTTCTAGGCAACCATTAATGCAATAGGAACGTTGGTTATACTCTAACTTGAAGGGTCATGGCTTTATGCAACGTGAATCAGCCATATCAGAGTTGTGCAGAGAGCTTTTTGTATTTTGATTAGTACAATTCCCTTTTCGTGTAAAGACCAGAGGTACTAGGGAATAAAGCACGTTCGAAGCATTCTTTAACTGGTCTTTGGTTCTGATATCCGAGGTTGCTTGAGAGAGTAACTTCTGACTTTTCTTGATAAACGTGAGACTAAGTAGGAGAGAAGGCTTCAAGTCTCTTTCTGATGGGACAGCCAACAAAACCTTGTTTGGTCATTGATTCTTCAACGAGTAACCTCAGACAAGTGTAGGAACTCGTGGGGAGACAGGTTGAAGACGTATCTTGAAAGGAGTCAATAATCCTAGTCAGCAGACATGTTGATTTTCACTTATCCAGACAGTTAGTCACCTATATGAGCAGACAGATGATTCTTACTATTTTAATCTGCACACTAGATAGGCAGGTTAGCAACCAATATGAAGGTTAATTAAATCATTAACCAATGTTTAGTTCCCATCAAAACTTAGGGAAATTCACATCAAACATTTTAGAGACTTAACAATATGTTTGACGCACAGGGAGGGACATATGGAAATTGAAACTTACATAGCAGCGTAAATGAACGAAAAGAATTTAACACTTAGAGACTGCTCAACAAATTATTAATAATAAAACCATTCCTGTGTAGATTCAAGAAAAGCATATTTACCAAATCAATTTGTCAACGAGATGAAACATTTTAAGAATTCATGTAAACCCCACAATATTTTAAAAATCTTAAATCATGAATCAAGAACCCAAAATTAATTGTATCGTGAAAGTGTAAGCAAAGATGTTTTTACTCATCTCTTGTAGACCTCCAAAAGCTCCAAAATTAATCTAAAACAAATGCTAGTGTTTCACCAAAAATTCTTCAATCCTCTTATTTGATGTTTTTAATCTATATGACTTCTTATACAACACTGCAATTACACTCCTCGGCCTTCCCTTATTATTTTTATTTTCTTCTGGCGGTGCTAACAATGTATGCTGCACAACCTATTATCTATTATATATAACAAAAACCCTTATTGAAGTTGACACAGGTAAACACAAGAAGGCGGGCGGGGGGAGGGGGGTAGAATTGTGTTTGTTAATAATTTTCTAAAACAACCTTTAAAACAATTTTTGCACACAATGAGATTAGAAACAGAAGCAAGCACAAAGAAATAGATCCTTTTTAAAAGGCTTTAACAAAAGCAATATCAAAACCCCTCTGTTAGTAAGAAACAAATAAAGCTGTAAGAGTTAAGAGATAGAAGAATCATACAAGATGTTTTATCCTGGTTCACTCTCTTCCAACAAGAGCTACATCCAGTCCCTTCTACTTGAAGGATTTTCTCCACTATTTTCAAAATAGATTACAACCAAGTATTCAGCACCTCTCCAGGCTACAAGTATTTCTTTCTTACCAAGTCTATTCAGGCTCTAACTCTAACAAAGAGATTTAATGTTTGATCTTCTTAACTCACTATGTGTGAGTATATGACAGTTTAAGATTAGATGAATATTTTCACAATATTCAAACTAAGATTACAGACTCTTGCTTTTGATAGAATATAAGAATGAGTGATTATCGATTGACAAAAGTTGAGCTAGCAAGGTTGTGCTGGCAAGAGTAGTTCTTCGGTATCTCAGGTCTTCTATTTATAGTGACCTTCTGCTTCACTTGTATTTCTTCAATGGTTACTTTGAATAATCCTGTTTAGAGATAGCATTTAATGCATGATATCCGTTGTGACTGATGGCTTGATTGTGGCAAGCTAAATAGTACTCTTGGTTATCGAGGTAACATAAAATAGGAGGCTTACTGCTCTGAGTATTGCAGCTTGAGAACTTGTTGTTCCTCCTTTGTGTACAATCTAGCTTTTTCAGTCATAAAGTTGTCATCGTACAGATTTTTTTGCAGTATCTCATTGTACTATTCTGCTTTTTGCATTTCTTGATGGTACTATGTTTCTTTTACAACAAGGTAAAATATTAAAGCAAATATGACAAAAGTGAAGAACAAATATTCTATTGAAATAAATATCAATCATTTGAAATAAATTCAAGAGATTCGGATAGCATTTATTTATTCTAAGATGGAGCTCATCTACTTTAAAAAAACTCTGTCTACTTAGTTATATGTGAGGCTAAGTCTGTTTCAACGGATTATTTTGCTCGTCCGATAACGTGGCATATACTCTTGTCTATCAAGTCTTTGGACTTCCTATTCCTCAATGAGTTATAAAGATCTCCGTCTAGTGATGTGGCAGATAGAGCTTGTCTACCTGATTACTTTATTTTTCAGTTCATTCAATTTTATCAATTACTTTCGTCTGCTTACGTGACAAGATGGACGCGCTTATTATCAAGTCTTTGGACTTGCTGTATCTAACAAGTTATTTTGGTATTCGTCTAGCAAACATTTAGAGCCTCGTCCACTTAAGAAAACCAGTCTACTCAAATAAATAAGTAACTTTACCAAAATATTGAGCAGCCCGTCTACCAGGGTGGACACGTATTTTTCAATGAAAACTTATCCCATGTTTCTTTTACATATATTTAAATATTCCTGCATAACTGAAAGCACATGTTAGATCTCAACTAACACTTTGCCAAACAAATTTAATCCTTTTGTTAGCATCAAAACTTAGAGATTATTTAATCCAAAACCACTTTGGTTCCAACAATCTCCCCCTTTGTGATGATGACAAAACTAATTAAATTTGAAAAGAAAAGTCTAAGAGAGCTTGCAGGGCTCCCCCTAAGACAAAGCATTCAAATAATTAAGTAGAAAAAGCATATGAAAAAAAAACTGCATATAAGCTAACAGATAGGTGCAACAGCTTATCATACTTAGAGTATATATGAAGGAAAAAAAAATAAGCATAGTCAGCAGATATCAAATCAAATAAGCAAACATAAGTATCAGGGCAGTTAGCAAGTAGAAAAGAATATGCATATGCAGACAAATATGAGCTTTTCAAAACTGACTTTATATATATATATATATATATATATATATATATATATAAACAAATCTCTTTCCTTTCCTTTCCTTTCTCCCCCTTTTTGTCATCAGCCAAAAAGGTAAAAGGAGTGGACCATCATTGTCAGTATAAGAAAAAAAAGAAAGATAAAAGGTAAAGGTTAGGCAGGAGGAGGTGGTGGAGGTGGAGGGTTCTGAGTCTGGCTTTTCTTAAAATCCATGAGGAATTCCAGCATTTTATTCACAACCTCTAAGGTTGGAGCCATTGATGTTTATACTTGTTGTTGGACATCCTCCTTAATTTTCTCAGTCATCTTCTCAACCTTCTCATCAACTATCTCACCAACCCTTTCATCAACAAATTTTCCAAGAACCTCTTCAAGATTAGGTGGTAGAGCCTGTTTCCTTGAGCTTTCAGCAGACTCGTGAAATGTGTTTAATGTTCTTGAATGATCTGAAAGGTGCATCACAGCTAGAGCTAATGGTTGAGAATAGTGTTTTTTTTATGAGCTCTAGTTGTGTATGGATTCAGCTGTTTCTTCTAAGCCAACAGTAGTGGAATTTTGATCAGGTTCTTCAACAATAGTTTCATCTGCGAGAGGCTCTGAAGTAGGTGAAGGGATCACTGAGACTTCTTTTTCCCATCTGATGGGGTAGATGAATTCCACATTTTTACTATTTATGGGAAGTCCCCAAAGGTCTTTATAGATCATATACCTGAAATTTGAAAGACCACACTTCCCTCTGACCTTAGGAATTTATTTCTTCACTTCTTCAGTCAGTCCAGAGGAAGATGCCTCTCTTGTGCTGTGAATAATATGAGATTTCCAGAAATCTGCAGCATGTTGTTCACTGATTAACTCAATCGATTCAGTATGCAAAAATAAATCCAACATTGAGTAGTCAAAAGTTTCTTGATGAAGATTAAGCATTGTTGATTCAGCTTCAGGCATGACTCCTTTGAATCTTCTGTTTTTCTTGTCCTTGTCCTTATTCAGATCTACCATTAGCAGTCTTGGACATATTTTGTAAAGCATGATTCCAACTTTGGTTGCTTCATTATTTCTCAACCAAGATGGAGGGACAAAATGCGCGGCTCTATCAACTCTGAAATGATTGAATTCCCACTTCAGCATTTCATAGATGAGCTGATCCAGGAAGAAATCAAAGGCCCTCTCATAGACTCCGGGATGCTCAAAGGATACCCATTTTGTGTCCCTTGGCATGATCATGGGAACATGCTTTGAGGATCTTGCTCTTTGCTCAGGGATGGTAGGAAAATTTTTTATTTTGGGGTCAGTCTCCCAAACAGGTATAATGTGCCTCTCAACTCCATCAGTGAGGGGTATGAAAGGAGGAGTTTTGACAAGGTTAGGGTAAGTTTTTTTGGGGGGAATTGTTTAGGGGTAGGTGAGTGACTAATGGTCCTAAGTTGTTGTGCATTTGTGAAGGCACATTTTTGATTAATTTACAGTCAGGATGAGGTAGGTAAAGGGGTTCAACAGGTGGGATGACTTCTTCCTCATACTCATGTAGAGGATACCATCTGTTGGGAGTGTGTTCGGGTTCAGGTTGGTGAGAGTGAAACAGAACTTTCCATTCTCTTTTTACCTTGGCCCAATCCTCGGATTTACCATCATAAAGAACAGAATTTGGAGTGAAGGGAAATAGGGTTCTCAAGGGTTTGGGGAAATGAGCACCAGGGGAAATGCCATCATCTGGTTGATTGAACCAGGGATCATCGGCAGGGATAATAGGTTGAAATTGTGGAGTGGCTATTTGTGTTAGTTGGGGTGAAAGGGGTGTGGGAATGTACACATCATCTGGAGTGGAGACAACAATGTTATTATCAACAGACACATCATCAACTCTAGTTTCTAGACTAGACACTAAGGCATCTACTACAATTTGAACAGGATCACTAGCAGAGATGGTTACCTTAGAAGTCTTGGTTGTTCTGGTCTTTCTTGCTGGTTGCCTTCTAAGTTTTCTTGAGACAGGCACAACTGCCTCAGTAACAGCAACAGAAGTCTTCGGCTTTTTCAAGATGGTACTGATAGGAACTCTGTCCTCATCATCTTACTCATCTTCATTGTGTGAGAAGATAACTCTTCTTTGCTTCTTCACAGCAGGAGCATCAGAAGGTTCCCTGATAAAAATGCCACTAGCTGGTCTCTTGGCAGGCATCATTGTTGCAATGGTCTTTTTCTTGATATTCTTCTTTGGCTCCAAAGCCTCAGCAGTGTTTTGTTCTACCATTTCCTCTTTCATTTTCATCAGCTCCTCAGTTTTGGCCATTGCAGCAGTAGCATAGGTACTGCGGTTCATGTTGGCTATGTTCATTTTACCAAAGTCTGCAGCCGACATTGGTTTTTCAATTAAGATCCTAGCTTGCTCCTCATGAGTCCTTGCAATAAGAATTTCAAGAATTCATAGAGCCTTTAAAATCTTAGAAAGAAGATGGCAATAGGGAAATGCTGAGAGTCTTTTCTTGTTCATCACAGCATCTCTAAATCTTCCATACAAAATTCTTGGAAGATTGATCTTTGTTTTGGAGAGAAGATGGCAGTGGCAGAATTTGTGCAGAGAATAGAGGTTGCCTTTGGATCCAACCGTATGAAGAACCACCTTATTAAAGAGCTGATGAAAGATACGAACAATGTCCTTCATTTCAATAGCTTTCCAAGTGTGAGTTCTAACTGTGTCTTCTTTCATGAGACAGAGTTCAATGGTCTCAGAGCCACCCAAATCAGCTTCCCATGACTCAGTAAAAACCAAACCTTCCTGAGCACAGAAAATGGCATTAGCAATAGTTTTCTCCCAGACTACAATCTTCTTTCTCAACACAGTAGAAAAGAAGTCAGTATCAGTCACTTGAACATTCCTATAGAAATCCCTGATCAGGTTGGGAAAGATAGAGACTTTCGCTGCGAAGAGTCCTCCCCACCCAGCTGCATTAACATATTTGCTTATGTCTAAGTTGTAGTCTTGCAACACTCCAAAGTTGAAATGATGCTCAATTTCCAAGTTGAGCTTGTCCACGTTAAAGGTTGAAGAAGAAGCCATTTTAGGAGATCAAAGAGCTTAGGGTTTGAAAGCATAGAGAGAGAAAGATAGCTCGAGAGGTTAGGGAAGTGTAAAGTTTTTCTCAAAGGGAAAATATTACTTTTAAGGAATTTTGAATCCCAAAGGTTAAAATTTTTTTTTGACATGACATGCCATTATGGATAAAACAGCATTGGTAACTTGGAACTTTTAAAAAGGTCTTCATGGGATTGATGGAAGTACTGACTCAGCAAAGAGAATAAAGGATAAATTTGTCATTGAGATAAAATAGATGCATTTATTAAAAAAAAAATAAAAAAAATGCTTAAACACAGGCAGATGTGAACTCGTTTGAAACTATACAATCGATGCGGTAACCAACAACAGTGGACACATCATATAGACGTGCAACACAACATGCAATAGACGCACAACTTTTAATAGGTATTAGACGAGCATAGGTAATAGACGCAAGATTAACAAAACAATTTTTTTCTTAAGGCTGGATGCCTAAATTAATCCACACATATCATATTAAGATGCTTCCTAATAAAGATAAATCTGTCCTCTGCAAGAGGTTTAGTAAAGATATCTGCCCATTGATGGTCAGTATCTACAAATTGAATATCAAACACACCTTTTTGCACATAATCCCTAATAAAAGGATGTTTAATCTCTATACGCTTAGCTCTAGAATGCAAAATTGGATTTTTAGATAGATTTATTGCAGCAATATTATCACACATAAGCGGAATACTACATACAAACCCATTGTAGTACTCCAATTGATGTTTGATACAGAGAAGTTGTGAGCAGCAACTTGCAGCTGATATATACTCAACTTCAGCAGTTATTAAGGCAACGGTACTTTGTATTTTGCTTGACCATTAGACAAGATTAGCTCCAATGAAGTGACATCCTCCACTAGTGCTTTTTCTTTCAATTCTATTTCCATCATAGTCAGCATCACAGAAACCAACTAATCTGTAATCTTCATTTTTATTAAAGCACAAACCAAGATTAGTAGTACCTTTTAAATATCTAAAAATTCTCTTAACTGCTGATAAGTGAGATTCTCTAAGATCAGATTGAAATCGAGCACATAAACATACACTGAACATAATATCAGGCCTAGACGCAGTAAGATATAAGAGATATCCTATTATACCTCTATATACCTTTTGATCTACCTTTTTCTCTTTATCATCTTTGTTCAGTATGGAAGTGGGGTGCATAGGAGTGTTCATTGGCTTACAATCTTCCATCTTAAAATTCTTCAGAAGCTCTTTTGTATACTTAGTTTGGTGGATGAGCACCTCGTCCAAGGTTTGTTTTACTTGAAGTCCAAGGTGTTGTTTTGGCTTCAACGACTCAGGAGGGGGGGTGAATTGAGTTTTCAAAGAAAATCTTTCCCTCTTAAAACTTTTTCACAAAGCTTTATAAATCAGAGTTACGGATTTGTGTTCTCAGGATCTTTTATAAAATCTATGAAGGGTTTTTACAAAATCTTGAATAGAAGGTGATAAGGATAGGAATTATCAATAACGAATAGGTTCAGGTTCAATAACTTGGTAATAACAAAATACAATTTATACAGATCAAGAACAGAAATTATATTTGAACTTTAAACATCAAAGTTGCAGGTTCTTGAATCATAAACAGAAAGTAAAGGAGTTTGAGTTTAGAGATACTACACAACCAGATTTATCCTGGTTCAGTCACCACCATTATGACCTACAACCAGTCCCCACTCCACCTGTGGGATTTCACACACTAACACACAAGCTTTGCCAGGTAGCTTGAAAAACCTTTACACCACAGAGCACTCCTTCACCTCGAGATACCACACTCTTGTGAAGAGCCTCAATGTTCAACCTTAGGGATACCTCACCCTAATCACACAGAAAGACTCCCTCTCTCTCTTTACAATCAAATGTAAAAACAA
The DNA here is from genome assembly GCA_030762895.1 of Sophora flavescens. Classification (NCBI taxonomy): domain Eukaryota; kingdom Viridiplantae; phylum Streptophyta; class Magnoliopsida; order Fabales; family Fabaceae; genus Sophora; species Sophora flavescens. The sequence continues at coordinate 87,918,784 of CM061066.1, forward strand.
AAATTGATTCCTAACTCTCAATAGTCAGATAAACAAATTGAAGCACTTATGAGTATTGAAACACTCATTTCACAGTAAGCTCAATGAAGATGATGAATGATATGTGTATCCTTATAATTCTGTTGTTATTCGTTATGATTCTTCTTAAAGTGTTCCTTTGATACCTCTTTATATAGAAAACAAGTTATAGTCGTTGGGATCAATCAAAACAGATTTGGATCTGATTTAACAGAATCTGTCTTCTTGATTCTCGTTCTTGAGATAAGATTCTGATAGTTCTTATAGAATTCGCGTCCATAAAATAACGAGTCCATTTGGAAAAATAGTCGCGTCCATCTCAAAAAAAATAGCCGCGTCTATTTGCCACGTCAGTAGATGGGAGTACTAACACAAAGTAATTGGACGTGCTCCAACTAGGAGACGAGCGCTTGTATTACTTTAGTATACGAGCGCTTGTATCACTTTAATGGACGAGCACTTCTGTCACTTTAGTAGACGTGTGCTTGTGTCATTTTAGTAGACGTGAGCTTTTGTCACTTTCTTGGACGCCGGCTTTTACCACTGTTGGACTAGCGCTTCTATTATTCCCAGTGTTGGACGAGCGCTTATATTATTCCAATGTTGGACGAGCGCTTATATTATTATTTTCAAAAATCATTTTCATTAACGAAAACTTATTCCTTTTAATGCAGGTTATGAAAAATGATTTTCTTCATGCATCTTTCTTAATTGAGCTATTTGTGAATAAGAGATTTCATCTCTTACAAATCATCTAAGACTTAACACTAATTTCTTCGTTTAAGCTCTTGTCTTGATGATTCATTGATCTTCGTCCTTGCTCTTTGATTCCTCCAAGTTCTTCCTTGAATATTCTCCTTTGATTGCTCACTGAACTTGTTGAATATTGCTTGATACCTGTCTTTACAATTTGACACTAAACACTTGCATACATATTAAGTTGTATTTGCCATATATCAAAATCTCTCAGTCATTGAGTCTAACACAAGGAAGAATTTGAGTTCTCCCATCATGCTCATTTCAAACTCTTTCTGCATTAACTTAGAGAATTCTTTGCATAGAGACTCATTAGTACCACCAAAAATAATATTATCAACATATATTTGTACAACTATGAAATTAGACTTAATGGATTTTATGAATAAGGTTGTGTCAACCTTTCCTCTATTGAATCCATTTTCCATAAGAAAGGAACTTAGTCTGTCATACCAAGCTCTAGGAGCTTGCTTAAGACCGTACAAAGCTTTCTTAAGCTTATATACATGTTCAGGATGGGTTTCACACTCAAAACCCGGAGGTTGCATAACATAGACTTCTTCATTAATAAATCCATTTAGAAAAGCACTTTTAACATCCATCTGAAAAAGCATAATACTATGATGTGCAGCAAATGAAAGTAGAATTCTAATAGCTTCTAATCTAGTAATAGGTGCAAAAGTTTCAGTATAATCTATACCTTCTTCTTGAGAGAAACTTTGAACAACAAGTCTTGCTTTGTTTCTTATTACCTTACCATTTTCATCAAGTTTCTTTCTGTAAACCCACTTTGTTCCAATCACTGATTTGTCTTTGGGCAGTGGAACCAGAGTCTAAACATCACTTCTTTCAAACTGATTGAGTTCCTCTTGCATAGCTAGAATCCAACCACCGTCCAGCAGAGCCTCGTATACTATTTTTGGTTCTAACTCAGAGACTAGTGCATAATTGTCTTGTTCTCTGAAGGTTGATCTAGTTTTTAGCTTGTCATTGGGGTTTCCAATTATCTGATCTTGTGGATGATAATTCTTGAAGTACCAAGATTTTTGAACTGTATCATGTTGAGAAGTGGAAGTTTCTGGTTGTTGAGTGGGGTCATCTGCTTGATCATCAACTTTTATCTCTGGTGAGTCTCCTGGAATGTTTAGATCAAGATCTGCAAAAGCTTCATCTAGCTCTGATAATTTCTTATCAGGTTGTTTGTCATCCAACTTGACATGAATACTTTCCTCTACTATCAGAGTCCTAGAATTATAAACTCTAAAGCCTTTAGAAGTTTCGGAATATCCTAATAGTATTCCATTATCTGTTTTAGCATCAAACTTACCAAGTTGATCTTCAGTATTCAGTATATAGCATTTACAACCAAAAGGGTGAAAATAAGATATGTTGGGTTTTCGTCCTTTCCACAGTTCATAAGGAGTCTTATTCAGGATAGGTCTAATGTATATTCTGTTCTGAATTTAGCAGCAAGATAATGCCTTCAGCCCAGAAGTGTCTAGGGACAGAGTTGTCATTGAGCATAGTTCTAGCCATCTCTTGAAGAGATCTGTTCTTTCTCTCTACCACACCATTTTGATGTGGTGTTCTAGGTATTGAGAAGTTGTGAAGGATACCACATTCTTCACAGAACTTGTGAAATAGCTCATTTTCAAACTCTTCCCCATGGTCACTTCTGATTGAAGTGATACAAATGCCTTTTTCATTCTGTACACATTTGCAGAATACAGAAAAGTCCTTAAAAGACTCATCCTTGTGAGTTAGGAACATAACCCATGTCCATCTAGTGTCATCGTCTACTATGACAAGACCATATTTCTTACCGCTGACAGAGGAAGTCCTTGTTGGACCAAAAAGATCAAGATGTAGCAATTCTAGTGATCTATTGGAACTAACAACATTCTCATATTTAAAAGAACCTTTGACTTGTTTTCCCTTTTGACATGCATCACAGAGAGCAACAGATTTGAACTTAAGGTTTGGTAGTCCTCTCACGAGGTTATGCTTGTTTAGCTTTGAAATTAATTTCAAGCTTGCATGACCTAGCCTTTTGTGCCAAATCCATCGCTCATATCCAATGGACACTAAACATGAGACACTTTGATTTGAGAGGTCCTCCAAGTCAATCTTATAGAGATTGTTTTACCTTTTAGCAATGAATAAAAGTGACCAATCATCTTTCTTGACAGTACATATGTTCTTATCAAAAGAAACTGCATATCCACTATCACATAATTAACTTATGCTTAGTAAATTGTGCTTCAAGCCATTTACTAAAAGAACATTATCAATGGAGGGAAAATGATGTTTACTAATTTTACCCTTACCAATGATTTTCCCTTTCTGATTTCCTCCAAATGTGACCCAGCCACCATCTTTGGGCTTAAGGTTTTAGAACATAGAACTTTCTCCCGTCATGTGTCTTGAGCAGCCATTGTCCAAGTACCAAGACATCTGTTTTCTTCCTATTGGTAAGCAAATCTGCAACATGTATTATCTTATCTTTAGGTACCCAAACTGACTTGGGTCCTTTCTTATTAGTTGTTACTGGATAAGTATGCTTAGCATGTTTATTGTGTATGCATCTAGATGTAATAGGCCACTTTTTCCACACACTTTGCAAAAGGTGTTGGATGAGCTAGACTTAGCTTTGGTATATTTATTTGGAACTTTTGAAGCTCTATGGTGTGTAAGAGGTTTTGACTTTTTGTGAGATGCATCTTGCTTCTCTTTGTCATAACCAAGACCTGTTTTATCATGAGGTGACCTAGAGTACCTTAAAATGAGACTAAGCTTATCTGAGCCACCTACAAGCTTTGACAGAGAATCTGTTAGATATGTTACATCATGTTTCAGTTTTGCAACTTCACAGGAAACATCAGGTTCACACTCCATTTTGTCAGCTAGAGTTATATTCACTGATTTTAGTATGTCATTTTCATCTTTAAGGTTTTGTTTCTCAGTGCAGACCCCATCATATTCTCTAGTCAGTTTAGAAAATTTCTTTTTGAGACTCTTATATTCTTGTGATAATATAGACGACTCATGCAACAATTCATCAAAAGCATTTTGGAGAGTGGACGGGTCAAAGTCCATTACCTCAGCATCAGCATAGTCACTTTTTGATGCAGTGTCTGCCATGAGACAGATATTTGCCTCTTCCTCGGCTTCATTTTCTTCATCTAATGAAGACAGATCAAGATCCTCCCATGTAGCCATTAAGCCTTTCTTCTTTTTGAAGAATTTCTTTTTATCCTTTAGCTCAGGGCAGTCAGCTTTGAAATGACCAGGTTTCTTGCATTCAAAGAACAAGGGTGGACCTTTTTCCTTGGAGTCTGACTTCTCCTTGGAAAACTTTTTGTTGAGTTTCTTCCTTCTGAAACCACCTTTCTTTCTCCACATATGTTGAATCTTCCTGGAGATAAAGGACAATTCATCCTCATCTGATCCTTCATCATTATCAGAGGATTCAGACTCCTCTAATGACTCAGCGGCTTAGAGAACTTTTGATGAACTTGCTTTCTTTGCCTTTAGGGCAATAGATTTTCCTTTTATGGAATTTTCTTCTTCATTAAGTTCAAGTTCATGAACCTTGAGAGATCCAAGAAGCTCTTCCAGAGAGAGTGTATTCAGGTTTTTGGCTTCCTGAATAGCAGTTACTTTGGGTCTCCATTGCTTGGATAGACTTCTCAGGATTTTTCTGACATGATCTCTATTTTCATAAACTTTTCCAAGAGATCTGAGACTATTGGTGATGGTTTGGAATCTTCCAAACATTTGGTCTATTGTTTCATGTTCACACATCTTGAACAGCTCATACTGATGAACCAACATGCTGATCTTTGATTCCTTAACTTGTGAGGAACCCTCATGAGCTAGGGCAAGAGTATCCCAGATTTCTTTAGCAGTATTGCCGCTATGAACATGGTCATGTTCAGATATAGTTATAGCACACATGAGATAGTGCTTAGCCTTCAAATTCAGCTGATGTTGGTTTTTCTGCTCTTCAGTCCATTGGGCTCTAGGAACAGCAGCTCCAGCTTCATCTCTTGGTTCAGTGTATCCGGTTTCAATCAGCTCCCAAATATCTACATTCTGTGCATCTAAGAAGGTCATTATTCTCTTCTTCCAGTAGTCATAATCTGTTCCATCAAAGAGAGGAGGCTTGTTGATAGCTTGTGTAACACCCCATTTTCTTTCATAAATAACCTTAATATATTTATCTATATATGACATATATGTTTGAATATGGTTTTTAGATTGTTCTTGGCATCTAAGTTCATTTTTGGAAAGTTTAGCCTTAGAAAGACTAAAACCTTTTAGAGTCCTAGTAACATGTTTCACCGTTTTGGTCATATATTGAGTTCTAGATGTCCGATATAGGTGATCTTTGTGGCATTGGAAATATAAGAGAATTTTCTACAACTTTAATGAAGAGATATAAATAAAATTCGGAAGTTTAGGTTGTCAAAAATAATCAATTGTGGAGCAGGCCAGCTTGTGCGGATTTTGGATATACCTCCACTAATTTGGGCCTATCTCACCCATTTCAAACCCAAATTAAGTATATGAGAACTACATGGAAAGCTTATTTGAAGATATATCTGTTAGGATTGAATTGATTTCGAAATATTGGTCAGAAATATCATTTATGGGTTAGGTGAAAAGTGAAGGAATCATATGGCATAATTAATGCAAGATTAGGTGGGATAATTAGTGCAATGCTTTTTGTTTCATTATTTTTGACTCACCACCCAACCATCCCACAATCAGATAACACCTCAAAACCACTCATAGTGGAGCAAACCATGGAGTGATTTATGGATTAGTGGAGCCCATCATGAAAGAAAAACCAATAATCAAAGTTTGGTGGGAGACAAAAGCAAGAACATTCACCAACCATGGAATATTAATTAGGCCACCAAGGAGCACGAATTTTGGGCAGATTTATAGAGTTTCTAAGCTTATATAAAGGATGGTTATTGATGCTTAAAGAGGGGAGAAGAACGCTTAACCTATATACCAAAACAACCATTGCCGAAAACTTGAAACTTGGTGGAACAAATTCGGTAAATCCTTCACTACTTCTACATATAACGTTGGATCTTATTCCAAATTCATATAGAGTTCCTAGGCTTATATTAATTCATATCCAACGGTGGAAATGTCTGTTTAATCCATATAGTGAGAGTTATTCATCTTATAAGTTTGATTTGAGTTCAACTCGGGTAGCTCCAGACCAGTCAACTTGAAAGGATCATCCTGTGCTCAGTAACCGTTGGATCTATCTGAAACTTTTGCATAAGATAAATTAAAGGTATATCTTTATTCTTACCGTTCAAATTGGTAAAATAATGTCTGGTTTGTGAGACATAAGGCAAACACAGTGGCGGATTTTGTGGTAATTGCTGCCGATTTTAAGTTCTTTACAATGTGCCTTCCACATTGTGTTTCGTAGGTGAATCTTGAAGCTCAGGGACCCTAGTGGATCTTACTTCTTCTTAAACGCGAACTTCAATCCAGGTATGGGGAGAAGGGTAGTGTTTACATAGGCTTGGAGTTAGAGTAAAGTAAAAGGGGTCCCCATAACCCCGTATTTATGTGTTACTAGATGATTTTAATACGTATGAGGCTGTGATTATTGATTATAACATGTTAGTGGTCGTTGTTGGATATTTGATTATTCATGCTTATGTTAATAATGTTTGGTTTGTGATTATGTTGTTGCTGTTGTTGTTAATAGGAATATGTTGACATAATAATGTGTTGGATAACGCTGTTGTTGTTATGACTGTTGATGGTTAAGTCTTGGGTGCTTATTGGTCCAAGAAACGTTATTGTTAAGTCTTGAGTACTTGTTGGTGCAAGCGGAGGTGGTGGCGTTTGCTGTTGATTGCTGTTTGACATGCATTTCATTGGAGATGTTGTTGGGAGATGTACAACATAGGGGAGATCGTCCGAGAGTAAGGCGATCCGGCCATCCACGGTAGGTTACCCAAGGTTTGGTAACCTTGGCCCCCCGTGATGAGGCATCCATGGTTTGGTGCGTTGGCTATCCATAGGGTCTACCCGAGGTTAGGTGGACTGCTGGTGTTGGTGTTTATTGGCCAATACGGATATGTAACTCCGAAGTCGTTCATCTTGAGTTAGCTGGATCCACATGCATAGTTGGAGTAGCGGAGTAGTTGGTGCCTTACATTGCATAGCATATTCGATGATGTTGTTGTTGATGTACGTTGATACATGCTAAATACTATATGCCTATGTTGATGCCATGCTTGTATGATTTACTTTACTTCCTACCTCTATGCTGATTATGTATACATGAAGTTACTCCCCCTTCGTTTGTTGCCTGTGTTTGGCCTGAACGGCATTTGCAGAGGATGACGAGCAGCCCGGAGAGGAGTGACTCTGAGGAGCCGCCACCCATAGTTAGGGCCTGCTTTTAAGTTTTAATTCTTTTGGTTTAGATGTATTTTCGTTATACGGAAGGATTATACCAGCTCTGTATGTGACATCGGGGTTGGGTTTTATTATGTTTATTTGCCTTAACTTATTTATTTCCGCGATTTTGAAACTTGGTTCATGTGGGACTTTTCTACCCATGGACAACTCACTGAATTCTCATTCAGGTTATGCATGTCTGTTTAATTGACTTTTGGATTTTATGTCCTTTATCATGCGGGGTAGAAGGGTGTCACATTTAGTGGTATCGGAGCTGGTCTGTCCTATCAGGCCGTGGTATGAGTCTGTTATGAGTCTGATGTGTACTCTTGTTTGAAATGTCTATACTTGTATAGACAATGATGCTCAAGTAGAAGCTGGTGTGCGAGTTTCTGTGCCTAAAGGACTGTCTTGGTCTCGTACAGAAAATGATGGCTGGATGCGGATGAAACGATCAAGCTATCGCTAATGCATTGGCACTGCTTGCACATGCTATCGGACAGAATAATCAGAATCACAACGGTGGGCCGGCTGAGTTCCAGGGACTTGATAAGTTCCAGAAGAACAACCCGCCTTCCTTCAAGGGGGCGTATGATCCAGAAGGAGCCATGCTGTGGTTGCGGGAAACTGAGAAGATCTTCCGAGCGATGGACTGCAACGATCAACAGAAGCTGATATTCGCTACCTTCATGCTGATAGAGGAGGCAGAACATTGGTGGGATAATTATCGCCACAGGTTGGAGGCTGAACACACAGCGGTTACTTGGGTGGTGTTCCGACAGAGGTTCTTGGAGAAGTACTTTCCGGCAGATATAAGGGACAAGAAGGAGATAGAGTTCTTGAGGCTGACACAGGGATCGATGACTGTGGGAGAATATGCTGCCAAGTTTGAGGAATTGGCTAGATACTACACGCCATATCAGTATGCTGCAGATGAAAGATCCAAGTGCGTAAAGTTTGAGGCAGGTCTGAATCCGGAGATCAAGCAAGCTATTAGCTACCAGGAGATCAGGGTGTTCCCAACTCTGGTCAACAAGTGTCGGATTTATGAAGATGCATCCTTGTTCCGGGCAGCCAGTTCTAAGGGGTCGGATGGTCAGGGTAGCAGAAGGACAGAAGTCGGGGATAAGGGGAGGCAGCGCTACGCTCCATCAGGCAGGGATTTCAAGCATAGTGGCAAGAAGCCCCAATATTCCTAGGATAGGTTTAGGAGCGGGTCCTTTAGTGCTCCCAGACCTATGAGGTGCGGCAGGTGCGGAGCTACTGATCATTTTTCATCTCAGTGCAAGGAGCCCACGGTCATTTTTCAAGTGTGGTAAGCCGAGGCACATCAGCAGGGAGTGCAGTGGTGATGGCAGCAGTACCAAGTCAGAACCTCCTGGTGTAGGCAAGACTCAGTCGTCGCAAGCCAACAGATTGAAGACTACTGGGAGAGTCTTTACTCTGAGCGGAGCGGAAGCCTCTGAGTCCGATGATCTGATTCAAGGTACGTGTTTAATTGATGGCGTTCCTTTAACTGTATTGTATGATTCGGGTGCTTCGCATTCGTTTATATCACTTGATAGGGTCAAGAACCTTGGTTTACCTGTTGTTTTGTTGGACCTTGACTTATTAGTGTCTACTCCTACGAATAAGCCTGTCCTTACTTCCCATGCATGCAAGAACTGTCGTGTCACCATTGATAATAGAACTTTCATTGTTGATCTTGTATGCCTTCCCCTCAAAGACCTTGATGTGATCCTTGGCATGGACTGGTTATCTTCCAACCATGTCCTGTTGAACTGTTTTGACAAAACTTTGATTTTCGCTACCTTGACGGAGTCTAAGAATCCGAACCTTCTATCTGCCAACCAAGTTCAAGCTTCATTCGTGATGAAGCCCAGTTATACATGATGTTAGCTTCCAGTCAACCTTCTAATGTCTCCAGCTTGCCGATAGTGCGAGAGTTTCCTGAAGTGTTTCCGGGAGATGTTTACGAACTACCCCCAGAACGAGATGTAGAGTTTGCCATAGACTTAGTGCCTGGCACTGGGCCGATCTCCATAGCACCATATAGGATGTCCCCTCTAGAGTTAGCTGAGTTGAAAGAGCAGTTAGAAGACCTGATGCAGAAGCAGTTCATTAGACCGAGTGTGTCCCCGTGGGGAGCACCTGTGCTGTTGGTAAAGAAGAAGGATGGTAGTATGAGGTTGTGTGTCGACTATCGACGGCTCAACAAGGTGACAATAAAGAACCGGTACCCCCTTCCTAGGATTGATGACCTTATGGATCAGTTGAGAGGCGCTTGCGTCTTCTCGAAGATAGACTTGAGGTCAGGGTACCATCAGATTCACGTAAAGTCTGAGGACATCCCGAAGACTGCGTTTAGAACGCGCTATGGCCAATACGAGTACCTGGTTATGCCTTTTGGTGTGACCAATGCTCCTGCTGTGTTCATGGATTACATGAATATGACCTTTCACCCTTACTTGGACTAGTTTGTGGTGGCTTTCATAGATGACATCTTAGTGTACTCCAAGGGAATAGAGGAGCATGAAGAACACCTGAGGGTTGTATTTCAAACTCATAAAGACAAGAAGTTGTACGCTAAGTTGTCTAAGTGTGAGTTCTAGTTGGAAGAGGTAAGTTTCTTAGGACATGTCATCTCTAAGGGTGGCATTGCGGTGGACCCAGCCAAGGTGGAAACGGTGCTCCAGTGGGAAGCGTCGAGATCTGTGATCGAAATTAGAAGTTTCTTGGGGTTAGCTGGGTATTATAGGCGGTTCATAGAGGGTTTTTCCAAGATAGCTTTACCCTTAACCCGTCTCACCAGAAAAGGGCAGTTATTCATCTGGGACTCCAGATGTGAGGAAAGTTTCCGGACCCTTAAGAATAGGTTGACGTCAGCACCAGTGCTAGTTTTGCCAGACCCTAGTGAGCCTTTTGTAGTGTACTGTGATGCTTCAAAGCAAGGCTTAGGCGGTGTGCTGATGCAGAATGGTAAGGTAGTAGCTTATGCTTCTAGGCAGCTAAAGACCCACGAGAAGAACTACCCTACCCATGATCTAGAGCTAGGAGCTGTGGTATTCACCCTAAAGATTTGGAGGCACTACCTGTACGGCTCGAGGTTCGAAGTGTTTAGTGATCATAAGAGCCTGAGGTATCTCTTTGATCAAAAAGAGTTGAATATGAGACAGCGTAGATGGATGGAGTTCCTAAAGGATTATGACTTCGAACTGATCTATCACCCGGGTAAGGCCAATGTGGTGGCCGATGCCTTAAGTAGAAAGACCCTGCATATCTCCGCCTTGATGGTTAGGGAGATGGACCTAATTGAGGAGTTTAGAGACCTTAACCTAGGTTGTGAGTTTACCCCTAAGAGCATTAGGCTTGGAACCTTAAGGATTAATAACAATTTCATGGATCAAATTAGAGAGGGTCAGAAGTTAGACCAATTTCTCCTCGACCAGCGAGAATCGCTCGCACAGGGTAGAGCCAGTAGCTTTAGAGTTGAAGCGGATGATATCTTGAGGTTTGAGGATAGAGTGTGCATACCAGATGTTTCCGAGCTCAGAAGGATGATCTTAGAAGAAGGGCATAGGAGCGGAATGAGTGTGCACCCAGGTGCCACCAAGATGTATCAAGACCTTAAGAAGATGTTCTGGTGGCCTAGGATGAAAAAGGATGTGGCCGAATTCATTTATGCATGTCTAGTCTGTCAGAAGGCTAAGATAGAGCATCAGAAGCCATCAGGTATGCTGCAGCCCTTAAGCATCCCAGTTTGGAAATGGGACAACATCTCCATGGATTTTGTGTCTGGACTCCCTAGGACTCCAGTAGGTTTTGAGGCGATTTGGGTTGTGGTAGATAGACTGACCAAATCTGCACATTTCATCCTGATGAACATGGAGTATCCTTTAGAAAAACTAGCCAAGTTATACATCAAGGAGATAGTTAGGCTTCATGGTGTACCCTCCAGCATAGTGTCCGATAGAGACCCGAGGTTTACCTTGAAGTTTTGGGAGAGCTTCCAAGATGCTTTAGACACGAAGCTTAGGCTTAGCTCAGCTTATCACCCTCAGACCGATGGGCAGTCTGAGAGGACCATCCAGTCCTTAGAGGACTTGTTGAGAGCATGTGTGCTTGAACAGCCAGGTAGTTGGGACAAGTTTTTGCCCCTGATAGAGTTTTCCTACAATAATAGTTTCCATTCCAGCATTGGCATGGCCCCTTATGAGGCTCTGTATGGAAGGAGATGTAGGACACCTTTGTGTTGGAGTGAATCTGGTGATAGTTTGGTATTAGGACCAGAAATAGTACAAGAAACAACTGAGAAAATAAGGATGATCCAGGAAAAGATGAGAGTGGCATAAAGTAGGCAAAAGAGCTACCATGACAAGAGGAGGAAAGCACTTGAATTCCAGGAAGGTGACCATGTGTTCTTGAGAGTTACCCCGACAACTGGGGTTGGTAGAGTGATGAAGGTGAGGAAACTTACTCCCAGATTCATCGGTCCTTATCAAATTCTTAAAAGAGTCGACGAAGTCGCCTACCAGATAGCCTTACCCCCGTTTTTATCCAACCTTCATAATGTCTTTCATGTTTCCCAACTCCGAAAGTATATCCATGACCCTAGTCACGTGATAGTTCCCGATACAATACAATTAAAGGAGAACCTGACGTTCGAGGTGTTACCTATTCAGATCGAAGATAGGAGGGTGAAGCAGCTTAGGGGAAAGGAGATCCCTTTGGTCAAGATGGTTTGGGGCGGGGCGGCTGAGGAAAATGCTACCTGGGAATTGGAAAGCAAGATGAAGGAAGCATACCCGCATCTGTTCAGTTCAGGTTAGTAGAAATTTCGAGGACGAATTTTTTTTTTAAGGGAGGTGGAATTGTAACACCCCATTTTCTTTCATAAATAACCTTAATATATTTATCTATATATGACATATATGTTTGAATATGGTTTTTAGATTGTTCTTGGCATCTAAGTTCATTTTTGGAAAGTTTAGCCTTAGAAAGACTAAAACCTTTTAGAGTCCTAGTAACATGTTTCACCGTTTTGGTCATATATTGAGTTCTAGATGTCCGATATAGGTGATCTTTGTGGAATTGGAAAGATAAGAGAATTTTATACAACTTTAATGAAGAGATATAAATCAAATTCGGAATTTTAGGTTGTCAAAAATAATCAATTGTGGAGCAGGCCAACTTGTGCGGATTTTGGATATACCTCTACTAATTTGGGCCTATCTCACCCATTTCAAACCCAAATTAAGTATATGAGCACTACTTGGAAAGCTTATTTGAAGATATATCTGTTAGGATTGAATTGATTTCGAAATATTGGTCAGAAATATCATTTATGGGTTAGGTGAAAAGTGAAGGAATCATATGGCGTAATTAGTGCAAGATTAGGTGGGATAATTAGTGCAATGCTTTTTGTTTCATTATTTTTGACTCACCAACCCCACCAACCATCCCACAATCAGATAACACCTCAAAACCACTCATAGTGGAGCAAAGCATGGAGTGATTTATGGATTAGTGGATCCCATCATGAAAGAAAAATCAATAATCAAAGTTTGGTGGGAGACAAAAGCAAGAACATTCACCAACCATGGAATATTAATTAGGCCACCAAGGAGCACGAATTTTGGGCAGATTTATAGAGTTTATAAGGTTATATAAAGGATGGTTATTGATGCTTAAAGAGGGGAGAAGAAAGCTTAACCTATAGACCAAAACAACCATTGCCGAAAACTTGAAACTTGGTGGAACAGTTTCGGTAAATCCTTCACTACTTCTTCATATACCGTTGGATCTTGTTCCAAATTCATATAGAGTTCCTGGGCTTATATTAATTCATATCCAACGGTGGAAATTTCTATTTAATCCATATAGTGAGAGTTATTCATCTTATAATTTTGATTTGAGTTCAACTCGGGTAGCTCCAGACCAGTCAACTTGAGAGGATCATCCTGTGCTCAGTAACCGTTGGATCTAGCTGAAACTTTTGCATAAGATAAATTAAAGGTATATATTTATTCTTACCGTTCAAATTGGTAAAATAATGTCTGGTTTGTGAGATATAAGGCAAACACAGTGGCTGATTTTGTGGTAATTGCTGCCGATTTTAAGTTCTTTACAATGTACCTTCCAAAATGTGTTTCGTAGGTGAATCTTGAAGCTCAGGGACCCTAGTGGATCTTACTTCTTCTTAAACGCGAACTTCAATCCAGGTATGGGGAGAAGGGTAGTGTTTACATAGGCTTGGAGTTAGAGTAAAGTAAAAGGGGTCCCCATAACCCCGTATTTTTGTGTTACTAAATGATTTTAATACGTATGAGGCTGTGATTGTTGATTATAACATGTTAGTGGTCGTTGTTGGATATTTGATTATTCATGCTTATGTTCATAATGTTTGGTTTGTGATTATGTTGTTGCTGTTGTTGTTAATATGAATATGTTGACATAATAATGTGTTGGATAACGCTGTTGTTGTTATGACTGTTGATGGTTAAGTCTTGGGTGCTTATTGGCCCAAGCAACGTTATTGTTAAGTCTCGAGTACTTGTTGGTGCAAGCGGAGGTGGTGGCGTTTGTCGTTGATTGCTGTTTGACATGCATTTCATTGGAGATGTTGTTGGGAGATGTACGACATAGGGGAGATCGTCCGAGAGTAAGGCGATCCGGCCATCCACGGTAGGTTACCCAAGGTTTGGTAACCGCGGCCCCCCGTGATGAGGCATCCATGGTTTGGTGCATTGGCTATCCATAGGGTCTACCCGAGGTTAGGTGGACTGCTGGTGTTGGTGTTTATTGGCCAATACGGATATGTAACTCCGAAGTCGTTCATCTTGAGTTAGCTGGATCCACATGCATAGTTGGAGTAGCGGAGTAGTTGGTGCCTTACATTGCATAGCATATTCGATGATGTTGTTGTTGATGTACGTTGATACATGCTAAATACTATATGCCTATGTTGATGCCATGCTTGTATGATTTACTTTACTTCCTACCTCTATGCTGATTATGTATACATGAACTTACTCCCCTTCGTTTGTTGCCTGTGTTTGGCCTGAACGGCATTTGCAGAGGATGACGAGCAGCCCGGAGAGGAGTGACTCTGAGGGGCCGCCACTCATAGTTAGGGCCTGCTTTTAAGTTTTAATTCTTTTGGTTTAGATGTATTTCCGTTATACGGAAGGATTATACCAGCTCTGTATGTGACATCGGGGTTGGGTTTTATTATGTTTATTTGCCTTAACTTATTTATTTCCGCGATTTTGAAACTTGGTTCATGTGGGACTTTTCTACCCATGGACAACTCATTGAATTCTCATTCAGGTTATGCATGTTTGTTTAATTGACTTTTGGATTTTATGTCCTTTATCATGCGGGGTAGAGGGGTGTCACAGCTTGTCCTTTTGCATCCATGATTGTTGGATCGTACTTTCTCAGCACTTGTTAGATGCTCAACCCTTTTGAGGTTGAGCTCTGATACCAACTGAAGTTACACAGGCAAACACAAGAAGGGGGTTGAATTGTGTTTGTTAATAATTTTCTAAAACAACCTTAAAAACAATTTTTTCACACAAAGAGATTAGAAGCAGAAGCAAGCACAAAGAAATAGATCCTTTTTAAAAGGCTTTAACAAAAGCAATATCAAAACCCCTCTGTTAATAAGAAACAAATAAAGCTGTAAGAGTTAAGAGATAGAAGAATCATACAAGATGTTTTATCTTGGTTCACTCTCTTCCAACCAAGAGCTACATCCAGTCCCTTCTACTTGAAGAATTTTCTCCACTATTTTCAAAATAGATTACAACCAAGTATTCAGCACCTCTCCAGGCTACAAGTATTTCTTTCTTACGAAGCCTCTTCAGGCTCTAACTCTAATAAAGAGATTTAATGTTTGATCTTCTTAACTCACTATGTGTGAGGATATGACAGTTTAAGATCAGATGAATATTTTCACAATATTCAAACTAAGAATACAGACTCTTGCTTTTGAAAGAATATAAGAATGAGTGATTATCGATTGGCAAAAGTTGAGCTAGCAAGGTTGTGCTGGCAAGAGTAATTCTTAGGTATCTCAGGTCTTCTATTTATAGTGACCTTCTTCTTCACTTGTATTTCTTCAACGGTTACTTTGAATAATCCCGTTTAGAGATAGCATTTAATGCATGATATCCGTTGTGACTGATGGCTTGATTGTGGTAAGCTAAATAATACTCTTGGTTATCGAGGTAACATGAAATAGGAGGCTTACTGCTCTGAGTATTGCAGCTTAAGAACTTGTTGTTCCTCCTTTATGTACAATCCATCTTTTTTAGTCATAAAGTTGTCATCGTACAGATCGTTTTGCAGTATCTCATTGTACTATTCTGCTTTTTGCATTTCTTGATGGTACTATGTTTCTTTTACAACAAGGTAAAATATTAAAGCAGATAGGACAAAAGTGAAGAACAAATATTCTATTGAAATAAATATCAATCATTTGAAATAAATTCAAGAGATTTGGATAGCATTTATTTATTCTAAGATGGAGCTCATCTACTTAGTTATATGTGAGGCTAAGTCTGTTTCAACATATTATTTTGCTCGTCCGATGACGTGGCATATCCTCTTGTCTATCAAGTCTTTAGACTTGCTATTCCTCAATGAGTTATAAAGATCTCCTTCTAGTGACGTGGCAGATAGAGCTTGTCTACCTGATTACTTTATTTTTCAGTTCATTCAATTTTATCAATTACTTTCGTCTGCTTACGTGGCAAGATGGACGTGCTTATTATCAACTCTTTGGACTTGTTGTATTTAACAAGTTATTTTGGTATTCGTCTAGCAAACATTTAGAGCCTCGTCCACTTAAGAAAACTAGTCTACTCAAATAAATAAGTAACTTTACCAAAATATTGAGCAGCCCATCTACAAGGATGGACGCGTATTTTTCAATGAAAACTTATCCCATGTTTGTTTTACTTATATTTAAATATTCCTGCATAACTGAAAGCACATGTTAGATCTCAACTAACACTTTTCCAAGCAAATTTAATCCTTTTGTTAGCATCAAAACTTAGAGATTATTTAATCCAAGACCACTTTAGTTCCAACACTTATATTGTTTCACTTCTAGGCTTTTTAACCAAAGTGACTCACTTTTAGAAACTATATACCAAAATAACCTACTTTTGAAACAATTTACCAAACTAACCCACTTTTTGACACTATGGAAAAAAAATTATTTTTTTTGCTGACTGGGTGGCCCCAGTTTGACTGGCGCCATTGACTTTTTGAACTGCCACGTTGGCAAGCCAATTCTGAAAAAAATTTAATTTTTTTAAAATTATTTTTAATGAAAAAAACAAAAGAAAAAAGGAAAAATGGGGTGGCGCAACGTGTCACCACCTGGTGAGTGGTGCCACTGCAACATGCGTCACTTGTCGTGCTATTTGCAGTGGCGCCACGCGTCACTTCATCATTTCTACTACTTTTTTTTACACTCTTTTATATATGTAACGTTGTTGGAAGTTTAAAAATTAAATTTTTTTTATACCACATTTTTATCATTTTCTGTAATCATAATTTTTTAAATTTTTTATTATATTATTAATTTTTATTTTTGTTCATTCATAAATATTAATTTTGTTTTTAATATATTTGTTTTTTTACTTTGTTATTATTTATGATAGTGGTATCATTTCTACTACTAATTTTGTTGGAAGTTTAAAAATTAAGTTTTTTATACCATATTTATATCATTTTTTTGTAATCATAATTTTTCAAAAATTTTTATTATATTCTTTTTTTTTGTGCTTATTTTAATATTAAATGTTTTTTAATATATTGTTTTTTTACTTTGTTATTATTAATGATAGTAGTATAATTTCTACTACAATTTTTTTACACTTTCTTTTTTTAATATATTATTATTTTTTTATAAACTTTGTTACTATTAATGATAGTAGTAGTAATGATACTACTATTTTTTATAAACTTTGTTAGTATTTATATAGCTCTTATTTTCATATTTGTTAGTTTTAATATTATTATTGTTAGTATTCTTGTTAATGTTATTAATGTTGTTATTAATCTTATTTTTATATTTGTTAGTTTTAATGTTATTCTTGTTGTTGTTATTATTAGTTTTGTTATAATTTATTGTACTAATGGTTTACTTTTTCATGATTTTATTCTAGGAGATATGGCACGGTCGATTAATCATGGCCCCATTTATGAACACGTGTTACATATGCTGAAGACACATGTGTCTCAACATAGATGGAACGAGGAGGAGGATCGAGTTCTTAGATGTAGAATAGTACAACAATTTAAGGATGGAGGTGCCAACATCCCCCCCTCTCGCGCCATTAGAGATATTCTCGTGATGACAGCCTTTTTAGGCACTGCCCAATTATCAGTGTTCCAGATGGACCATGCATTGATAAGTGCATTAGTTGAACGTTGGAGGCCTGAGACCCACACATTCCATATGCCATTTGGAGAGTGCACGATTACATTACAGGATCTTGCAATTTTCATGGGTCTTCGCATTGACGACCATCCTGTAATTGATCGAACCTGTGATAACTGGCTAGAGTACGTTGGTGCAATGCTAGGGGTGATCCCAGATGATGACCAGTTTCATGGCACTCGTTTGAGAATGACATGGTTAAATGCACATTTTGAAAATCTCGAGCAGCATGATTTGTCCAACCCGGTAGTGGTAACCCGTTATGCCAGAGTGTATATTCTGAGGTTACTTGGTGGAGTGTTGGTCGCAGATCATTCTGGTGCGCTTGTTGCATTAAGATATCTAACATTGTTAGAAGATTTTAGTGTAACTGCACAAGTTAGTTGGGGATCAGCGGTGTTAAGTTATTTATATCGTGAACTATGTAACGCCGCCAACTATGAAAACAAAGAGATTGCGGATTTTTTTGCATTGGTACAGATGTGGGCATGGGTGCGGTTTCCAAAAATTGCACCCAGACTCAGATGCAATGATAGACATGCAGGGACGCCATATGGAACAAGGTTACATTAATGTTTTTGTTTAGTAATCAATAGTTGTGTTATTAATTACTTCTGACCCGAATTTGATTATCGGGTGGCAGCGTGGGATTAATTTTTCAAGACATTATCATGAGCTGCCTTATTATCGAGATATTTTTGATACGATGCAATCATCAGAGGTTTAAATGTATTACAACGTGGATCTATTTAATATTTAAGATTTGTTAATTATGCTAGTTGTTGAATGTTTGTAGATTGTATGGGAGCCATATGACGAATACCTGAAGGGATCTTTGTCGTTTATCTGCATCAAAGGCCAGCATTTATGGAGGGCAGTTGTGCCTTTGATCTGCTTTAACATTGGGGAGTATCATCAACCTGATCGAACGATAGACAGTTTGGCCTGGACCAACATGTTCCACAACCAGCCTCCCAGTCACCATGGGCCCACAACTTAACTCTTAGGGGGAAATCAAAGGATAATTGGTTACAAAAGATGGAACCGTTTATTCACTTATGGAACGATAGGTTAACATATGTCCAGCCTGGTGTACCCCCACAATGGCCTATCAACAACCAATCAGAGTATATGAGATGGTGGTACATGGGAATTACTCGTCGTTGGATCAGTAGGAAAAACGCACAACAAGAAATTTTGGTAATGTTATTTATGATTGTGTATTTTATTATTAAGCATTAACTAGTTACCATTATCGTTACTAATTCCCATTTGAATTAACCTTGCACACAGGCTGACGGGCTTGAACGGGTAAACTATTTAGCCACGCCAGAGGGGAGCCAAGCTTTGTCACTTGAAGAGATTAGGAGCGAGTCTGAGCGTATGATGATGGCAATGGGGGTCCAAACTCGCATCACATCACCTTATCGGCCTGCTCCGGTTGATTCGTAATCTCAGGGTCCACCGGTGGTACAAATGACAATTAGTAGCTCTAGCAGGGAGATCCATGGTTTAGACTGAAACAGAACGTCGGTTGAAGCACAACCATTTTATCTGCCACCTTTCCCTGGGCGAGATCCGGGGACGTATTATGTTCCTCTGCAGTTTCCATATATTCCACAGCAGCCTTATCAGACTTATATCTATCCAAATCTTCCGTCTCCTTCAGCATCGTCCGGCCCGGGTATGCAATCAGATCCATCACCTGAATCGAGCATACACAATTTCACTGAATATACACAAGCTGGTCCCAGTATGCATGCAGATACACCATATACACATGCAAGTCCAAGCATGCAGTCGGGTTCATCTTATATACCAGTGGGTTCTAGTATGCCTCAAGATGCCTCGCAGATGTATTATACACCTGCACCATATACACCATCTGGCAACACACCTGCTGCACCAGAGCGGTGGATTACACAGCTTCAAGACACCCCAATGCAGTCTCCTGAATGGGGTGCAGTCGACATCGATCTCAATATTGATTTTTAGGATGTTATGGAGACTGGCGATGCTGCAGGCATTGACGATGCACCACAAGAGATAAGGTGAAACCCACGTCGTCAAGAAAGGGATCGAGGATATCAGTACATCCTGTCACCAATGCAAGACAACCCACATCGACATCACTGATCTAGTTTTTTTTTGTGTAAAAATGACATTTTCATTAGTAAACATTAATAATCTAGCTTCTTGTCATATTTTTCAGTAGTTGGTTAACTTGTTAACATACAGTAAGATCATACAATGATTATATCCATATTTACTTGTACTAAACTCATTCCACATAATATATTAATAAAAACTGCATGATATATTATAAAAACTACAAAGTTATATTAAATACATAATATATTAATAAAAACCGCATGAAACCATAAACATTATCCTTATTCCTCATCATGATTTACCCCGGATCCTCCGGCACGTTGAGGGCAATGACGTCGGTTGTGCCCTTCAGACCTACACAACCCACACCGTTGACTAGGTTATGACTCTCTCCAATCCATTTCATTCCTAATCCGGGTTGATTTTGGTCGTCCATTTGGACGTAGCATCAACTCATATGGAACCAATGTCCACGGCATATACATTGACGGTACACCTTCCTCATTGCCAACGGGGAACCATTCATTGGAGTAAGCATTCATGATGCAGTCTAACCTTATTTTGGATTGATATACTGTTCATACCTGATATGAACGTTAGCATATGCTGCAATTACATGAGAGCAAGGAAAGTGAAATGCTTGAAATCTTCCACATTGGCAATATCGAGATGGTAGATCAACATTCCACACCTGGCCCCCTCTCTGGTTGACTGGATTAAGTGCCTCCTCGACTTCAAAACGTAGATTTTGATGGTCAAACCTCCGGACATGATGGGATGATGCTTCTTCTTGTTGCACAATCATTGCATCTCGCAGTTTTTTAGAATGTTTGTGACCAGAATTAAGTTCTGCCCTGGTGCTTGAACCTCACTCAACAAAGTATTCTACCAGTCTGTGGTATGTACACTTCACCAAGGCCGTGATTGGCAAATTTCGAATGCCTTTCAATATCCTATTTACTGCCTCCGACAAGTTAGTTGTCATGTGACCATACCTGTGACCTTGATCATTATAAACGAGGCTCCACTTTTCTATTGAAATCCCATCAATCCATCGGCTAACCTCCGGGCTAGCTTCCCAAAAGCTATTTAACCTTCGCTCGAAGGAAACGCGAGAAGCTATATAACGTAAAATAATAGTGCACGTTTTATATGTAAAGATAACACAGCTAAACCTATTGATCATTGACATAAAATTATTACCTAGTATCATCAAATCCTTCTTCAACTTGACATTTTTAAATTTGTGACTGAAATTACTGGTGATGTGTCTGAGGCAGTATACATGGTAAGCATTCGGTGGTTGCCAACCAAGGTATGCATTTGCCACGACAGATTTAAGACTTTGGTGGCAGTCAGAGATCAAACATATACCTGTCCTGTTGGTAACTTTTTCACGAATGAGTGCTAGAAACCAGGACCAGGCATCCAATGTCTCTCCTTCAATGGTAGCAAATACAAGCGGCAAGACTTTGCTATTCCCGTCTTGTGTAGTAGCTATCAATAGGGTACCACGATACTTACCATACAAGAATGTACCATCAACTTGTATTATCGACTAGCAGTAATTGAACGCATCACAACATTGTTTGAATGTCAAAAAAACACGAAAAAACTTACGGCTGTGAATATTAACCATATTACCAACGATGACAGGATTTGTCTCGATCTTGTAATAGGCTCCGGGGGCATGTAACTGAAAATGTCCAACCATTCTGACAACAATGCTTATGATTCATCCCAGTCTCCGAACACATGCACTATGGCTTTTTGTTTAGCCTTTCATGCTTTCCGGTAAGAAATTTTGTATCCGAACATACTTTGATTCTTTCCAATATTAACCCAACGGTAACAACAGGTTGTTCCCGGACCATGCCTGACACATGTTGAGACCATTGTTTAGATCATATCATATAAGATTTATTATAATTATAACATTGAAAATCTTAATAAATTGTAATACCTAGAATGCATAAGCATACAAAGTTGGAGTCCATCTTTGTGTGATCCTGTGACAACATCGCATTGACACAAGAATGAGGACCATCGTACTTCGACACTTCCCACTTGTTTGACTTCTTTGATAAAATGACCCTTAACCTCCAAGGACAACCTACTGAATGATTTGGGCAACGAACATTCCATAAGGACTTTGTTGATTTTCCAACTTCAAATGATTGGTGAATTTTCATTGAATATTGCTTCATCGCCAACTGAACCACCTCTTTGCTCTCAAATTGCAACCCCAGATACAACTCATGTCCCACTTGCCAAGATCCAGGAACGTCCAACCCTGCGACATCCATATCTTCGTCTGGATAATTCTCATCAATATAACTATAATGTGGAGATGGATTGATGAATGGACCATGTGAATGACCTGTAATAGATTAACTTCTTTTATACATGTAAATTATTGAAGATATTAATATTAGAATGGAATAACATTATTAAAATCATGCCTGACTGTTGAAAAACACCACCTCCGGGCCTAACGGATGACACCGGAGAAACCAACCCAGATGGTATTATATTGGATTCACCTTCCCCTTCATCTTCGGAGCCAGTTGAGTCAGCTGAGTCATAATATGTAAATTCATCGCCTTCTGCATCTTTGTCTGACACGAACGCCAGTTCACTGTTCTATTCTTCATCATCGCTAAATGATTGATCTGGTAAGTCGAATAGTGGTAGTTCAAAATTATTGCATAGCTCCTGCACATGTGGATTAGAGCTACCAACCACATCAATCTCAACATAGATCTCAAGTGTTGTAAGTTCCGTAGTTTGCAGAAAAGCATCAATCATGCAAGTCACATCATCATCATCAGTTAATTCGTAACCAGTGAAAATTGGAGGATTTATTTGTACAAGATATTTGGCCATTATCTTTGAAATACACTGATTTGGTTGAAGTTTCAACCTAGAATGTATCCTTGATTTCAGCGCTTCATACCTGATTCCTTGTTTTATTTTCATGACTTTGGTATTTCCTTCAAAAGTAAAGCCATTATCTCCATCATATACCCTCCCATTCTAGTAAAACAAAACGATAAGAACTTGCTTCATATTGTCGACCTACATTAATCAAACATAATTAAATAATCATGATAATAAATAACCACATTACCAGTACTAATGATATCTAACAATAATAAATTATATTTAAAACAAAGTAACATGCTCAAATTAACAACATAATTTATAGCAATTTATACAAAATAACACTATTAATCATAATATTATAACAATATTATATTAATAAACTAATAATTATATTAATTACGGTATGCAAGCATTGACATCATTAATAATTAAACAAATCATATAAAATGACTACTAAATAAAAAAAATTTGATATCATAAATATTATATTATTTACTTATACAATAATTTACATACTATACATGTCAAGACCTTAGTTTGATAGGCAACTGACCAGTAGCAACTGAACAAAACAACCAACACCCCGTACATCACAACAAGTTGCAAATTGTATCCCCCATCTCTGCCCGGGAGTTGACCGCATACAGAATTGAATCCTATGTGGCATTAGCTCCTCACCCTCAGTCACCACGTCCTTCATTAACTGTAAAAACTCTACAGTTAGATGGTTTATACAGTAAGTTCATTAGTCTTGCTGTAATATGGTTTGTCAAGAGTGTGTACAGTTAATGAAGGACGTGGAGCCTGAGGGCGAGGAGCTGATGCCCCGTAGAATTCAGTTCTGTCTGCGGTCAAATCCCAGACAAAGGTGGGGTTACAATTCTCAACTTGTTGTGATGTACGTGGTGTTGGTTGTTTTGTTCAGTTGCTACTGGCCAGTTGTCTATTAAACTATTGTCTTGATGTGTATAGTATGTAAATTATTCTATAAAAGACCATTGCCATACATATATACATATACATATATATATACATATATATATATATATATATATATATATATTCAGGTGGATAGACTAATATTAATATGATTTATTATTGTATGATCATAAACTACATCAATAATTGCTTTAATAATAATAATAATAATAATAATAGTAAAATAAAATTAAAAAAACAAACTGCTACTATAATTAACAATAACAAATAAAAAAATTATTTAAAAAATTAATATTTATTAACGCACAAAAATAAATTTTAAAAAAATTAAAACATCAAGATTACATAAAATGATAGAAATGTGGTATAATAAAAATTAAAATTTTAAACTTCCAACAAAATTATAGATAAAATAGAATTTAAATAAAAGTGTAGTAGAAATGACGAAGACTGGGTACACAATATCTAGTAAATTAAAAAAAATATGATATAACAAAATTATAATATTTACCTAAACTTAAAATTTGATACTAATAGGGGGGCAGTGTCACCACCAGGTGAGTGGCTACCACGTGGCAGGTCAAAAAATCAATGGCGTCAGTCGCCATCCAGTCAACAAAAAAATTTTATTTGTTTATTTTACAGTATCAAAAAATAGGTTAATTTAATAAATTATTTCAAAAATAGGTTATTTTGATATATAGTTTCTAAAAATTGGTCACTTTGATTAAAAAGCCTTCACTTCTATCTATGGGCCCAACGTCCTATATTTCTTATTTGCCCAAGAAAAGCTTCTAAGCACCCACCACCTGACTAACTAACCCACATGTGTTTTCATATTTTTTTTATTATTATTAAAGCAAACATGAATTTGGCTAAAGCCAAATTTTCTATATTGATAACAATGAAGCCTACCTGCTATTCATGTAGGTTTCTTAATTTTTTATTTATTTTTTAAAAATTTTTTAAATCAATTTTATATTATTGTGAAACTTACTGGACTTTTATTATAAAGAAAACAATTATAATAACCTTGTAACAATTTTTTTCATTAAAATAATTATATTAAATTTTAGGATGTTACATGTATCCCGGTATAGCTTGGTTTTCCCGACTTTACCCTGAGTATCCACGTTGCAGATGGACGTTCCGAGGAGACCCAGACACCCCTATTGGAGTTGAGCTCATAGGGGGATGCACTCTTATGGGTCATGGCGAGCGAAAGGGTTACCTGGACAAACTAATCGACGTTCTCTGTTACGGAGAGGCCGCGGGGGAAGAAGCGTGAAGATGATGTATCACAGTTGTGGCAAGAAGGTTGTGAATAGTGGTGACTAGTCTGTTGAGAACAGAGTTTATAGACGCCGTTATGGCGAGGGTGAGGGTAGTTCCAGACGCCCATATTGTCTGTGATATGGTTCGTCGGTAGCGTCTACTAGGGAGAGCCTCTGTGATCATAGTCTTCTTTTGATTTTGGATGTATTCTGTGAGAGGCGGGCAGGTAGATGCTATCTATTTAGGTTTTTTATGTATCTTTATATGTGACCAGTTACTATTTCTTTACCCGGTTTGTATAGACGGTAGGCTTCCGATCCCTCTGTTGGGATCGATGCTACTATTGGAGACATGATGTATATACTATGTACATATATGTTGTTTTATCTTTCTTCCGTTGTGTATGTTTAAATGGTTTTAATTTTATCGCTTGCGCAAACTTATAATATTTTGGAATGTATATCTGCTCCAACGCTAATAAAACGGATTAAGGCATAGTTAATTAGGATTGTTCTTTATTGGGACTTCGGGGCGTCACAAAGGTATAGTCTTGTTCCACTATATCTCATAATTTAAATATATAATTTTTTTTAACCACTAATTAAGGCTTAATCCTTGACTTAGGGTTTTGGGATAAACATTTGTTTTGAGTGTAAAATCCTTTTTACAAGTAAATCCAAATGTTTAAATCATTTCTTTGGTAAATACATCACCTCAAGTACTTTAGTACTAAGGGTTTGAAATTGAATTTGTACATTAAAGTAAAAGAAGTGTTCTACAGGCTTAACTTCCTTTTTCATGACTCTTAAGCTCCAAATGATAGAACTCTTGTGGGCCAACAACTATCAACCAATAAATGTCACGTGGAAACTTAACAAAAGTCCCACATTTAAGTGAAATCATTCAAAACCAAAACCTGGGGCCACCTTTTATTCATTTGGGTTTTGAAATCCATTTTGAACACTTGTAAAACCACTAAATAAAATTTAGCAACAAAATTCGTTATAAGGATCATTCTTCTCAAAATCATTTGATCAAATTGATTTATGACTTTGTTGAAGTCATTTAATTAGTGAAGTAAGTATAGAAAATATTTCCTTATCCAAATTACACTACATGCCCAAAAAAAGACACACATCCTTTGTGATGGTTTTGTTCCATGAAAACTTACACCAATTGATTTCTACATACCATTTTAACTTAATAATTACCAGCTTGATTGAAAATAAAAACATTTTCTAAGTATGTACTCTAAGAAAACCATACCTATATACTAACTTAGAGTATATTTTTATTTCAAGCTTTTCTTAAAACAATCATTCAATTACATAGTGCTAAACACTTAAAACACATTGGAATTCAAAAAGGAAATCTCTTCCCTTTTGGACCCCACATGGCCGAACCATATACAACAAGGAAAGGTGGGTTTTTCTTCACCAAATCCATCCGAAACAAGCATGATAATATGATCAAGTATGATGAGCAATGATATAACATCAACTATTAAGTATCATCAACAAAAATCCATACTTTGACCCAACAAAAAGTAATGGTTTTTCAACAAAGAAATCATTTTTTTATCATTCAAAATCCACAATAAACACATAAACACATAGCCTGAATTATTACAAACCATGGAACATCAAAACAACAAATCAAAGTAGTAAAGAGGATGATGACCTTGAAGAACTTAGAAGAAACCCTAAGATAAAGGTTTAAGCTTTTATTTGAAAAACCATGAACTTAAGTGTTGTATTCATGATTCCAAACATAAAAATGGAAGAGAGAAGAGTTTAGTAGGCTTACTATCAAGTTAGAAAATGAAGAACTTGGTATAGGTTCTTGAGCTCCTTTGAATGCGACGAACCAAACCAAGGTGCTCCAAATAAAAATCTTTGCGAAATAGAAAGTGTAGATGATGGAGAGGATCTAGGAAATGTTCGTAGAAGTTAAAAGATAAATTTTTTTGATGCTCAAATGGTGGTGGCCATATTTGAGGGCGAAGAGAGGGAAGAGAGAAAATGTTAAAGAACTTAGGAGATTAAAGTTGATTTATGCTTGTGTGTGTTGTTTCAAATATGAGACGATTCACTCGTCTGATAATCTTTTTATCACCTATCTGCTTTTTGTGCATGCAAAAACGATTTTCTAAGTTTAGAAAAAGTTTGATAAACACAATTCAACCTCCTTCTCGTGTTTACTTGGTTATTTCAACTTTAACTTGTATTATCTGCACTATCTAGAGTGCTTCAAATTTATTCTACCCTTGCATCAACTCTGTAATAGGGTGTGGTATCCCTAGGTTGAGGGTGATGTATCTCTCTGGTTAGAAGGTGAGGTATCCTTCTGTTGTAAAGGGTGAGGCATCCCTTTGGTGTTCGACTTTAAGCTCAAAAGCGTGGGTGAGGTATCCCAAAGGTGTGAGGGAGAGTGCTAGAGATTGTTGAGGCTCTTAGACGTGGGTGAGGTTTCCCATCAGGTGTGGTTAGAGTGCTCTGTGACGTAAAGGTTTTCAAGCACCTGCAAGCTTGGTATTAGTGTATAAACCTAGGAAATATATTTTGGGGACTGGACGTAGGTCACCAACGGTGGGTGACTGAACCAGGATAAAATCTGTTTTTCAACATTTTTTCCCTAACTCCTATATATTATCCATCATTTTCTAGGGTGCTTTGATTATTTTATTTTTGGCGATAATTTTAATTGAGAAAATCATTTTTGATAAATTAATTTAGAAAATTTTATAAACTCAATTCATCCCTCTCCCCTCGGGTAATGGTTGTCACGGCCAATAAGTGTTACACACCACAAGGAAATCAAGATTAATAGTACCGACTAGCAATCTAGAGGTTCACTTTGTTCTACTAGAGCATCCTAGAAATTTTTAAAAAATCTAAATTCTCCAAAAAATCTTTGGAAGACATTGGAAGGTCTTTGGACATTCTAGAAGACTTCAGAATTGTGGAAAGCTTTAGTCGAGTCGGGAAGACTTTAGAAACATGTGGAACCTTGTATTCTTATATACACGTGTAGACTCCTCTAAGCTAGTGTAGAGTCTACAAAAGTCTATGATCCTTGTAAATATTTAAAGATTCTTGGAGAAAGTTCTGGAGAATCATCGTCTAGCTACCATCTCATTAAATTAATCTCCATCATCCATTGAGAAGCCTAGGCCTATAAATATGTGGTAAGTTCATGCGTAACCATCCAACGTTCTAAGCCTTCAAGTACTTGTAGAAGCAGTTCTAGATGAAACATTCACTGATGGAGAGGTAGAAGAGAGGCAGAAGAATGACGCAAAAGGGAAAAAGAAAGAAGCAGGAGAAGACCCTATATGGATGAAAATGGAAGCTTTAATAGGATACTAACATATTATTTAAAATAACAATTTTATTATTAATAAAAATAATTAGTAACATTATTAATTATAAATAATAAAAATTGTTTATTTATTTTTTATCACGTGCCATGAAAAAATATTAAATGTCGCATGACACAGCGGATCTAGTAAATCGTTAACTTTAACACCCCGATTTTTTCACTGCTTTCTAATATCGAAAATTTATATAAATACGTTCAAATTTTTATACGAGATTTAGAAAATGTTTTTAAATAAACCAAAACCTTATTCATACTCTACTTGATAGTAGAAAGCTACGATTAAAATTTAGGTTGAAAAGTCAGGTGAAATCCGGCCCGCGAATTTCACTGGCATTATATTTATAATGATCAGAAGATCTAATTTTAATTCGTGAACGAAAAACTTAAGGTTTTTATTTTATTTACAACAATTGTGTATTTTTGGAATTATTTCATTAAAAGTGAAATAATATATGTTTTACGGGTGTTATATTCAATCGGGTGAACGACGGAGCTGATTACGGGAGTTTTGGGACACGATAAGTGGATAAACCCTATGTTTCCTTAGGAATAAGTCATCCATGTGAGAGGTTTAATGTGGCTTAAGGTTATGTTAGCAATTTTTAGTAATTGCATTTTGACCCTTAAACTTTCTTTTAATTTCATTTTGGTCCCTAAACTAGTTTCCATGATACACTAAGTGACGTGGATCAATTTTTGGCTCTTCCAAACCATGTTGGGCTGCGGTTTTTGAGGCAAATTATCATGGTCATGAATCCATTTTGCATGAGGCAAATTTCTACTCTTAACTTTCCTATGCCTTTGTTATGTCTTAAGCATTTTTATGTTGAAAATCAAGTGTATGAATTGAACTTCCCCAAGCCCATTTGCACAAGGCCCAAGGCCTGTTTGCCTTGCTCATAAAATTCATGAGGCAACTAGAGTCTTTCACAACTCTCTTGAGCTTACTATCATCTTCTCCAAGCTTCTCCATTTTTACTTTCTCTCTAAACTCCATAGCCTTAGTTTGTGAAAGAACTTGATGATTCTTGCACATTTCTTCAATTCCAAGAGGTAATCTATGATCCTCATAATCTTTAAGCTATAGTTTCTTCAATTCATTTCATGATTCAAAGCTTTATTCATCATGTTCATCATTTGTGTTCTTGATTTTGATAATTCATAGAAAATCATAGAAAATTCCTGAAAATGTGAAACTAATTTCTATGCTCTTATTATCATTCCTATAATCATAATCCAAGATATTATTGTAAGCAAAGTTTTCCTCCTCATTTATTTTGCTAGGGCAAACCCTATAGGTGTGGTTGGAGGAAAGTTTTTGTTCATTTCCATCACAAATGATCTTGTATATTATCTTTCTAGTATGTGTTCATGTTGAATCCAAGCTATTTTATCAAACAAAAATCTTTAGCTTCATTTACCTATCATGGCCGAACCTAGGTATTATAGGATTTGGAAGTTTTTTATTCAAACTTTGTTGATTAATCACTAATCTATTGTCTTAACACTAGTGGAAAATATACATTAGACGGTAAAGGTTTACGTCAGTTAACCAAAAGCTAGAAGTTAAAAAGGAGGCGGTGGCAATTTTGTAAATATCAGACTTCATTAATTCAATTTTAACATCAGTTGTTTTAATGACTGACGTTAAAAGTGAAGTGACTCACTTTTAACGTCAGTTCAATAAAAAACTGCCGTTAACAGTGAACATTTTAACGTCAGTTCTATAAAGAACTGACGTTAAAAGTAAGTCACTTCACTTTTAACGTCAGTCCTTACATCAACAGACGTTAAAGGTTATTTTAATAATTTTTTTATCTAGTATACGATCCCTTCCGCATTGCCTTCCTCAAAGTTTCAGTTTCACATGAATTGCTTTGATGTTTTGTGTTTCTGTTTTGAAAACTATAAGTTGAATCAATAACCCAAACCGGATCTCATTCATGAAGTGTAATACAGACTGATACAGAATATTGAAAGGGTTTAAAATCCTATAAAAAGTTACATTGAAAGGGTTTAAAATCCTATAAAAAGTTACATTGAAAGGGTTTAAAATCCTATAAAAAGTTACACTGAAAGGGTTTAAAATCCTAAACATTAAAGCTACATCCCATCAGAGAGTTTTATGAAATATGCCAAAGGGAAAACTATACTCCGAAGACCTCAGAAAACTGGGGGGCATGAGAGAGCTCAAGAGAGAGGCAAAAACAGGTGCACTAGATCTGTTTCAAGCAAAGGCAGTGGTTCCAGAGACTTCCAAGACGGTCACTTGCTGCCAAAGCTGAGGTTTTGGAACTGTGACCCCCGAGCACCTGATTAGCCCTCCAGCAGCTGATTCTCCGGAAGGTGATAAGATGAGCAACTCACATAATGTAGTTTACTCAAACTTATCACCCATGTAATGTAATTTACTCAAACTCAGAAGTTGTTTGACCATTAAGACAAAGACCTTTGAGTCTAGGAATAGGAAGAAAGAGTGATGAAGTTAATCTCCACGGCAGAGCCATATTGTGAAGCAGAAAATTAAAAGGATGGAAGGAAGCTATATATAGGAGCAGGGGATGAAGTTACTAAGCTATTCTGATTTTCTTGAAAACTTACCTATAAACTTAATGCTCATTAAGAGGATTGAGTTACAAGGTGCATGGGTAAGTAGCACAGTACAGTCAAAGGAATGAATGTTTTTACAGATATCTATACACTTTTAACGTCAGTTTTTTAAAAAAACTGACGTTAAAAGTGTTTTTAAAATAAAAAATATTTATTGTTAACGTCAGTTTTTTATACAACTGACGGTAAAAGTTTGATTTTTACTTCAGTTAAATAAATAGCTGACGTAAATAATCCTATATATTATAAACGTGCAGAATGAATATTGGAAATAATGTAATTAATATACGGGAACTTGGCAGTCATAAATTAAGTTGACGTTAAAAATGAGGTGGTGGCAGTTTGTAAATATTAAATCACTATTTGCGTCAGTTCTATAAATAACTGAGGTAAATAATTATGAAACTCATTTCATTGGTTGTCATGTCCCTGTTGTCCCTCTTAACGCAGATCACTCCATATAGTACTGCAGTTTATTTCTAAACCTTTTTTTTATACAAGTTTATTTTTAATTTTTATTAATTAGCTTGAATTAGTAAACAAATTCTTGTGCAAATTAAAATAAATAAACACTTAACATAAAACAAGTTATATGTATAATCAAATCGTATGACATTGAAGCGATTCATAAGTTAAAATTACATGATTAAAAGATAAAAAATTTCTGCAACATAGCCCTAAAATATAAAAAAGTTTCTGCATCAACATCATTTTCTTCTCAGTCCTGTCATCAGAAACTCCAATGGATGCATCACCTCCCTCACTTGAATTCCATGATGCAAAGTAAATCCCATGATCACTAGCAGCGAAAGCAAAGTGAAATGGATCTTTGCATCTTTCTTCTTCAGTGGAGTTCCTTGATGCATCATCTTGAATCCACAATCACTTGCTTCCAAAGCAAAGTGAAAGGGATGACGGGGATGAAATAAAGTGAGAGAATCACATTACGTGATTCACCCAACCTTAATATCCATGTAATGTGATTTACTCAAACTCAGAAGTTGTTTGACCATTAAGACAAAGATCTTTGAGTCTAGGAATAGGAAGAAAGAGTGATGAAGTTAGTCTCCATTGCAGAGCCATATTGTGAAGCAGAAAAATTAAAAGGATGGAAGGAAGCTATTTATAGGAGCAGTGGATGAAGTTACTAAGCTATTCTGATTTTCTGGAAAACTTATCTATAAACTTAATGCTCATTAAGAGGATTAGGTACAAGGTGAATGGGTAGGTAGCACAGTAGTCAAAGGAATGAATGTTTTTGCAGAAACTAATAAACTTTTAACGTCCGTTGTGTAATACAACTGACGTAAGAAGTTGTGAGTGTTTTTAACGTCAGTTTCTTAATACAACTTACGTTAAATATATGACCTTTAACGTCAGTTTTTACTAACAACTGACGTAATAAGTGTGAGAGTTTTTAACGTCAGTTTATTAAGACAACTGACGTTAAATATATGATCTTCAACGTCAGGTTTTACCAAAAACTGACGTAAAATGTTGTTTTATTTTAATTATAACGTTTACCCCCGCGCGCCTTTTCCACTTCTCTGTACGTACGTGTCTTTTCTCTTTTCATCACGTTCAACCCTCACTCTCAACCCTCACTCTTGCTCTCACTCTGCCCTAATCGCGAGCTCATTTCCACCACAACCACCGCGAGGGCTTCTTCGCCACCACCGTGAGGTACACTCTTAACCCCTAACTCTGTCTTTCCCGCTCATTCTTTGCAATAACTTGACATCTCTCTTTCCCTTTCCCGCGCACTAACTCTCCTTGTCCCTCTGCTCTCAGTAACCACATCGAACGTTGGCCACCACTCGAGCTTCCCCCCACCACCACGCGAGTGCCTATTTCTGGCGAGTCTTTAATTAGGTCACATTTTTTTATTTTTGGTTTTGAGTGCATGCATGTTGCTCTGCTGGTTTGAAACTGTAGTCTCAATAGTTGAAACTTGAAACTGTGAGTTTGAGTTGTTTGGAATGTCTCTATTTTTGGTTTTGAGTGTATGTTGAAAATGTAGTCTCAGTAGTTGTAACTTTAAACCATAAGTTTGAGTTGTTTGGAATGTCTCTATTTTTGGTTTTGAGTGCATGTTGCTCTGCTGGTTGATCTGTCACGGCCGTGATGCTCATCACGGCTAGGCCGTGATCAGTTCTGCCTATGAGGGTCTGGTTCAGTTGGCACGCTACGGCCGTGACCAGTGCTTGGCAATCTTCAAAAACTATAGTTTTCAATCTCCCGTATTGTCCTTATATTGGATATATAGATGTTTTGTATATCTACAGGACCTATCTAGTTATTTTTATTTATACTTCTGTATTTATTTTGAGTTATAACCTATGTTAATACATATATATTGTTTCTGAACAGGCATACATATGGATCAGTCGGATAGCCCACATGCACGGGAGGACACTGTGGGGGTTTCGCAGGACCCGATCACGCCTACGCCTGATTCTAGTGTAAGTTTACATGTTATATACTATCTTTAGTCCTTCTTTTTAATGTAAGTTTATAATGTTACAACCCTCTATTTTATCATTTTTTTTGTCCATACAGACATCATAGGCTCATAGGAAACGGGGTAGAGGAGCCACCTCGTTGAAGAAACTAGAGAAGAACGGGCAGAGCGGACAGAAGCTTGAGGTGTCCTTCGATGCTAATCTAAATGCCCAGGGACCCCGTGCTAAATAATTTAATAAGTGGGTGTTTCTACAAGCGAAGCAGCACGTAAGCATCAACTACAACCACTGGAATGACGTTCCACAGAACGTTAAGGATCAGATTTGGGAGGCTATCATGGTATTTTACCTTTACATTCGTTTGATTTACATTATTAGATAATTATCCGAGTTATAATTCATCCAGTTGTTATATATGTATCTAATGTGTAGGTAGCTTGGACTGTGCCAAATGACGAGGATCATCGTCATAAATGTATGAAAATGGCATCAAAGCGTTGGAATGGGTTCAAGCATGATCTTACCAGGTACTATGTATCTGGGAAGAAGCGGCTTGATAAAATGTTCTCGGATTATCCCTGGATTGATCAGGATACTTGGGATATGTTTGCCAGGAGTCGACAGGATGGATAATTTCAGGTTGGTTGATTAAGTTAATTTTGTATGCTTATTATAGATTATTTAACTGTATTTAATTATGTGTTTTTGTTTGAATAGGCTAAGGCAAATAAGGGTCGGCAGAATCAGGCGAAGAACGTCCACCGCCACACCATGTCTCAGGGTGGGTACCAGACTCGGATCGAGCAGATGATGGCGGATAGGATGAGGGTGAAGCAGGAAGAGCACTCTGCTAGGATTGAAAGAGGAGAGGTGCCTGAGGGCACACCATCAAGTCCTCCGTCGGACATCGACCGCGAGGATGTCTGGTTAGCCGGTGGCATGACAAAGACGGGATCTTTTAAAGTTGATGCCACTCGCGAAGTGGCAGATAAGATTGTAAGTAAATAATTTACTTGATTTCAATTGATATTTGTATAGATATTTGCAACACTTTTCATTTTCACGTTTTTTCATTTTTTTTCATTGTAGATGGATCTTAAAGCAAAATCCTCCCAGGGCGCATTCGTCCCTTCTGGACGGCAGGACGTCTTGATGACTGCTCTAGGCAAGAAAGACCATCCTGGTCGAGTTCTCGGTGTTCCTGGGAACGTGACCATCAAACAATATTATGGCAAGTCTGCTTCACGAAAGCGGGTGGTCAATGAAGCATCAATTTTGGCTGACATTACTCAGCACCTCATGTCCAACCCATATATTACAACACATCTGATGCAAGGCTTAATATCCAACCCAGAATTCAAGCAGGCGCTTGCCAAAGAGCTTTCCTCCGTCACTACATCCCAGGACACCGCAGGGCTTGCCAACCCTTCACATGTGATCACAAAAGAGAGTTTTAGTAGGGCACATGTGGAGGACGATGAGTTGGCAGCTAGGGAGCGGGAGTCGGAAGTCCAGCGCCATGAGCATGAGTTGGAAATGAAAAGGCGTGAGCTTAAGTTGGACTCCAAACGACGTGAGCTCGAAATGTTAGCAAAGGTATTTATTCATTATTAATGTCCAAATTAGTCAAATAATTACTTGTGTTTTTTTTAATTATCAAAAACTTATCTATTTTATTTTTCCTAAACTGAAGGCCAAGTCGACGTCGGTGTCGCTGTCACCTATCACTCGTTTGTTCTCACTTGGTGAGGATTATTCGTTTGATATTTTTGAATGTCCATTGGATCACGATGGATGGGTGGCACGCCCAGATCAACAGAGGATATTTTCCTTCTGTGGTGACGATCTCGGGAACGCCTGCAGAAATAACGTCTGGATGAACAGCAATGTCATCAGTCTCTGGTGCACGTAAGTTAATTTTAATTTTACAACTTATTTATTTTTGGTATTTTTCCATTTAATAATTTATTTTAATTTCAATATATATATTATGTAATTAACATCCACACCTTTTCATATCTTAGGTATCTCCATCGTCTTCAGCTTGATAAGGGCGTTGCATCAGTTTACGGTTTCTTAGATCCGTCAATCCTTCTGCCCGATTTCTTTGCTGGCGATGCATTGAGTAAATACTTAGGGAACTTGTTGGGAGACAATCCAAAAGAATTATATCTGTCTCCCTACTGTATGGAACGCCATTGGCAGTTGTTCGTACTTCACCCGTCTAGGCATACCGTCATATTCTTCTGCTCTCTCCACCAAGATCCGCCACCGAAGGTGGTGGAAGCTGTAAATATGTAAGTAACTAATATTAAATTTAATTTAAGTTTTAATATCAGTTGTTTTTAGTTTATTACACACATGATATATGAGTTTGTTAATTGATCGACATGATTATTTGTTTATGATAGCGCGCTGAAGGCGAGTAGCATAAGTTGCGCCAACGGGAGAAGTAGGACTTCTAAGGCTAAAGCAAATCCTGTATGGAACATCCTCAAGGTTTGGTAGTTTATTTATCAAATAATTAATATTATAATTACTAATTTTTATGTATATTCAACTGACGTTGAAATTAATTTTGTTGGTAGTCTCGATTTCAAATTGACGGGTGGTCATGCGGCTATTATATGATGCTTCATATGCTGAACATAGTCTCCGCATCTATTACGGATGGATGGAAGAAGGTAATATTTAAACAACTTGTTAAATTATATATTATAGTTTTGAAGATGACTTGCATTGATGTTATTGTTATTATTTGAACGTGTCTAGGCATTTATCGACCAATCGCCTATTGAAGAAGATGAGTTAAGAGACTTGAGGATGCGCTTATTGAATTCTTCTTCAAGTATGCGGCTGAAAAAGGAATTGACAACATACCTCCGCACTACTTAGATGAATAGTTTTTTTGTTAGACTTTAGAAACTAATTAATAACATGTATATATATATCCTTAGATAATTTTGTTTTTTAGACATTGGAACTAAAATTTATTTATATACATACATGGGTTTTGGTTTTAAGTCCCCTCATTGTTCAATTTTCCTTTGCAATTCTGTAATGTGTTGATATTCTGTGTTACTGGGACTGAATGCAGGGATAGCTGAGGGGAGTGATATTTTAAAACTGAATTTAAAAAAAAAAACCTATTAACGTCAGTTGTATCAAACAACTGACGTTAATAGTATTTTATAAAATATACAGTACACTATTAACGTCAGTTGTTTATTACAACTGACGTTAAAATTAAACATTTAACGTCAGTTCTTTATAACAACTGACGTTAGTTTTAACAAAATCAACGTCCGTTGTCTTAAAGAATTGATGTTAATAGTTTTATGTTTAACGTCAGTTGTTTAAAAAACTGACGTTAAAATATTAACTATTAACGTCAGCTGTATTTACGTCAGTCGGTATTCTGACGTAAAAAATCAATTTTAACTGACGTAAAAAGCACTTATTGCACTAGTGTAAGTACTTAGGATCATTAATCCAATGACT
The DNA here is from genome assembly GCA_030762895.1 of Sophora flavescens. NCBI lineage: Eukaryota > Viridiplantae > Streptophyta > Magnoliopsida > Fabales > Fabaceae > Sophora > Sophora flavescens. The sequence goes on from CM061066.1 coordinate 87,955,624, forward strand.
CAAGCAATTTTAGAAATTTTTAGCCACAAAACCTTGTTGAGGCCGTGACCTATATGTAGTGTATAGGTGATTTATTTTGTTTGATTAGTAATTGGTTGATTGTGGTTGTTGAAGGTTAAATGTATCGATTATACGTGAGTCGTGAAACCAGAGTTTAACGTACGTTCAAGGAAGGAGATCGGAAGATAAATTCTACGAGAGGTAAGAGGGGATTGCCTAAGAGATTTTTCTGATGGCAACGTGCTATCAAGTTGTTTGTCTGTATGATTTATCTGTGGTTGTGGTGTTTGGTTTATGGTTGTGGTGCTTGATTAAAGTTGTATTATTTATCTGTGTTTGTTTATCTGTATTTAATTATTTATTTGAAGTTATATCTTATAATGTTGTGATGCATGATCTGCCTGGGAATATTATTATCATGTTGTTGTTGATTGTTGTTTGATAAGCCTGACAGTGGTCAGTGCCCAATCAAATAACCAGATAAAAGCTTTAAGAAACTTTATAAATAATATTCAATGTTTATGAAAGAAATATTGGAATATAATCTTGATGAAATATTTTATTTGGAAAAATAAGGGATATTTGAAATTATTATTTTAATGATTTACCAGTGTAAAAGTAAACTATGAGTCATGATGTCGTGCGAGGGCACGTGCGATCCGGCAAGTGTACCAGATTGTCGCCAAGTAATAAAAGATATCGATCCCACAGAGATCGTGATCTCAAATCGTAACTAATTATCAAATTGACTAAACCGGGCTTTAGAAAAGGATTTTTAAAAGGATTTTGATATTTGAAATAAGAGATAACTTAGAAAATCAGATAAGAAATGCAATCAAGTAAAACAGAAAGTAAATCAATTTATGGTTTTTCAGATCTAAATGGATTCCTAGGAATTTGGGTTACCAACAAGATCATTTATGTTACTAAATTGACCAACCCTTGTTAATTATCGAAATTGCCTTGAAGGCGAATTTATCCTCAAATAGTTAATGCTCCCTCTTGGGTTACAAAAACCGCGCCCAATTAAACCAACCCCTACTCTCGTGGTAGTCGAATTTAGATTGGACCCCTTGCGTTTCATGACAATTGGTTAATCCTCGAAGGACGGCTTCTAACTCTCGTGATTTCAGTCCTAAGTCTGATTCTATAGATCCGACACCTAAGTTCACCGCTAGGTTCCTCCTTAGAATGTCTACGTCACGCAAATAAGTGGCCGCCAAATTTACGAGTAATTAAAACACTAGAAATCAGATCTAAAGGAAAATCACAATTAACAAAGATAAAACATCAATTCATTACCATAAAAACAAACCTTGGGCATAGCCCCAATCCCTAAAAATTAAGCTACTACTCGAGCCTTGTCATGGTGATAACAAGCTTGGTTAACAACAACATAAAATAAAACGAGGAGGAGGAGGAGGAGGAGGAGGAGGAGGAGGAGGAGGAGGAGGAAGAGGAAGAGGGAGGAGGAGGAGGAGGAGGAGGAGGAGGAGGAGGAGGAGGAGGAAGAAGAAGAAGAAGAAGAAGAAGAAGAAGAAGAAGAAGAAGAAGAAGAAGAAGAAGAAGCGTTTTTCGGAGAGGAAGAAAGAAGAGAAGAAAGAAGGTGGATTTCTTGTAGATAGGATAAGGAGTTAAGGTGATGTGATGTGATGTGATTGGAGAGAGAAAGAAGAAGAAGAAGAAGAAGAAGAAGAAGAAGAAGAAGAAGAAGAAGAAGAAGCGTTTTTCGGAGAGGAAGAAAGAAGAGAAGAAAGAAGGTGGATTGCTTGTAGATAGGATAAGGAGTTAAGGTGATGTGATGTGATGTGATTGGAGAGAGAAAGATGAAAAAGTGAGATTTTTGAAAAAAAGTCATGGTTCACCTTTTGAGGTGTTTCATAACCTTCACATCAAGTCACTTTATGTCATTCCATCCTCTTGATGCTCTGCTCTATTGCGTATCGGATGACTTCCTCGATCGTATTTCTCGACGATTTCAACCGGGAAATCCCTAAGATTTGGACCCGAACAAGATTTTTCGAAAAACTCCAAACCCACACAAAACAAAATAAAAACACTAACCTTCTCGTTCACGAATTTAAAATTTGGTCTCTAGCTAAGTAAATTTGTATTGGCAGTGAGAACCAGACCGGTTTTCGTCTGAATTTTCGACCGAAAATTTTACTGTGACTTTGTACGGTAAGCATGTATTTACTGATACATTAAAGCATGTATTTACTGATAAAGAAGCATACGAAAAACAGGGTGTTACATTGCTTAGAGGAATAAAGGTACCCAAACTATCGAATTCTCCGTAGAAGATGGACAATACTGATCGAGCATATCACTCAATACAACATCGAAATGGGACAGTTAGCCGCCAATGAATATCTCAAGATGAGATATCTCCCTAGCTCATTCGCAATGAATGCCTTTATGTGGTTGTCGACAGTCAGGTCGAGTTCCATTCATACAAGGACACAGCTGGAACGTAGTTTCGATGACCAATTCTTTGAAGGTGAACTGAAGGTTCGATTTATAGATTTGTTCAGTATTAAGAGGCTTCCAAATGAGTCGGTTAATGATTACCTCGCTAGATTTCGACATATTAAGAGTAGGTGCTTTGCACCTATTCCGAAGTCAGAAATTCTCAAGATTGCAGTAGGAGGTCTTGACTATCATATAAGGAAGAAATTTTTAAATAAATAGTTTGTGTATATGACTCAATTGGTGGATAGGATTCACCAAATAGAACAACATATAGCTAAGAAATTCTAGAAACAAAAGAAATTGTTCCAGAAGGAAAGAGTTGCTTACGTCGAAATAGAGTCCTCTGACGAGGAAGGTAGTGATGTTGATAATGATGTTTACTTAGCCAAACTCCAAAATGGCCCTCCAAACATCTGTCAGGCCTTAAGGCGGTTACAGTCTAAAGAGAAAATGGGCTATATTAACAAGAAAATGTATACATTCGATATCGCAAAGGCATAGCAAATATTTGACTTACTATTAAAAGACCGGCAACTTAAGTTGTAGCATGATCATAGGCTGCTCTGTCTCGATGAAATAAGAAACTATAAATATTATGAATTTCTTAATAATTTCGGTCATGTGACTAATATTCGTGTTTGTTTTTGGGACATTATACAGAAAGTTATTGATGGAGGAAGACTCAAGTACGTGGTGAAAGCAAATTTGGATATGAAATTGGATATGGACTTGTTTCAAATGAATGTCGGCTATGTCAGAGCATTTTCTATAAACATGGTGAACATAATCCATATCAAAGTGATAGCTCTTAGAAATAAGAGTTATTCATTACCTTTTTTTATATTGGAATTGTTGTTGTCTTTAAGTAAAAGTGTTTTTTTCGTGAGTAATTGTTTAGTTTTGTGAATGAAGGTAGCTAAGTCAAGTTATGCCAATTATTTTGATATTTAATGCTGAATCAATGTCATATAAGTTTGTGTGTCATTGCAATACTTTGCTGGAGCATGCAGTGAGCACGAGTTGACGAGTTCTTGACTGTTGCAGCAAAATGAACCTCTGAAGCTCTGCAGAAGAGTACAAAAATGATTAGGACACCTTTTATCTCTCCTGGCAGGCGCGCATGTACTGATTGGGAGTGGGCTCCACGCACGCGCCTAGGGATCAGTATTCCCACACTTTAGGAAATGGGCCATGGTCCTTATTTAATATTCTTTATAGCTGGCCCAAAAGAGAGGAGAGGGGTTGATGATATAAGGGTTTTGTAACCATAGGATGGACACACTTTATGACATCATACAATATTCTTGTCTGACCTAGGGAAGAGCAACCAAATAGCTTTCTTCTTTAACCTCCTCCATTTCTGGTATTTTCACAAGTTCTCCATTGTAATGACTTTCCTTCCATTGTTATTTCTTGTTTTACTTAAGCTCAACATGAGCTAATTTGCTGTAGCTTTAGGTATGTGACTTGTAATGAATGCTTAGCTGAATTTATGCAATGTTATGTTTCTGCATTTTCCTTTAACATGCATTAACTGCTGTTTATTTAAGAGTGATTAACTTAAATGAAAGTTAAGCTTGCTTGGTTTGGAAATACTAAGTATAGTGGAAAGAGTTAAATGATAAGGGTTAAAAAATTAATTGGAAAATTAATTGATGTTGAATAAACTACGAATAGTTGTTCAAGTCCTTATACTAGCTAAAAATTACTCATTAAGAAGAAAGTGTAATTAATATGAATCTAGGAATAGAAAGCATTTAATGAACATACTCTTTTAGTGTTAAAAACACAACAATTATTTCCTGGAGTTAAATGCTACAGCATATGCAGAGCATAACCTAAGCTAAGCAGAAGTTACTAAGGAGCATACCTAAGGTTGTTTTCTCATTTTTGTCACCACAACTCTTTTCAACTTTTGTTCTTTAAATATTTACTGTTACAAAGTTTTACTTACTGTCAATACACACACAACTATTTTTGTCACCATTTCTAACTTATAAGAGCATATAGGCTAAAATAGAGTTTGCTACAGCATTTTAATCATCGTGGGACAATCTTTCTTACTATGTATTATTTGATGCGATTGTGTATACTTGCACAAACTTAAGACATCTGTTTTTAAGGCAACAAGTTTTTGTCGCCGTTACCGGGGATTACTAATGGTGTTACATTTATATTTTTAAACTATTAGTTCTATTAGTTAGGATAACTAATATTTGAAGTGATTTGCTGTAGCATCAGGTACTGAAACTGTATGCACAGACTTCTCACACCTGAGTACAGAATAGACCCTGAGATTGAAATGACATTTAGAGCGAAGAGATCACACTCATTTGATTAAACCAGAATTTTGGTTCCTATCTCCAACCAGCTCTCCTACAACCACAACTGATGTAGAATCCTCTGCTAGCTCTGAAATGGTTAAAGAGGAACAACTGTGACAAAGATGGCACCGCCAATGATAGGAATAGCACCATAAGAGGCTATGCCCTGTTTGGTCCAGAGTCTGAGTACTGGAATAGCAACGACCCCTATCATATCACCTCATTTTGAATTCAAGCCTGTGATGCTCCAAATGATGCAAGCAATGAGGCAATTCAATGGTGCTACAATAGAGGATCCTCACCGCATTTGAAACTATTTTTATATGTGGACAATAACTTCAAGATTCCGGGTGTTACTGATGATGCCTTTAGACTGAGATTGTTCCCATTTTCTCTGGGGGGCAAGGCTAAGAACTGGTTGAATTATTTGGAGTCAAACTCCATTGACACTTGGAACAAGTTAGCTGAGAAGTTTCTAATCCAATTCTTTCCTCCAACTATGAATACTAGGATGAGGAATGAAATAACCTCATTCAAGCAGTAAGATGACGAACCTCTGTTTGAATCTTGGGAAAGATTCAAGGATATTCTCAAAAAGTGTCCTCACCATGGCAATCCAATATGCATTCAAATGGAACACCTTTACAATGGAGTTCTGCCTAGTTTAAGGATGATGCTAGATACCTCAGCTGGAGGCAACCTAATGAAGAAGTCGTACAATGAAGCTTATGAGTTGATTGAAGTTATAACTGCAAATAGTTATCAGTGGCCTATATCTAGAATGGCTTCCAGCAAAGCATTTGCTACAGCAGGAGCTAATGAAGTGAATGGAATGTATGCATTATCAGCACAGCTGACCTCATTAAGCACTATGGTGCAGAATATGGCTATGGGAAGTCAAGGCAACTATGCTCCCTTGACCGAAGCATTACTGCCAGAACAAGTGTGTCATGCTTCTGTGGTATCCTGTGTGTACTGTGGGGGAGAGCACCTATTTGAAAACAGCTTTGCCAACCCAACATATGTGAATTATGTTGGAAACAATAATAGGAGCTACAATGCGTATTCCAATACCTATAATTCAGGGTGGAAAAAACATCCTAATTTCTCCTATTCCAACCATAACACTCCGAACCCTCATACTGGATTCACTCGTCAACAGAACAGGCAGCAGCAACCACAACAACAACCTCAAGTCCTACAGAAGAACCAAGAGATGTCTGTGGAGGATGTGTTGAAGGCTTTCATGTCTGAAACTAAGGCACAATTGTAGAATCAAGGTGTTGCCATGAGGAATCTGGAAACTCAAATGGGACAGCTAGCAAGTGCCATGAATCAGAGGCCAAGTGGTACCTTGCCTGCCACAACTGAAACCCTAAAGCACTCAAGTTCTCGTGGTAATGAACAATGCGAAGTAATTCATTTAAGGAGTGGCAATGATGTGGAGGTTACTGATAAAAAGAAGAAACCTGAAGTTAAGAAAGCAGAACCTTAAGCTGTTGTAATAGAGGAAGAATATGTGATAGAAGAACCTACTGAAGAGATACCAATTGCTGCAACATCTAAACCTGTTCCTATGCTGATTCCAGAGAGACCTCTCCCTCCTTTTCCTCAGAGGTTGAGGAAGGCTCACCAAGTGAAACAGCTCAACAAATTCCTAGAGGTACTGAAGCAGCTTCACATCAACATTCCTTTGATAGAGGCATTGCAACAAATGCCAAATTACACAAAGTTTATGAAGGATGTGTTGACAAAGAAGAGAAGGTTAGGGGAATTTGAAACAGTATCCATGACTAAAGAATGTAGTATGATGGTGCAGAACAAAATGCCCCCTAAGCTGAAGGATCCTGGAAGCTTTACCATACCCTGCTCCATTGGAGATATTTACTGTGGCTGTGCACTCTGTGACTTAGGGGCAAGCATCAATCTTATGCCTTTGTCCATTTTCAGAAAGCTGGGCATTGGTGAAACTCACCCTACCTCTGTTACTCTTCAATTGGCATATAGATCTATTGCTTACCCTGAAGGAAAAATTGAAGTTGACTTAATAAGGGTTGACAAGTTTGTTTTCCCAGTAGACTTCATCATCCTGGACTTTGAAGCTGATAGAGAAGTGTCAATCATCCTTGGAAGACCTTTTCTAGCAACCGGGAAGACTTTGATTGATGTTCAGAAAGGAGAATTGACAATGAGGGTTAATGATCAACAAGTCACATTTAATGTCTTCAATGCCCTGAAAGATCAACAACAATTTTTATGAACTGGTGCAACGATAATTTTGGAAAGATCAAGCCGGATGTGGAAATGTTGCAGCATCACTAGAGGCAGATAATTCATCTGATGAAGATGTAGTAGAATTTCTGGATAGCAAGCCAGCTCAACATATATGGTCCAGAAAGTATGAATCATTGGAGGTAACTGAAGGAACCTTCAAGAATAATATTCCTTCCATTGAGAAACCTCCCATTTTAGAAATGAAACAGTTGCCTAATCATTCGAAGTATGCCTATCTTGGTGAAAATGATACAGTGCCTGTCATAATATCTGCTTCACTAACCTTCCCTCAAGAAGAACATTTGATAGCAACTTTGAAACGTCATAAGAAGGCAATAAGGTGGAAGATGATTGACATCAAGGGAATCAGTCCCTCTATTTGTATGCACAAAATTCTGTTGGAGGACAACTCAAAGAGAAAGATATAGAGGCAAAGAAGGTTGAACCCTATCATGAAGGAAGTAGTGAAGAAAGAAATCATCAAGTGATTGGATGTTGGAATCATCTACCCTATTTCAGATAGTGTATGGGCGAGTCCTATCCAATGTATTCCAAAGAAAGGGGGTGTAAATGTTATAACCAATGAGAAGAATGATATCATTCATACCAGAACTGTCACTGGCTAGAGAATCTGCATGGACTATAGGTAGTTGAATAAGGCAACAAGAAAGGACCATTTTCCCTTACCCTTTATAGGTCAGATGCTGGATAGGTTAGCTAGGAAGGATTTCTACTGCTTCATGGATGGTTACTCTGGTTACAACCAGATTGCTATAACACTAGAAGATCAAGAGAAGACTACATTCACATGTCCTTATGGTACATTTACTTTTAGGAGAATGCCATTTGGACTGTGTAATGCTCCAACAACATTCTGGAGCTGCATGATGGAATTATTCTCCGATTTGATTGAAAAATCCACGGAAGTGTTCATGGATGACTTCTCTGTATTTGGAGAAACTTTCCAAAGTTGTCTTGTGAATCTAGAGCAAGTTCTAGATAGATATGAGGAGACCAATCTGGTCTTGAATTGGGAGAAATTCCACTTTAAGGTTCAAGAAGGGATTGTGCTCAGACACAAGATTTCAAGGAAAGGTATTGAGGTTAACAAAGCGAAATTAGAAGTCATTGAGAAGCTGCCACCTCCTGCGTCAGCAAAAGGAATAAGGAGTTTCCTTGGTCATGCTGGTTTTTACAGAAGATTCATCAAGGACTTCTCCAAAATTTGAAAGACTTTATGCCAACTGCTGGAGCATGATAAACCTTATGATTTTACTGCTAATTGTTTGCAAGCTTTTGAACTCCTGAAGACTGCATTAATCACTTCCCCTATCATAGTCCCTCCCGACTGGGAAAAGCCCTTTGATCTGATGTGTGATGCTAGTCTCTTTGCAATAGGGGTAGTATTGGGACAGAGGTACAACAAAGTTTTTGCCCAGTGTACTATGTCAGTAATTGATGCTCAGATCAATTACACCACAACTGAAAAGGAGCTGTTGGCAGTGGTATTTGCATTTGAAAAATTTAGGGGTTCAGCCTGCATTGGAGCCGGATCCTGTAGTGGGTTCATTTCTGAAGATTGCTAGGGAGAAAACAGAATATATTTCCTCTCCTATTTCAATGTCAAAGGGAGTTTCTGGAAGGGAAATGGTAGCATACCGCAACGAAGATTCAGACACTGCTTGTAGATTAGACTTTTTTGAACAACTACGAAAGGCAAGTAGTATATGCTTCTTTATGTAGCCAGAAGCAATTTCCATTAGCTTGGATGCTTAGGAAATTATAACTATAATAATAGTACATATTCCATTTTTTAGATGTGTTTTCAGTGTCTTGACATCATATATCCCTATCTGCAGGAAAACCGATGTGCCAGGCGGTCTGTTGGTAAAGTTTGTTCTTCTGAAGGTTTGCTTCTAAGCAATAGTAGAGGTCAATACTAAAAATGGATTCAACTCACTAGGTTTTGCTTCAAAAACAATGCTTTTGGTAACCATGGTTGTTAAAATTGCGTGTCAACATTCAAGTTGTATGATTTTATTTACTAAACTGGTAGAATTGTGTCAGATTCTACCTGACTCACAAACTGGCAGGATTGTGTCTGACTAAAATTTGACATTGACATGGTAAAATTGTTGGAATTACCACTCACAATTTGATTCAAAGAATGACCTCCTGAGCTACTTTTTTTAGTCTGGGGTGATACAGTTTAAATGAACAGATGATTATTGGGCTTGAAATGAAAAATGTGATCCTTCGGTTACTCAAAACTGTGTTTATGCATTTATTGCTTTATGTGTATCTCACCTTTCCCTGATCTGATGCTTGCATTCTTTTCTATAGCTTTGCTTTTACTCTTTAGTTCTTCTTAAGCTTTGGTCTCTGCCACGATCCTTTTTGTTATCCTTTTCTTGTCAGTGTGAGGACTGATTTAAAAGAAAAAACCTACATCGACTAAATTGAAAACAAGAGAAACTATAGGGACCGAATTTATAATTTAACATAGTTTAATAGTTCGAACATTGCTGCTTCTTTTTCTTTGTTTTTGCAAGCTTTTACTTTTGTAGTATTTTTTTGTTGTGGATATGAATTATGAACATTATGACATCTATCAGAATTGTCATAATTCAGTCTTTTCCTACATTAAAGGTAAAAAATGTTTTTTCTTAGAAAAAAAATTTAAACAGGTATTTCATGTGAATAATTATGTTAAACTTTGTACAGGCTTTATAGATACATTCTTATAATAGGTAGGATCTTACTATTCTCATTTGAATGTTATGGTAGAATTGTGCTTTGGACAGCCCTGTTTATCACTTTTTTTTCTACCCGTATGCATGTTCATATAAACAGATTGAAACTTCCTTGGTCAACCTGCATGCTCTCCACCCAATGTATCATATTCATTAGCTTTGGTTTTCATTCAGTGCAGTTGCTCTTTTTATTTTTCCTGATGATGTTATATAGTGTAATCATTTTACTTTTTCTTCAGTTTTTCATTTGGTTTTGTTTCCTTATTTCTTTTTGGTTTATAGTCAGCTGGCATGAGAGCAAACCGGAAGAGAGCAGTCTTGAAGGAATAAAAACTCCGTGTATGATATTGATTGGAAATCTTGATAAAAAGTTATGTCCATCAACAATGATAGAATTCTTAGGTAGACATACTTCAGTATTACCTGCAGTCTTCATTTTTCCAAGTTTGTCATCGGAGATATATACCAGGGGGGCCATTGTGTTGGATTCTGAAAAAGATTTTCAAAAGCTATGTGACTTCTTAAGTAATCCCAACTGCATCGTAACATCTTCAGCTGGCAGGTATTCTATATGTGCAGTTCTTAAATATTGATGTCTGTGCTATATGTTTCAAGAATAGTCTGCTATGGTTATTCGTTGTTGGTTCAATCGTGAAAAACAAATGCTGGTATTCTATATAACATCTTCTCGTATGCCTTTTCCTCCCTTATATATTTGCTCCTAACTTTTTCCCCTTCCCCTTCCTTCCCACCCACTTTCCAGTGGTTTATTTATATTTTATTGTTAATAATCTTTTAATTGTCTTTACCCCCCCCTAATTGGAGCATTTGATGCATTGGTCTTTGATCCTACATCATGGGTGACAATTGTAGAGGATGGATGGCTATTGTGAGCCACTCCCAATTCCCTCTCGAGTTTAATTCCCCTCTGCCCAAAGCTTGGTTATTCTCATCAATCAGTTGGGCATAATCCATCATCTTAGGTAGAGATGTTACCTCATGTAATTCCAATTCAGCCTTCACCTCCTCTTTCAATCCATTCAAGAAAATCCCTCATAGATACTTTGGGTTTGTGTGACGCCAGCATAAAACTCGAATTGCTCAGTCTTCAACTGACGTCATCTGTTTTAAAGCCAAAATCGTCTCATACAGATTCTGCATCATCAATGGCTGGAATCTCTAAAAACGGGACTTGGAAATCTGTCGAGGATGTGTTTTGGGAGCAAGACTCCCACCATTGAAACCATGATAGAGCTCACCGTTCCATAGCCACCCCCACCACTTGCACCCTTTCTCTATCTATCACTCCCTTGAGCTCAAAATAGCGTTGGACCCTATTGACCCATCCATAAGCGTCTTCTCCTAAGAAGAGGGGAATCTCCAATTTCCACCATCATTCTTCTCTCCACTCTGATCTTGCTCCTCTCTACGCAAATTTTTTTTTTTGTTCGTCTACCTCTTAAGTGAGTTTGTCAGGATTTCCTCGACATTGGACCATCGTGACAGCCCCTCAAGAATTTTATCTAACTTCTGAAAACACAATTCTTGCATTTAGCGGTCTCTTCTTGCTTGTTGTCTATCTTCCTCTAGTTGCTTCATCAATGTCTCAACCCCTCTCCACAAACTCCAAACGTGCCTCCATTCTTGTGTGAACCATGAAAGAACTCATAAGATCTGGAGCTTTGATACCAGTTTGATAGAAACTTGGACCTCTCTAAGAAAATATGGAGATTAACTCCTTACAGAAGAGGTTCTCTTAAAAGAATTGAAAAAAGGGAACAGAAAAAGATAGGTAGACATTGCAGAACTTCGAGGGCCTGTTTCCTCCCTGCCCAAAGGACCCAGTTTATCACTCAATGACTGGATGCCTTCTTGTATACCTTTTACTCCTTTATATAGTTGCTCCTAATCTTTTCCCCTTGCTTCCCATCCACCTCCCTATTTACTCCCTCCACAAACTGCACATAATTGCTGCAGCCCATTAATATACTAAATACCCCACGACTTCTCTTCTGCTAACTGCCACTCTTCCACTCAACTCCGCATTAATATCAACCTTCCGGTGGTTTATTTATTTTTTACTTTTATTAATCTTTTCATTTAGTCTTTATTTCTTTTTGTCTTTTCTTATTCTTGGCTGTTCTAGGGCTTTCACAAGGCTTTTAAAATGTTGTGGTTATTATTTAAATAATTCAACCAACAATGCTTAGAAAAAGGTTATGCCAAGGTTAATGATGTATGATTGTTTTTCATTTGCAAGTTAAAGTTAATCTATCCATTGTCATTTTTCCAGGCCATGGGTGATAATTGAAAAACTAGTGGGGCTCAAAAAAATTAAAGCATCAATAGGGACATTGGTGCCTACATCTAAGGTAGTTTACTTACAGATTTCTTCTCCCCTTTTGCAAACTAGGAGAATGATTTTAAGGATTCCCTTTTTTTTTTTACCGGGTTGCTGGTATTTCTAGTGATTTTTTAAGAGGGTGCAGATTTTGTGGTTTTTGGTGCTTCTTTTGTACTTTAGGTTTGGCTTGGTGGTAGGCAATGACATTTGTAAAGCTAATACAGTTATTTACTTGTAACAGTATTTTATTTACATTTGTTGGTCTTGCCTTTGTGTATATGGGTTGGTGTACCCTAAGTACTCCCAATTAATGTTTGGTTTATAAAAAAAAAAGTATTTGCCAACACGAATATGATTGCCGTGTGATCAAAATGAGGAACCAGGAAAATGATTAAATTTATTAGTAAAATGCATTGTGTCTTTCCTTGTAGTAGCACCCATTTCTCTACTGGGACTGTACATGGTGAGAAATACATTGCTGTCCAGTGGTTCGGAAAATCTGATTATAATCTTCTGACTTAAGTTTATATCTTTAGATAAATTGTACCACCAACTTCACTTTAGTTGATCAGATGCAATAATAACCCGTGGTAGTTCTCTACATATTTCCTCGGTTACTGACGTAGATTTTTGTTTTTTCAGATTATATCACATAATGGAAACAGTGGAACGAGCATTGATTTGAAGGTTGTTTGTTCAGGAACTAAAGAATTCAAGATAGCTAGTGACCTAAGGGATTTGTTTTTGGCATTTTCTGCTCACCAAGAGCGGCTATATAAGAGGTTCGCACTTGAGGAGAAAAACATTTACCCGCTAGGCCTCTTTTGACGAACTTGCCTAAAAGTATGTAACTCCTGTTTTTATATTGGTGGTTTAATGTAGCATGCCTGCTGTTTACACTTCTACTGGTTTTTTTATTTATTTATGTAATTACACGAAAGCTGTAAATATAACCATGAGAAGGTTATGTACATGCTACTTTTTGGATTTCAAAGTGATGTGCGGCAGGATTGTAAATAGAGTAATGATATTTGGACACAAAAATGGTGTCTAACATCATATAAAAATACTCTCTTTAACACTTATTTATTGTTTTTCTCTATCTTATCATGTATTTCATTACTCCCAAAACATTTCATCAGCTATATGGTGTCTGTATATGGTGTCAAAATTTGTGTTCAAATATCATTATTGATGTCAATATATAAGCTTTATAGTTATCACTCAAATTTTAAGGTAAAATTGCTTCTTAAAAAGGCTAACATATAATTGATTTTTGATTGCTTTGGTGATTGCGTTTTAGTGATTACTATTTGCTGTATATGTAAGTTGTTGGAGAATGCTAACAAGTCCCTTTATGGCACTCTTTAAGGGATCAAGATAAGAAAGTTTTTATAGGAAATTCATGTATTTAATGTTTGAAAATATGAAATAGTAAGTTTTTCAATAAAAATTTACCTTTCTTAGTTCCTTAACAAGTGTCCTAAGAACACTCGTTAGCATGACCTTAAAGTTGTTTACTACTGCATGTTTGTTTTAAATTCCTAACACCCCAAACTCTCGTTTCTAACTGTGTTTCCTGAGAGCTAAGTGCCTCTTTGGTTTGTGTTGCACGCCGTAGTTTAACACCCAAATCCCACTTGCTACATTAATTGGAGTGTTTGGGTGCAAAAATCCGTCCAAAATAATTGATTCATAGGTGGGTATAATTTATTTTAGTGGAAGCAAGAATTTCAAGCTTTTCCGTTGAAAATAATTGATTTTAAATATAGGACCCGTAAAATTCTATATATTTACACATCAAAAGTGATTTTACTTTATCATCCAAACTATCAATTCTTTTAAACCTACTTTTAAAATATTGTTATCAAACACAAATCAAATTTTTTAACCTTGATTTTTTCAAAATCAATTCTTCCAAAATCAATTTTATCAAAATTTAAAACAAACGATTCTTAATATTATGAGCTTTCACTAAAGGTGCATTGGGATGCCGCACTTTACCGTTTGCGTTGAAATTTTTTAAAAAACAGAGCCTTAGTGATTGCTTTTTAACTCATACAACCAAATGTTATATAGGAAATTAGTGACAATTTATTATCTCAATCTAATAAAAATAAATTTTTTATTCTTTTTATTAATATATTGTATCCTATTTTGTAAGATGAAATTTAAAATTAAAATAACTTAAGAAGCCTAAACTTTCCATGCCGCCATCAAAGTAACTAAATTTAAGTATACAAAATAGTAACTACTTATTTCCCCCTGTTTTATCTTTTCGTCAATTACATTGATAGAGTAAATAGCCAATTTGGTCCCCGAAACTGTAAGATCGTATCAATTTGGTCCCTGAAATTAACGAAATTCCAAAAAGGTCCCTGAAACTGTAAAACATTGATCAAATTAGTCCCTCCGCTAACCCAGTTGACTGACGCCGTTAACGGCGCTGAGGTGGCAATTCACGTTGCTTGACAGCTGTCCTCCAACCTGCACCTAATTTCAGGGACGAAATTGACACTACGTTTCAGGGACCAAATTGCAATCTTCTTCCTCATCATCTTCCTCCTCCTCTCACCTCCACATAACCTCCTCCTCCACATAAACACGTTGATGGCCTCTTGCACTCAGTAGATGATGTTACAAAATTGTAAACTGAAGTTAATCTGTTGAAGTCTTTGAAACATGAAAATATCATCAAGTTCTGTGATTCTTGGGTTGATGATAAGCAAAACACTGTTAACATGATTACTGAACTCTTCACATCTGGAAATTTAAGGCAGTATGTTCTCTTGATTTTTTTCCTCCTTTCCTTTGGGTTGTTTGGCTGTAATATGACACATGTGAAATTGTTGTACACCTTTGGCTGACAGATACCGTAAGAAGCATAAATATGTTGAAATGAAAGCCATAAAAGGTTGGGCTAGGCAGATTCTTCAAGGCTTAGCATATCTTCACAGTCACAAGCCACCTATTATTCACAGAGACTTGAAATGCGACAATATCTTTGTGAACGGAAACCAAGGAGCTTTATCAAAGAGGGAGAGGAGGAGGTTATGTGGAGGTGAGAGGAGGAGGAAGATGATGAGGAAGATGATTGCAATTTGGTCCCTGAAACGTAGTGTCAATTTCGTCCCTGAAATTAGGTGCAGGTTGGAGGACAGCTGTCAAGCAACGTGAAGTGCCACCTCAGCGCCGTTAACGGCGTCAGTCAACTGGGTTAACGGAGGGACTAATTTGATCAACGTTTTATAGTTTCAGGGACCTTTTTGGAATTTCGTTAATTTCAGGGACCAAGTTGATACGATCTTACAGTTTCGGGGACCAAATTGGCTATTTACTCTATCAATGTAATTGACGAAAAGATAAAACAGGGGGAAATAAATAGTTACTATTTTGTATACTTAAATTTAGTTACTTTGATGGCGGCATGGAAAGTTTAGGCTTCTCAAGTTGTATACTCTACATTAATATTTTCTTATATTTATGACTAAACCCCCAATTTGGTCCCTGAGAAAAATACTTGGGTCTGAAATAGTCCCTAACCAAAAAAAACTATCCGTTTAGTCCTTAAGAATGTATTTCCGGGACAGATTAGTCATTCTGTCACAAATTAGTCCCTAACAATTTTTAAGTGATACCAGTAAAGTCCCTAAGAAACATGACCGTGAGCCAAATTAGTCCCTATTAACATGCACTAAACATGATAGAAACACTACAAAATATGACAGAAGGACTAATCTGTCCCGGAAATACATTCTTAAGGACTAAACGGATAGTTTTTTTTGGTTAGGGACTATTTCAGACCCGGATGTTTTTCTCAGGGACCAAATTGAGGGTTTAGTCTATATTTATTGTTATGTCGAATTTGCTTTTGGGGGAATATTCAGTCTTACGTGACTTACAAAGTTGTCATGTGGTCTAAAAATGTGGAGTATGGCCCTTTGACATTTGAGAGGAGATAATGATCAAACTCGTAATATAATGTCCCTTGATATTATGTTAAAATAGATAATCATTCGTGACTAATGATCCATTTTTAGCATATTCTAAGATAAATTAAAATTAATAATTTGATAATGTATACATTACAAAACTAATAAATTAAAACCATATAATACTTTAACCAAGGTTTGAGCCTCAACTCTAGGATGTCTGATATCATCAACTGATGCGGAAACTCCAATAACAATTAGTCTTGTTTTTTTTTTTTTGAAGAAATAACAATTAGTCTTGAAACCCCAAATCAAGTACTCAAGAACCCTAAACTCATTTATCATGCAAGAATAGAATTCTAAACCCAAGAATAATGACTACTCAAGCACTTGAATATATTTATGGAGGGATTGATGCAAAAAGATTACTAACATTTGATAAGTCAATTGCAAATCCTTAAAGAAAATCACATAGATTAGCCAATTTTCACTTAGAGAGAGAAATAAAATTCATTCAGTCACCAAAACTGCCGTCTTACAAGTTTTAAGGGTGTTATTTATAGCCTTACAACCAAATCTTAATAAAACCTTAGTTAAATGGGTTGGGCCTTAAAGCTCAAGTTTCCTATTTAAGGAAATCACATGATTGGCACATGGCATACTTAAATAACATAATAGCTACTTAGATGAGGAGCAAATGACTAGAAATAACTTGACCATGCGGTTACTTCGGCAAAACAATGACAGGGGTGCAGAACCATTTTAGGTTCAATCTTGGGTACACATCAGCCGTACTTTGTATCAACATTCTATGACTGGACGCAACAGCTGGAGTTGCTTGAGACACCCTAAAACCCGGCATCACATGGTTACCCGTTGTGGAAAAGAGACCTATTTAAAATGCTGGTTGCTTTCGAAAAAATAGCCTTATATAGGGTTACTGAAAAAGGGTACTCAATTTTTTTTGTTAAAGGAAGTTAACAAAAGGTGATGAACACTCGAAACATGAAAATAAACATCCTTCATATAAATATAACTGTCCAACTTGGGATCTTAGGTTTGATTACAAAACAGGCCTTGTCGAACTGGCCAACATACACTAAAACAGCTATCGAAGAAACAGGTAAGAAAAGAAACATCTAATCGGAGATAGGGAACTGGGTACAAGACTCAAAAGATGACTCTAAAGGCCTAGGGACTATCGGGACAACTCCAAAAGCCGACGAACGATCTACCAATGCCTCCTGCATGTAGAGTGACCACAGACGCTACCCCCAGACGAGATATCAGATGCCGGATCGATAACGTCACAGCCATCGTCGACAGGGACATCGTCATCTCCGGGATCCTGCGGATGGTACTCTGGCTCCTCCTCCTCCTCCTCCTCCTTGTCCTCGACCTCTATCATCTCAAGGGGCTCTTCCTCGGGATCCTCTTCGGGATCCTCCTCCACTGGATCCTCCGCAAGCGGTTCAACTGGATCAAAAATGCTCATGAAGGAGACTGGTGACTTGTAGTGTATGAAGGTAGTACCATGGAGGTGGATGCACCGCAGTCCTCGTCTCGACGGTATGAACCCTTCGTACGGGCACTCCGTTAGTATTCATCTCGGTAGTCGTGACTGGTCCTCGATACGTCGCGGTCGTTACACCCTCATGTATAGTCCAGTTCCCTACCGTCCCAACATGATCAAACACTTCGCTCCTCGAGCTTGACTGTGCCAAGGGAACGTTCGGATCCATCTAAAAGCACACGCATACCCGGTG